>JANAVB010009598.1:6597751-7010251 GCA_029216955.1 Iris pallida
ATTATATATATATATAATATATATATTATATAATATTAAGAACTATTCTTGATTCTTCGTAAAAGTTTAACCGAATTGCAGCATCAGATGTCCATTTGGGTTCTATAAGAGCCAATTGATCCCAAATTAATATACATTTCAGAATATAAATTTAAGACTGATTGTTGCTTTTGTTGTTTTAAAGAACGTATATCTTGTTCCAACTTATAATTTGAGGAAATTAGTGTGGATACCTATGTAATAAAAATCCCCAAGTATCTTTTATGGTTTCAAATGTAGCATTGCATACTAATTAAAGGTGCAACAGTATTGGCAACCCATGTAATAATTTTGTTATTGTTAATTTCACAATCACGAACTTAGCATCTTTTGCAGGAGGACATATTTCATCACCATTAATATATTTCCATAGACCTCTTTCTTTTAAAAAAATTCTCATAAGAATGACCAATGGTATAATTGAGTTAACAGAAATAAATTGGGTCAGTACATGTTCAGATGTTATTTCCTGGTTCACTTTTAGGTTGTAGTCAGGTAGCAGAGTTTGCAATCTGATCAGTTCGACTACGTGTTAAAGTAGGCCAATCATAGATCAGGCAACGAAGGTTGTAAGCAACGGTTGCAAACGGACAGAGAAGTCTACAGTCGACAGAGTTATGGAGATCTAAGATTTTGACTGGAGGCGCAAAGATTCCCGTAGAGACGGCATTGACAGAACGGTTATAGTCAATGCTCTGATACTACGTTAACAATGGAGAATGGAATAACTTTTTGCATATTTCTTCATTAGAGGTAAGAACATCCACAGTGGGGACACTCCATACCATACTCTATTTTTTTAGAAATAGTGTAAAATACTACTTTGGAGTGTCTCATTCTATTGGATCACAATGACATCAAGGGTTAACCTTGTGAATGACACACTCCAAATAACACACAAATCATACTCCAAATTAACCTTAATTTTCCTCCCTCTTTTTCTTTATTTTTTCTCCCTTTTCTCCTTGGTGGGGCCCAGTTGGGTTACTATTCACGAGCTAGCACAATCTTCAATTTGGAGAGCCTCTTGATTTGCTAGCATTTTGAAGTGTGGGTAAGAGCATCCACAGCGGAAAACATTTCAAGTGCAACATTTTGACTTTAGCTAAATTTATAGCACTTGAAGAATGCAGTGAATACTTATTCACACTTGAAAAATTGTAGAAAGCCATAAGATACTCCAATTTGGAGCGTCTAGTAGCTCCGCTACAATAAATTTTGGGCCCACCAAAATCAACCGCACGCCCTCTCTTTCCTCTTCTTCTCTTCGATTCATTTTTTTTTCCAGCCCTCTCTCTTTCCTTTCCCTGCAAGGTTTGTGCTATATCCCTGCCCTCAAGTTAAGTGATCTCCTTCTTCCTTCTTCTCTTCTTCTTTCTTTATGTATTGATCTCCTCCACATCGAGTAGATATCGAGCCGCTCCGATCCTCCAATTCAAACTTGTTTTCGGTTGGCCGATCAAGGAATCGAGCGACGTGAGATCCAAAGGGTGTTAAAAAAACAAACAATGGTTTGGAAGAAACACTTGACTATGGCTAGCCATGGAAAAAGAAAATAGGAAACTAATTTTGTTGAACTTACCGGACATTGTCGTCGTCAATACTATTGATTAGAGAAGCAACATGAAACGCATGCAACAGGGAACACGTGCAAGGGAACACATGCAAAGATCAATGCTTGTTGATAGCTTCCGAAGGGAATTTTATTTGGATTGCATCATTCGGGAGTAGAAAAGGGAACGAAAATAAAGAACAAAAAATGTGGAGAATTTTTATTTACCAAATATCAAAGAAAAATAAAGAGAAAAAGAGGGAGAAAAATAGAAAGTTAATTTGGAGTATGCCATTGTGTGTCAATAACAAGAGGATACTCCAAACATAATAATTGGAGTATAGTTTGGAGTGATTTGGAATATGGTTTGGAGTATTCCCACTGTGGATGCTCTAAGAACCCACTACAACTTCAAGTGCTATAAATTTTGACTAAAACAAAAATATAGCACTTCAAATTAACCATTCCCACTTTGGATGCTCTAAACCTCAATATATCGAGTTTACAAAAATATAATATGTACAACTGTAAATTCCAAAGAAAGAAGAAAAAAAAAATCTAAGATGGAAATTAGATAATGAGCAATACAACCATGTCTGTAGTTGGTTTCATAGTAGTCGTGTATAGCTATTAGCTAGCTGGCTTTTGCTTAACAAGCAGATGCTGTCAGCCTTAATTGTTGCTTTAGTTACTCTGGGCCATGAATTTTTGTACTAATATTTTGCTTATACTGGGCAACAAAAAGCCAAACCATGTACTCTCGTGATTTCATCCTCCGGAAAGTGCCTAAATTAAATATATAATTGATATTTATATTTCAAACAGTGGATTTTCTGCCATAGATGAGGATTGACTATTTGATGATAAAAACCAATAAAACCAATTACAAAAACGTGGACGGCGGGATTCGAACCTGCGCGGGCAAAGCCCACATGATTTCTAGTCATGCCCGATAACCACTCCGGCACGTCCACCTGATGTTAAAGTTTGAGAAATTAATTACTATATTTCCTCTACATACCTCTCCTATTTCATTGTGAAAATCGTGTAATTAAGGTTTGTTTGGTATCATTTTTGTTTATTGTTTAAAGAAACAAAGAAAAAAAATCACAAAAAACATGTTTGTTAAGTTTATTTATGTTTTTTTTTTTTTGGAAACTAACATTCTTTTTTTAAAAGAAAAAGAAAAAAAAAAAAAGTATAGCCAATCCCTAACGGACATGGGAATCCTGCGCTCATTTGTCGTGTACATTGGCGGCCATGTCTCCTCCCTCCATAACCTCTCGTTTGAGGAGACATTTCGACCCGTTGTTGCCTCCTTCCTCTTGGCGATCATCTCTAGGGTTTCCTATGGGGTCGTGAGGAGCAAGTGGATGTTTTATCGACTATGTTGATGTTTTTAGGAATCTGGGGACTGGACTGACACAAAGGTAATTCGAATAGACTTGAGCTTTGATGAGTCTTGATCTGCGGCGAGTGGGTGATTGACTACCCCCTTGTCTTCGAGCTTTCAAGGCCTCCTTGTTCCCGAACTCGTTACATTAATGAAAAACTTTGGGAGATCTTAATCCTTGTAACAGCTCTTTCGCAGAGACTTGCGCATGTTAGAATAGGTTATTTATAAGTGCACATCCAAAGCTGATCAGGACTGTCCCATTCTTAACTTTCATTTATTTACAAGTTTGTCACTAAAAATTTACTCAGGGCTATCCCATTCTTAGGTATAAAAAAATTTTTTTTTTTGCTATCTTCTTCTTCTTCACAAGAAGAAGAACAAGAAGAAGAAGAAAGAAGAAAGAAGAACAACAAGAAGAAGAACGAGAACAAGAACAAGAAGAAAGAAAATAAGAAAAATATCTCTTTCTCTAAATCTTTTTTTTTTTTTTTTTTGCTCTCTTCTAATTCTCATATTTTTTTTTCTCCAAACCCTAGTTTATGGATGAAAGCATAGTTTGTAAAAGAAATTGGGTTATCAAATCTATTAATCTAATAATCAATTTTTCTTCATTAATAGAAAAATTATGGATGAAACCCTAATTCTAGAAGAAATCGATTTGTTGAGCAATTTTATATCAGGACTGTCACAATTTCTGGCAGTCCTAAAGTATTGAGGACTGTTAGGAATTGTGGCAGTCCTGAAAGAGACTTGCTGTACAGCAAGTACATTTTAGGATTACTATAATTTCTGGCAGTCCTAAAATCGAAATGGCCGAATGAAAAAAACATATGTTAGGATTTATTTCCATCTTGATAATATAGTGAAATATACATTTTAGGGTTTATTTTTATGCATTTTTTGAGAAATAATGAAATAAACATGTTAGAGTTTATTTTCATGCATTATTTGTGAGGAATCAAAATGATGAGAATAAAAATTGTGGAAAAAAACTAGGGTTTTGAGGGAAATGATGGAGAAGAAAACTAGGGTTTAGAGTGGAGAAATGGTGGAGAAGAAGATGTATAGTTTTGGGGAGTGAAAAATGGTAGAGAAGAAGAAGAAGAAGAGAAGAGGAAAAGTTAGGATTTTGAAGAGAGAGAGTGAAATTTGCAAATGAGAGTAAAATTTGGGGTTTGGGGGTATGGGGTTGAGACAGCCCCATGTAGAAAAATAGGATAGCCCAGTAATTTTTTCACAAACATGGTGGCTAGCCCTGATAAACTTTGGATGTTCCCTTATAAATAACCTAGAATATTTAGTCACTAGTGCAAATGGCTGAGGAGTGACAAATAATCATTGAATGTTGAGTGACTGTTACGACCCGTACCCTGTTTAGGGGCATGAGCACATGGGTACGTTCAGCCTACGCTGCAGTATCGACGGTAGAACGCTGTAAAGGTCATCTAGAATTATAGAATCTAAGACAGAATAATATAACATGTCATCTCCGCACGGAGGAATATAAACAACTCAATCACATAAATCTAAGGAAGATAGGCACGAACATGATAAAGAAACAAGATGAATAAATAGTCTGAAACAGTGCTGAGTCACAATCACAAGTTCAAAATTCAGACATAACACAAGATCCAAATAAACTACAAGTCTTAAAGTATCAAGCTGGAATATAATCCAGACAAAATCTAGCTAAACTAAGTCACTACTGGCTGTGCGTCCTCTAGCACCGGGTCCACAGGCTGGTCCTGGTCGTAGGCTCCATCTATGCCAAAACCGTAGTAGGTCGGACATCTGCATCTAAATCCTCTGAAAAACAACGGGGGTTATCCTGTCAGGATATGAGCAGTACAAACGCTAACAGCAGTTCTGTGTGAATTGACAAATACTATAAGAGACAATTATAATGAAATACAAGATGAAATATCAAGACTGAAAGTAAAACAGTACAAGAGAAATGGATATCATGTCATGTGTGAGATATAAGATAAAACTGGAATATAACAGTGGAAAGTAATATGAGGTATGATGTAAACATAAAAAGAAAGTGCCATGAGATATTAGAGCGTTATGTGCTCGGCTTGGGTCAAGATCAGGCTGTTTATTTGACCGGCTATGCACAGGTAGTATACAAGTATAGGGATCTAGGCCGGCCAAAATGGAAAGCTATGCACAAGTAATATAAGGTCAGGCTACACCCTACGTATGGTGAGGTGGAGCTATGCACAAGTAATAAACAAGTAGGGGTAATAATCACATAAGCTCTAATAACTCCTCCATCTTCGAGTAGTATAATAGATCCAGACATGACAGGTCATGACACGGAATTGAAAGAGGCAGGGGGCCAGCCCACTCCCAAATTGGTGTCTATACAAGTACAGGAAATAATACCGAACAATGTACTCATATACCAAGTAAACCAGGAATGATATCTCATGACGAAGATTACGTATACTAGTCCGTGTATCCTCGTGTCGAGAATAAGTTATAACACTGACAACTTGAATAGATATAGTAGATATTAAGACAATGAAACTATCAGAGAATGTACTTGCCTGCTGTCCTGAGCTGAGAAAATCGAACTACAAACCACTCAATGAGCCCGATGATCAACTTGCACAACAGTTCTCCTAATGTTGAAACATACATTACCAACATTCTCAAAATAGTCAAATTAGCTAGAAATGCCTACCCATAAGTCCAATTCGGAAAACAGTAGCAAATGGTAATTTCGGATCAAAACGGTGTCCGTCGTTGGACCTGCTTTGCACCGAAAAGCGTGCCAGAACTACGGTCTCTAAAGTCACCAAACTACATGTCTACAGGTCCGGTTTAACGAGATAATCCCAATCGTATGTCCAAAGTTGGAATCCGATGGACCGTGCACAAATTTGCCCGTTGGATCGGGTCGCGGGCCCGCCAAAATAGCGTTTCGGTCGACCTGCTTAGATTCGGACCAAACTTGGCATACAGGACCATAAAAATGATACGGTCCTTTGGTGTAAGTTTCGTCTCGATGCGAACGTGCACAAAGTAATTGACAAATTACAAAAAGGCCGATACGGTGAATTTTAACGGATACCATCAAATTCGTCGTGCACACACGACCAATTTTAATTCTGTCAAAGTCCCCTGTCCACGAAGTCGATACGCACGTTTCGATACATTTGGTTCGCGACCACGTCGCCCGGATTGACGGCGGACGTCGTATCGGGACAACTTTTCAAAATTCAGTTTTGAAAACCAGTTTTTTCTCAATCTTCACAAACCAATACTTTCTGTATAATGCATGAAAATCAAATCTACAAGAAGCGTTTGATCTCCTATATGTTGTCTACAAGTCTCTTCAGAAGGTTTTTCCAAGGTTCGCAATTTCTGGTCGCAAATCGACCGCAAACATAGTGTTTCGGGACAGTTTTCTAACCCAGAAAATCGAGTTTTTCTTGATTTTGGAACTCATTTTTCGTCACACATGATGCGAATCAGCACAAACTATTGGAAGGAAATTAAAGGTGTATAGCTTAGGATCATACCGGAAGAACGGATCGAAAATCGATCGAACGTGTGCGGCGAAACGTCGCTCCGAGTCAGCTCCGCGTGCTCGCTGCTGTTGTCAAACCGCGTGTGCGTGCACGTGTTCCGGCCACCGACGGCAGCTCCGGCGGTTGTGGTGGCGTTGCTGGGTGGTGTCGGGAAGGCGGCGGGGGTGTGTCGGCTAGGGTTTACAAAAACTTCCTCTCTCTCTCTCTCCTCTCTCGTCTCTCTCTCTCTCTATACGCATATATAAAAAAAGGGTCGACTTGGGTAATAAAAGGCTCGGGTTTGAAACTGAAAGTCAAAATCAGCATTAAATGATATTCCTTATTCTATTAATCTAAATCAACATTAATGCTGATTTTGACTTTTGACCTCAATCCGAACCATTGGATCATATCCAATAGTTCAGATTTAGGATGTATCGATACAACTTTTTTCATGGGATGTATTGAAGAATTTTCCTAAATATATACATTCACACACACTATATATACAATACACAAATATACATCCATATATACATTTTCTTAATACACTTATTATCCTTATATCTATATTATATATATATATATATATATATATATATATATTATATATATATTATATATATATAGATCTATATATAATATATATATTACCCTTAAATATACCCAACGATATATATATACAATAAAATCTGAATTATTTATAAAAAACAAAATATTTTATATTCTATATTTATTAAATATATTAAAAGTTTTTATAAAAAAAACTCTATTGAACATAAATATATATCTATATCAACAAAATACCTATTTAACTAATAATGTAAAAACACTAACAATATTAATTTAAATAATAATAAAATAATGTAAATGACCATATTAGTCATATCCAGGATAGTGGGGGTGACAGTGACTTGACAAAGTAACGTTCTTGGCATTACAGTGACTAGTATATATGCACGTGCGTTGCACATATTTCATAAAAATTAGGAAGACCAAAGAAAACTCCTTAATTTTTGTCTATAAGTAATTACCTAACTGTCTCCATTAATTTAATGAACAATATTAATTCATGAACATAAGACATATTTGGAAAGAAAAAAATGGTGAAGTCCAACTTTTTCTATTATATATACTAGCAGCTGTGCACGTGCTTTGCACGTATAATTTATGCTAATTTATTACGTAAAAAATAGAAAATGTTGTATTATAAGTTGCTTATAATTTGAAAAAAAATTTTATAATTTACCAACTTTTATTATGCTATTTTTTTCTTTTTAAAAGTCAAATATTTGTAATGAAACTTTTTTATATATAAATGAATATTTGTAAATACTACTATTTAATATTTTACCGTTATAGTTTTATAAAGTAAAAGAAATAGTGGAAAAGCATGATAGGATGTTAAATATTTGTTATAAGAGCATCCCAACCCTATTGTGAGTTTAGAAAAAATTGTGGCCACATAGGAATGACAAACTTTCATTTCAAAATCATTCTCCAATGCAAATATAGAATCAATCATGAAGTTGACATGACAAGCACAATGTGAAGTTGGTTGTCTAGATCTAGACAATGCACTTCACAATGATTTTGTCTCCACATCATCATTATGAATATAAATATTTATAAAAAAATGAAGTGGAAGAGTTGTCTTTGAAGTTGAAAAAATATTTTTTATTGTCTTCTCAATACTTTTAATTGGAGAACACTTTTTTATCCATTATCTTGTGTGAATATCTGCCACATAAGACATTGTTTTGTGCCTCATATCACATAGGAATCACAACACAAAACAAGACAATAGGGTTGGAGATGCTCTAATGGTGGATATTAATGATGGTAGTGAGCATTAATGATGAGTGGCTATTAATTGTATTATAATTATGATTATTATCACTTATATTTTTAAGTTAATCAATAAGATAAGTTAAAGACATTTTAAGAATCTTGAAAATTTAACGGTAAAATTTTCAAATAATATAATAGATAGAAAGATAGTTTGTTCTTGAACAACGATAGTGAAATGTCTCCTGATGGCAGCAATCATGTCCAACTTGAGGTGGAGAAGGATTCATATTCTCGATGCATTGAGACTTGAGTGTTTCATTCAGTTTATCTCGTAAGTCTGAGACGGGATGATTGACGTCAACATCGAACTAGGCACTCCCAATTGTTGCAGGGACAGTAGTTCATCGGCGCTGGGTTACAACGTTTAAACGTTTGATAGCTCCAGAAGCTAACATAAAAACTATCTTTTGAAAGAAGATGGTAATTAGTTTTTTCGTCGATGATGCTAACATAATGCATTATTCTATAGAGAACAGACAGTTCTGCATCGCTAGCGATGTGAGCAGTGTAGTTGATTCTGCATCACGGTCGTGGACTTGCTTGGCAGCTGTGTGGAGGTGGACCGACTTAGCAGTTCCATGGAAGTAGGTTGTTCGTTTAGTAGCTGTCTACGTTCCGCTCCCAAATACTGTGAGTCGGATATCTAAGTTGCTTCTACATCGTTTTCTTTCTTCCTTTTTACCCTTTTTTTTTTTCCTATTTAGGCGGAATGTTGTTGTATATTTTCCGGAAATCAAATTTTAAGTAATTAAATTTTCTAAAAAATTACATTTTCATATTTTGTGACTATATAAATATTCCCGAAAAAAAAAAAAATGATAAAAAATGAAAAAATAAAAGAAAAAACCCAAAAACGAAAAAACGTCAAAAAGGAAGGAAAAAAAGTAAAAAAAAACGAAAAAAAAAACGAAAAAAAAACAAACACGAAAAAAAAAATCAAACACGAAAAAAAAAAAAAAAAAACGACCAAAATACAAAAAAAAAAGACAAAAAGGCCAAAAAAAAGCCAAAACGACAAAATGAAAAAAAAACAAAAACCAAAACACAACAAAAAAAACGATTAACAAAGCGACAAAACGATAAGAAGACAAAAAACAATAAAAGCGACAAAAGTAAAAAAAATGACAGAAAACCCAAAAAAACGATAAAAGACAAAAAATAGACGACCAAAAACGACAAAAGATGACAAAAAATACAAAAAAAGACAACAAAAAGAGACAAAACGACTAAAAGAGAAAAAAAAAGCAACAAAAAACAATAAAAACGACAAAAACCGGTAAAAACGACAAAAAAAGACAAAAGTGACGAAAAACTAAAAAAAACAAAAAGCAACAAAAAGACAAGACAAAAAATGACAAAAACTACCAAAAAATGACAAAAAACTAAAAAAAGGACAAAAACCGGTAAAAAGTGACAAAAAGAAAAAAAAAAAAACACAAATAAGACAAAACGACAAAAAAGCAAAAGCGACAAAAGACAAAAAAACTAAAAACGACAAAAACAACAACAAAGACAAAAACCGTAAAAACAACAAAAAAGAGAAAAATGACAAAATATAATAAAAAACGATAAAAACGACCAAAGACTAAAAACGACAAAAACAAAAAAATCGATAAAAAACGTCAAAAATGACCAAAAAATGACAAAAATAATAAAAACGACAAAAACGAAAAATCGTTCAAAATGATCAAAAAAAAAAGTAGAAAAAAAGTTTAAATAAATTTTTTTGTCCGAACAAAAGAAAATACCCACCTATTTTTAAGGATAGGATTCCCATATTTTATGGATAAACAATTTATCCGGGTATTTCTAATTTCCGGAAATAAATTTTTTATAACCCAAACAACATGGTAATAGATTCTCATCCTAAATTTTTTCAGGAATAAAAAAATACCGCGTACCAAACGCCCCTTAAGAAACTAAAAGAAAAGGAAGAATGGGAGAAAGAAAGGAAGAAGCGATGTAGACAGTAGCGGATCCATGATGACATTCTACTAGCGGCACAAAATTGAACATATAGAAAACAAAGTGCAGAGTTGAAAATTGAACATACAAACCACTCAAAAACATCCCAAACATAGACAATTTCTAAATAAAGACTTCACAAATTCACAAACTTAATTCACATCACAGAAATAGAAATTTATTTTGATCTAAAATGATGTTGAGCTAACTTGATTTTGGCCTAATTTTATTTTGAAATTTATCTTTGCAGTTCGAGGTTGCTTTTCTTCTAGCAACAGCTCATGAGCTCGGTGACCTCCGTCTTCCACTCCTCCGGCAGCTCCTCTGACTGCAGATGCTTTGAAAAAAAATTTTGTGGGTAAGAGACAAAAATGAAGAAGCGGACAAATAATAGCAAGAAAGAAAAAGAAAGAAAGGAAGGGCTTCTAGCTTATGTTCTGCAAAGAAGTTTCTTTGGGTGAGGGGGGGGGGATGGGCCCCACACACTAATGCTACCACTGCTTATTAAAAAAAATCACTTGGGACTCCGCTCCCCAGTGGCCTTCACGTGCGTCCACCTGTGGATATAGATACAACTTACGAAATAAAGAAAACTAAAAAAAAGATAGTCCAGTTTACGAAATTTTTATCTTAATATGATATTAAGATAATTGAAAATTGAAAAAACTTAAAGAACAAAAAAAATTTATTTAAAAAAATAGATATAATATATATATATATATATATATATATATATATATATATATATATATATATATATATATATATAACAAGTCTAAGCTTTAAATACATAGGAGTTAAGTTCAAGTCTGACAAATGTTGCATAAGTAAGTTCTTCTGAATTTCAGTCTTCAACATCGTCCACTTCATAAATGGCAGAGTATTTTCTGGTACTACTTCTTCTCCTAGTGAACAAATACTAGATCATCAAAGACATACAATTCCACATTTTCAAGAACGAAAAAAATAAATAAATGAGACACTAGCAACCATCATGCATGGGGTAATGGGCATCAAGTAGTTCTCATGTCGAGACACTATTGGCCACAAAGTTAGATTGTATAAGTAGCAGCACCTAGTAACTATCCTCCCTACCCAATAATAATGCATGATTCATGTCTATGACACATCCAATAAAAAAATAATTAATTTCTATCATAAATCTATGGGATCCAAAGTCTTTAATTTCAATCACGAAAACGAGAAATCTTACTCAATAAACACTATAATTGGTACACTGTCGGCTTTTCCAAGATCTTCGGGCATACACACAAACGGAATAAGGACGAAAAGCTCGTAGACGACCGGACGGCAAAGGCATTTGTAAGTATTTCTTATTTTGATAAATTAATTGTTTATATTCATTTCTTAGAATAATTTTACTCTAATCCTAACCATACAAAACTAACCCTAAAAGAACAAAACCTAACCAAATCCTAACACTAAAAACCAATAAATATAACCATAACCCCTAACCCTTACCCTAATTCTAATCCTAAAAACCCATAACCATAAAGAGATCATAATCCCATTATTTTATATAAAAATATGAGTCTTATGAGATCTTAGAGAGTCGGTCCTCTCAGGCCGCTGAGGGGAGGGGTAAGAGTAGTCTGGCACATACACCATCTACGAGGAACGATATGTGGGTATAAGCTGTCGGGAGAGGAAAAGGCGACAGCGTGTACGGTACCGGATCGTTGGCATTACAGCTATCAGTTTACTCGGGACTCCTGCACTGCCTCCATCTGCTTCATCACACCTCGATGCCTCTGACACTACTCCTTCGAGCTCACTCGTTTGCAGCGGCTGACGGCGATATCGTTTGACTTTCGGAGAGAGGTAAGAGATGATCGTACTGCGCCTTCTACTGCTACAGTTCCAGCTACTACTACAGCTCCTCCTCCTATGGTTTTCCTACTACTTCTCCTCCTCCTACTCCTGATGCTTCGGTTGGTCCTAATACTGCTCCTTTTAGTGCTACGGTTGCACCTCCTTCTATGACAACTATCACTATTTATGTGGATATGCAGGATGCATTGAGTGCGTTTCTGATGGAGTTCGTTCAGAGTCGACAACAGACGCTACCACCCCCACCTACAGGGTGATTAGAGTTTGTTTTTTTTATTTGTTGATGTAATGTAGTCTTTGTACTGTACGATTGTATTATTATGATACTTTGGTACTGTTGTGAGACTAACACACTTTGGTACTGTAGATATTTTATATGTACTGTTGTGAGACTATTGTATTATTATGCCAAGCTTCGGTACTGTAGACGTTTGATATAGTGTGAATAGGTTATTATTGTATTTCATATAGTGTGAATATGTTGAGATATGATGTTTATTTGGGATTTTGAACTGTGTGGGTGTAGCCAGAAATGTTAATTTCTGGAAAAAGATTTATTACTGTTAGCGACGGACTAGTGACTAGTCGTTGACCGACCATCGGTAGATTCGCGACAAAAAACTGAAAATTTTGATAAAACGACGTATTAGTGACATCTAGGTAACGAAATTGCGACTGAAAGCTATGAATTTCTTGTCGCTAAGCTAATATTTGATACTCAAAGAGTATCAGACACAGTCGCTAATCCGTTGATATTGTTGTCGCTAATTTTATCGAAGATATTTACGTCGATATTCCGTCGCTAATTTTATTAACAAATGTGTCGCTATATCCGTCGCTACATTGTTGCTGCAGCGATGGAATAACGATGGAATATAACAATTATGAAAGTGACGGAGCTTTGTCGCTATTTAATAATAGCAACAAAAAATACAAATAAGTGATGAATATGTTCGTCGATAATTTGGTGTATTTTGGTAGTGGTACCAATCACAGGGGTCGTGTTATGGACACGAACAAAATAATCCTCGAGCGATTGTACATAGGGAAGCAGTTGGATTACGTAGGACAAGAAGCACCCGATGAAGGGACAGAAGATGAGAACATTAACTGCAACCCCGATAAATCTGAAGAGGGAGAGACGTTCTTTTGTGTGGTACAAAAGATCATATTGACACTAAGACATGATGAATCCTCGTAAAGGAACAAGTTGTTCCAAACTCTATGTACTATTAACGACATAAGGTTTAGGGTTGTGGTCGGCATCGGCAGCCAAGAAAACATCATCATGCAATAGTTGGACAAAGACGAAGGGACATTAGAGAACCACCCGGGTTCGTACTCCATTGATTGGGTTCAAAGAGCGTTAAGCAACAAGGTGACCGAGCAGTGCATAGTTCCTTTCTCTATCAAATCCCTATAGAGATGAGATATATTATGACGTGATGAACGGGCTCGACATCTGTCATATGTTGCTTGAAAGACTATAACAGTTTGATGTTGGTGTGAAACACAAAGGGTACGACAACATGTATCAACTGGTGAAGAAGGGGGCGAGGTACACTCTTATATCTTTGTAGAGAAGTACTTGAACTAAATCTATACAAGAGAACAAGAAGACATTTCTATTGGCGATCTCTATGAAAGAAGCGAAAGCAGACTTCAATGAGGTCTTGAGGTGCATGTCTTGGTGGTGAAGTGTATCATAGAGGCCGAAGAGTTGATGAAGGGAGGAAAGATTCCAGTAGAGCTATGACAAGTTTTGGAAGAGTATTATGAAATCCTTCCAAAGGAACTTCCTAGAGAGCTGCCACCCATTAGTAACGTCCAATACTGAATTGACATTGTTCTAAGGGTGAGTTTGTCGAACTTGTCATACGAGTCCATGGGATAATGAGATTCTTCAAGAGAAGGTGGAGTACTTGATGTAGAAGGAGCATACATTAGGGTGAGCATATATGAGCTTGTGCGTTGTTGCTGCCCTAGCAACAACAAAGAATGACGATAACTAGTAAATATGTGTAGAGAATCGTGCGACTAAAAATCACAATTGTCTATAAGTTCCCGACATTGCTATTGGATGATATGCTAGACAAGCTGAGGGTCAAAGTCTTCTCAAAGATAGATCTTTGAAGCGACGACCATCAAATAACATCAAGTCAGGAAATGAGTGAATACCATTTAAGGTTTAGGATATAATAGAAAATTAGTGGTTATTGTTGGTGTTTTTGCTTGTTGGTGTTGGTGTTTTGCTTTAGAAACTAGAAAGATAGTCCCATATTAGAAAAACCAAATGGATGGTATCTCTATATAAAGCTTTGCTTGTGTTGAGAGATCACATGAAGTGTGGAGAGGCACATGGGTGCCATGTGGGGGCAATTTTCTAGTGGAAAGAAGGCTAAACCAACAAAGAAGTATTAATGTCACGCCCCAGAACCAGAATACTGGAGAGCGGGGACAGACATAGCCAGCTACGTATATTAAAATGGAAATCACCTCGATATACGGTCACGGCTGTCTAGATATGTGAGGGTTTTCTACAAGCCAACAGTCTCTTATGGTCATGAACAAGCCTAATGTCTCAATCACAAGCAAGTAAGTAAAGTCACAAGATGTATGATCATTAAATATACAATAACAAGGCGTCCCAAAATCACATATTCAGCTGATCATGAAGCTAGTCGTTACAAAATGTTAGGACTAGCAAGAGTTTAGTCATACATGATCAACCCTAGGATTTGTTAATCATGCCACCGCCTGTAGGCAGACAGTAAGTAAAAGTGCTTCGAGCTAACAGGTGCTCGTCGGCTAAACGCCTCAAAAGAATAATTTTTACAATAGAGTGAGCGAAACAAAATAGAAAACCCACTCTTGGCCCGGATTCCGTCTAGTGTTCACCATGGGGCTGGAAGCTTGGTAGATCCTCGGGAGCTGCTCCGAAATCTGGCCACACAAAACCAGCTGGGTCAACCCCAGAAAGAGCAAGTGCCACAAGGGGGCCACAAAATAAGAACAAAAGCCAGCAATCAGCACAAGAAAATCTAATATTAAAATTAAAACTTACGAAAACATGGCAGGGTGATATACGACGAGATAACCATGGAACTATTCCGATAGCCAGGTTACAACCCGTAAACCAAACAAGGACTGGGGTTGTAACCCTTCGTCTGAACAGAACTTGGTTTCCCACCATTTATCGACAAGATAATAAAGCAAGAAATCAAGGCAGGGAGCAATCTTGCACTGGATCAAGACATAGCTAGACTGGTTATACCTCATTCAATCAATCACGGCCAAGCAGATCCTACGGCTTACTACTTTAACTAACTAGGGTTGTCACAGGCCTACTTACTAACAAGATACAGTAAGATTGTTCCACAGCCACAAGCCCTGCAGACCATCCAGGTTACCCAGGTCGAAAATTAGGGGTTGAATTTAGGTGGGTACATCGCCCGGGAAACAAATGTACCCTTAGGTGACTTAGAGGGTGCAACACGCGACAGTGTGCTGGAAATGTGCCCTACTCGACGGCAGGCTACAGATCCCAAGAGCGCCCAGGTAACGGGATTGCCTGTAGCTGTGTCATCTCTTCATGACTACTGTGTTATTCTAGTTATTAACCTTAATCCATTTTAGTAGGTACTCCTGACCGTGGTACTCAGGAGTCCCATCCTAGACATGATGCGAGACAGGACAAGTGGATTTAACAAGTAAGCAAGAAAGAACTACCCACGGTGTCAAGGCAAGTCAAGTTAATTTAGCCGTCGCAACAGCATCAAGATAAATTATGTCAGGGTACTTGTCAGGAGTGCGCCACGACGGGCCACTATCATGTTAGGTTGGTCATGTCAGGAGTGCACCACTACGGGTCACTGTCGGGTTATGCGAGTTCCTTGTCATACCAAGCCATGTACAATAGTCATTCCAAACATATTAAATAAAATCAAGTTTATGACAAAAGGCGTAAGGATATAAAATGGACATAAAATATCTAATAAAATATCAAAATACGGGTCAGAGGGATGCGTACGCACAAAAGCACGCACGCAGGGGGAATGCATACGCAATAAAACACGCACGCAGGAGGGCAGCGTACGTGAAAGTCACGCACGCTGGAGAGCTGCGTACGTGAAAGTCATGCACGCCCAAGGGAGCAGTGTACGTGAAAGTCACGCACACTCAAGGAGAGCAGTGTACGTGAAAAGTCACGCACACTCAAGGGGAGCAGTGTACGTGAAAAGTCACGCACACTCAAGGGAGCAGTGTACGTAAAAAGTCACGCACGCTCAAGGGGCACAGTGTACGTGAAAAGTCACGCACGCTCAAGGGGCACAGTGTACGTGAAAAGTCATGCACGCTCAAGGGGCACAGTGTACGTAAAAAGTCACGCACGCTCAAGGGGAACAGTGTACGTGAAAAGTTACGCACACTCAAGGAGAGCAGTGTACGTGAAAAGTCACGCACGCTCAAGGGGCACAGTGTACGTGAAAAGTCACGCACGCTCAAGGGGAGCAGTGTACATGAAAAGTCACGCACTCTCAAGGAGCACGCTTCCAACAGGAAGCGTACTCAAGTCTGTGTACGCAGCGCTAAAGAGCGCGCGCAGCTCAGTATGCGTAAGCTAAACAGCTCTGTACACTGCTCACTGTCTTCTCCAAACAGCAAGAACACCATGGATGAACCCAAAGCTACACAGCATCATAACTTGGCCATCCGAACTCCAAATCCAGAATTCCAAAGTTCTATCTTGGGTGAAATTGAACTCTCATCCACATGGAAACATCAGAAACCCATAAAATCTAACTTAAGAAGCTCAAACCATGTAAAATTCGAAAATCGAAATAACTTCGATCTATCACAATGGAGGCTCCAAATCACAAAAATCTAAGTTCTAATGTTGATCACCATGTCCTAATCTAGCAAATGGACAAAGAAAAGAGGGTTCTCATGTAGTGGCAAGATGCACTTGCCTAGGGTTGGGAGAGTTGTGTAGAGGAAGGAGAAGAAGAAGAAGAAGGAAATAAATGGTGGTGGTAATGAAGAGAGAGAGAGGTAGGTGGGGATATAAAGAGGGGGAGTTATGGCGGGGATGAGGGGTAACATAGGTTAAGGTGATCCAATACCTATAAACCAAACCAAACCGAACCAACCCAATAAAACCGAGCCATGCCAAAACCCAAAATACGAGAAATACCGAATTTCCACAAGTCGAGAAAAATAAAATACATGCCAAAATCCAGATACGAGTATAAATACGAAATACGAGAAAAAATACGAGAAATACGGGAAATAAGGGTGACAATTAATGCTTTTGTCATGCTCATGGGATAATTCCCTTATGGAGCTAAACCTCGAAGGGTCTTAGCGACTCAGACTCGGACTCAGGATCGGGCTCAAGGGCGTAAAGTGGAATTTTGTTGGCGCACTTTGACGGGCTACTGCTACGCGCGCAGGTTGACGGGCTGAGTGGCTATAGGGCGCAGGTGGCGTATGATGTGGTTGATTGGAAGATTTAAGCGGTTATGAAAAGATTGAGTTAATTGAACGGATCCATTTATTGTGGGATTTGAATTTAATTCATTCAAATCTTTCCATTAATCGCTCATATCTTTTCGTAATCAGTTACGACCAGGAATAGGATTAGGGTTTCGACCCTTCTCTATAAATAATAACTTTGTTCCTTCATTGAGGACTTATAAAGAGTTCTTAGAGTTCATAAAGGAGGTGACAGCGAGCGTTCCAGAAGTTCTTTCGAACTTGCTGGTTCCTGAGAGCAGATCGCAATTGAGCGAATCTTGCTTTGAGCAACGGTGATCTTTATTACCCAGCAAAGTCGTTGCATCAACTCTGGTTGAGAGCGATTATTCATATCGTTGCATCAACTCCAGTTGAGAGCGATTATTCATCTCGTAGCATCAACTTCGGTTGAGAACGAGTATTCATCTCTCTTAGGAGAATGAATTTTTCATCTTTCTGGAAATAAGAGATCGAGATTTCCATTATCCATCAAAAGATCTGTTTCAGGAACAACAATCTCAAAGCAAGATTCAGATCTGATGGAGAACAACCGTGTACAACTTCTCGATACAAGTTTTAAACTTGAGAAGTTTGACGGGGAGCACTTTAACGTCTGGAAGAGAAAGGTCAGCCTCAATCTTCAACTCATGAGCGTCAACTATGTGTTGACAGATCCTGAGCCTTTGATTCCAGAGGGAAAAAAATGCTCGAAGGGTTGCTGAAGCCACGGCTTTGCAGTCGAAGTGGAGGCGGGATAACAACCTCTGCAAGTTATTAATCCAGAACTCAATGGAGGACTCTCTGGCAGACTCATACAGCAAGACGGTCAATACAAAGGACGTCTGGGAGTTTGTAAAGAATCTCTACAAGGCAGATGAGAACAAAAACAAGATCCATATGACCGAAAAGGTTTGGAGAATGCGGTTTGAGGACGACAAAACCATGTTGCCTCAAGTCAAGGAGTTCCTCAAGTTACGTCAGAAGTTGGCCGATGACGGCATGCCCTTGTCGATGCTTTTGTCGTCGGGGTTATTGTCGCCAAGCTTCTACCTGGATGGAGCAATTTTATCGTAGACATGCACGCAAAAAGATGGAAGTGGATCTGGAACGCCTATTGTACTGGATACATATTGAAGACGAGTTGAAGGCTCAACTCAAAGTGGACGCCTTGTCCAAGCAGATGGCTAAGGCAAACATGGTGCAAGAAGAAAATTCCAAAGGGAAGCAGAAGGCTCCCTACCAAAAGAAGAAAGACGTTCACCATCTGAAGGTGAAGTCGGCTCAGTTCAATCCCAAGTCCAAAGAACCTGGAACTTGTTTCAACTGTGACAAGAAAGGCCACTAGAAGAGGGACTGCAAAGAAAAATCAAAACAAAAAGAGCAAGGTAAGGCTAACTTTGTTGCTATGATTGCACAGGTTGACTCAGCTGGAATTGACACGGACTGGTGGATAGACACTGGGGCCACGTGTCATATTTGCTCAAAGAAGGAGTGGTTAACCCCGTGCCAACCTGTTTTTGAGAAGGTTATGGTGGTGAACCAGACACAAGCTGAAGTACTCAGAATCGGGACGGTGATATTGCAACTGACTTCGGGGAAGTCGCTGACGCTTCAGAATATGAAGCACGTACCTGATATAGCCAAGAACCCGGTCTCTTGAAGCCTGGTCTACAACGCAGGCTTGAGTATGGACATTAATGCTGGTCAAGTCGTTATGTCCTATAAAGGAACATACTTCGTGTCACGACCCGCACCCAGTGTAGGGGCACGAGAAGTGGGTACATCCAGCCTACGTCGCAGTATCGGTGGTAGAACGCTGTTCTAGGTCATGATCTCAACTAACCACAATATGATATACTCTCTAAATGGAGGCCAAATCACAGAAGGTACAACTCAATCATAAGTCTAAAGATGGAAATAGCACAATATGATAGATATGAAATCCTCAAATGAATATACAAACAGAAGGAAAATAAATCCAAGTTTAACAACATCAAGTCTCAACATCTCAAAATAATACAATTCTGAATCCATAAACACAAATGACATAATGAAATAAGATAAGCAGTCTAGCTATCTAATCTAGACAATGGTAACATCCTCAGCAGCTGCCTGAACCTCCAGGGAGTCCAGATTGCAAGTGTCATTTAGGCCTGCTCCGTAGTAGGTAGGACAGAACTCCTCCTCCTCCTCTGTAATATTTTCAACAGGTCCAGTCAGGACAGGAACGAGCACATATCTCTCAAACAGTTCATATCATGGCAAGAAATGTAAAGCAAGCAATAGAGTAAGATACATAAACTGTAAGAAATGTACATGAAAGATAAGAGAGATATTTGTAAACTGAAAATATCTATATGTAAGTAAGAACTATAAGTGATTTAGAGCACAAGATGGTATGTAATCAGCTTGGATTTGCACATGAATAACACATTTGCACATGAGAGCTGTGTTGCACATGAATAACACAATTTCACATGAATAAGTAACAGAGTTGCACATGATGGGAAAGATCACATAACCATTTATACTCACCCCTACCCCAATCAATATATAAGGATCTAGTCAAGTTACGTTATGCACATGATGGTTTGGTTATACACGAAGCACATGGGAAAAATATGGCCGTACATGAGAACTCATGAAAGTACATGAGCGTACATGAGTGCATATGAGAGTACATGAATAACACGAGAGCAAAGAATACGTGATGTACATGAAACACATGACATGAAGGACCCGATGTGTCCGTTAAGGGGAATAATATCTCATGAAAAGATCCATATAGTACCAACCCATGATAATAAGTGTCAGCATCAAGTAAAGTAATCTAGAGCATGAATATAAGTCCTAGCAAGTATGAAACGATCAAAGAATGTACTCGCCTGATATCCTAAATGTTCGATGAGAATAGATGTCCAAATCAGAATAACTGAGTCCTAATTAGAGCAACACAGGTTACAATGCATCCAAGATGATAATAATGAAGTTTACAATACATTATATATGATTCTAGGTCATTTTAGGCCAAAGTCAACTCTTGGTCAACTCTGGTCAACAATCTAGTCAAACTAGGTCAACTCTAGTCAACTAGTCTAGGTTTAGACCAACTCAAGTCTACAAGTTCAAAAAGCCTATTGGTCAATTATAGGGTCATACTATAGTCTAACCCAACTATACTAGGATACTAAGGTATTAGAGAATATACCTTACCTATACATGATGCCTATCCTATAGAGTCCAACATGTAAGGCCTATCATATATGTTATCTTCACATATATAGTACACAACTACATAACTACACAATCATATATATTTATATATATATATTTATATATATATATTATATATATATTATATATATATTATATATATATATATATATATATATATATATATATATATATATATATATATATATATATATATATATATACCTATACTTGACCTATATAGGTATTAGCCTCATATCCAGAACCTACATATATAACTCATATATATATAACTATAATATATACATAGATCATAATCTATATATATCTAAATACATACGTATACCTATATATAAGGTATCCTATACACATACATTACATACAATACTACATATATAATCCTATATCTCAATATACCCTCATCTATAGGTTAAGATATATATATATATATATATATATATATATATATATATATATATTTTGGAATAAGATAATTTATTTGAAAAGGAAACAAACAGCACGATACAAGGGCCCAGCACAGGACAAAAGTCCACAGCCTACACAACCGACCCAATCAAAACCCACAACAGAACAAAACACAAAATAAAATTCGAAATTCGAAAGTGGCGCCCGTTCCCCGGGGGGGGGGCACGTGGCGGTCCAACGCGTGCCCCGAGGGTGCCAGCAGCGTTCGCGTGGCCCAGCGTGGGTGGACGCAGAACCCGAACGGGCGGAGGGGAGGGGGCGAGGGGGCACTGGAACCGAGGAGCGACGGGTCTCCCGAGCGCTGGCCAGGAGAGCGACGCCGTAGAGGGGCGCCCACCGGAAGGGGCCGAGAGGCCGGAGGGGGGCGGGGGTGGGGTCTCCGGTGCCGGAGAACACAGCGGTCTAGTGCCGCCCCACGGCGAAGGGACCTGGAGCGACGCCGGGGGCAGGGGCTGTGGTGGTGGAGCTCCGGACAGACAGGGGGTGAAGAGGTAGCGCTAAGCTCCGGGGGACGACGCGACGGCGAGGGCCACGACGAGGAGGGGGATCCGTCGGGGGAGGGGTGGGGGCCGTCGGTTCGACGCCACGGAGGGGGAGAGGAAAAGAAACGCGGAGACGGGGTGGGGGAAGCAGGTAGCGAACCGCGGGGGAGCCGGAGGAGGCCCCGACGATCACCATGCCTGTCGGGGGGGAGGGCAGCTGCCGCATGGGCACCACGACGATGCGGCAGAGATAGCGGACGACGCCCACTGCGCTGCGGAGGTGGAGCCGAGAACGCCAAAAGACGGCCAGCGGGCCGTAGCCGGCTGGGCGGGGGCGGCGACCCAGTACCACCGCAGGGTGGATGGGTCCTGCCAGTTGGACCCCGCCGAAGAGGAGGGGGTCGGGGCGGTGTGTGCAGCGAGAGGGGGAAGGGAGCCCGAGAGGTCCGCGCCCGGAGCGGGGGGAGGCATCACGGGGGGGACCGATGCCACGGGAAGCTCCGGGGAGGAGACGACGGCCGGGGCGGATGGCGCAGAGAGGAGGTCCGCCGCCGGGGCCTGGGGAGGCTCGGAAGGAGGAGGCTCAGATGGAAAGCTCGCGGCCGAGGCGGAGAGGACAGCTGCCAGGACGGGGGACTCCAGAGACGGCGGGGCGAGAAGAGGCGGTCCGGGCGGAACTGATTCGGCCCCCGGAGCCGCAGGGACGACGAGCACAGGGGGCGGAGGAGGATCTGGCACGGGGGGTCGCTTCGGGGAGGAGGAGGCGAGGGTTGGGGCCACGACCGGAGGATGAGGTGGGCCGACGACCGAGAAAGCGGCCGGGGGATGCGCCTGCACGGGGAGGGGCCGTTCGGGGTGCGAGGCGACAAGGGGGGTGGCGGGGGGCCGAGGAGGGAGGAAACCGTGGACCGTCGGAGTCGCCGAGGACGACGAGGCCGACGACGCGGGGGGGGCGGCGATAGCGACGAGGATGAGGGAGGAGAGGGGGGGCCCGCACGTCGGGCAGACGCCGGTAGGGGGGAGGAGCGGCCAGGGGAGACTCGGCCAAGAGGGGGAACCTAGGTGGCCGGTGGGGGTGGGGAGGCTGAAGGAGGAGGGGGGCTCACGGCGGCGGGCGGGTCGCCCGGCCGCGGCCGGCTGGGTGAACCCGAGGAGCGAGGCTCGTCCCAGGGGGAGCCAAACCCAAGCTCCAGCCATATATATATTTATATATATATATATATATATATATATATATATATATATATATATATATATATATATATATATATATGGGAAATATATATATATATATATATATATAGGGGACTCACACACACAGCCTATTCTATATACTAACCTGGTACTCAAGGAGTGTCACAACTCCTCATTCACACACTCTAAGTCAAGCCAAACCAATACCAAGCCAAACAAGTCCAAGCCACTGCTGCCTAATGTTATGCCAAAGCTGCTAGCTGCTGCTAATGCTACAATAATAACTTGGCTACTGCTGCTACTCTCACTCTCCTCCTCCTTACACTCACAACAACTGAACCAATATGCTACTGCTCTACTGCAGCAGACCACCTATATCTATATAATTGTATAAAACTTCACAGATACCCAAAATCCTATTTACTGCAGCTATTGCTATCCCTCACAACCTTGCTAACTACTATTGCTATTGCCCAATCCCTATCCGATTTTCACTCTCAAAACTCTCAGAACATACACTACTCTATACATGTAACCTACTGATAAAATCCAACTCTTAACATGCTGCCAACACTTATTACTCATCAATTCTTTACTGCCTAATATAGTAGGATACCACCTAAACCTTTAGGATATAACCCAAATATCATTGAATTAACCAAAACAAGTATCACGAAGTATTTAACATATATGTTTCAACTTTCTAGGTGTGTCCACGTGTCCAAGAACTGGACACAAGTGTCAAAAACACAAAAATAGCAAAGTATCACAAAACTCGTGCTGCCATGTCGTGTCAGTTTAGACACGACACAGTACACGGGAAGCCTCGTGCATGGGTCCACGTGTAGCCTAGGTCTAGGTCTAGGTGTCAGTGTCTACGTATTGTGTCCACGGCGTGTCTACACATGATACGAACACCGTATCAGTGCACAACTGTGCCCGTGTACACGTGTGTGTAAAAATAGTGCAAAGCAAATTACGTGTCCGATACGACACGAGTTGTCCCAAAACATGGAAAAGGGCCTGACAGTCATGGCCCCCATCTCCATGCCAAGTTTTATGGGTCCACGTGCGGTATACAGAGAGAAATGAAGGTCGGGCAGCAGGGCACAGTATGAGGGTCTCGTGCTGTGTCCTCGTGTCCGATTCGGACACGAAAAAACCCCAATTCATGCTCAGTCAAAATGATATGTAATCTACACGCTATTAGCTACAAAATCATGTAATTTGTTTTAAAAAACATTAACATTCATTTTATTAAGGTATTTCACCAAATACTTTACACTACACTCCAATACGCCTCTGATACGCGTATTAAATAGACACGAATTCCTACCAAACTTGGTCAACAGCTAGGGGGACCCTAAATGAATGCATGTATGGAAAGAAATCAGAATCTAAATAGGTTTAGGAGCCATTACCTATTGAGAGTTGGAATCTCAATGAAAAACCTTAGGAATGAGATCCTTCTCCTATTGTTATGTTTCAATTAGCTCCAAATCCTTGCTAGCTAGATTCTATAGACCTCCTCTACACTAGGGAAGTGTGATGCAAAAGACTAGGCTCAATTTAGAGGTGATTTGGAGAAAAAGGGATGATTTGGGGAAGAACACAAATTAGGGTTTGTAGGTATAATGAAAAGAGGCAGGGGGGTGCAAAGAGATGTTATATAGGGGGAAGGAACCCTTTGATGGAAGCCAAGGGTTGTCTCTAGGGTTAGGGTTTAGTTCTAGGTGATTTAGAGGCCTCTACATGCATAATTCAATGCCTTCTAGGTAAAGGCCCATGCTAAATATCTAACCTTAACAAATATCCTACTCCTAACTTAATATCTAGATATTACTAACCTTGTCATGATGGAAGCTTCTAATCTAATATATAGACCCATGACTAATATCTAGGTTAGGACAATTCTAGGCTAAGGCCTAATAAAGAGATTAGTACAATATTAATCAATCAAAATTCATTTTCACTAAAAATCAAAAATGACCAAAATATCCTTAGCCTAAAAAGTGACAATTAGTCAATCTAATCACCTGGTTAGGTCCCCATGGTCATGGTTAGTCTCTAGGTCAAGTAGTCTCTAGGGTTATACTAGCAAAACACTAAAATCACAATTCACTAATTTAAATAGTATTAAATTAATTTAAAAATCACCAAAAATTACTAAAATGATTTAAATCCTATTATTCAATGGCCAATTTTACAACAGTTCAAAATTATCCTCATTTTAGAAAAGTGATGGTTACACTTCGGAAAGGCCTTCTGTACCGAAGGGATGTTCAAACTTCAACTTATAACTCATATGGAGATAGTGAATACAGTTTCTTCTTCTGTTTATTCTCTAGAGTTGTGGCATAATAGACTAGAACATGTTCATTGTAAAAGAATAAATAAGATGTCTAGTCTAGGGCTTATCTCCAAATGTGGGGGTAAGGAGTTGCAGGAGTGTGAGGTCTGTGCACAGACAAAAATTATAAGAAAACCGTTCAAGCGGGTAAATCGAAGTACAGATCTTCTGGAGTTGGTGCACTCAGATATCTGTGACTTCAAACAGTTCTCCACAAAGGTCGGGATGAAGTATTTTATTACCTTTATCGACGACTTCTCAAAGTACGCATTCGTTTATCTTCTCAGGTCTAAAGATGAAGCGTTTGAGAAGTTTAAGGACTTCAAGGCTGAAGCCGAACGTCAAACCGGACAACAAATCAAGAGACTTAGAAGTGATCGAGGTAGCGAGTATAGGTCTCATGAATTCGCATCATTCTACAGAGAACATAGAATTATCAATGAGACAACTGCTCTAACTCTTCTCAATCAAATGGTGTTGCAGAAAGGAAGAACATAACGTTAACAGAGATGATAAACTCAATATTGTTGACTGCGGGTATTCCAAATTGCTTCTGGGGTGAAGCAGTGCTTACGGCTATGTTCATATTAAACAGAGTGCCGCATGCTACTTCGAAAGTCACTCCTCATGAACTCTGGTTTAAGGTTAGACCCAACTTGAATGTCATTCGAGTATGGGGGTGTTTGGCGTACGTGAAGCTTCCGGATTTGAAGATTCAGAAGCTGGAAACAAGGACTATGAAGACTATATTCCTGGGTTATACTGATAAGAGTGATGCTCGGAGGTTTCTTGATATTGAGTCAAATTATATCATTGAATCTCACGATACAGAATCCTTTGAAGATAAATTTGTAAGGCACACGAACATTGTTCTCGTAGATATTCCGAAGAATAATGTGAGTACACAGGAGGCTCAAGTTACGAAGAGGTAGTCCAAGAAGATGTTGTTGCTGTAAGAACAACTCTTGAACCAGAACTCGCAGAACCTGTATCTAAGCGAGTGAGGAGACAGAAGGACTTTGAAGAGGATTTTGTCACCTATCATGTGGAAGCAGACCCGCTTACCTATGATGAGACGATGAAGACCAGAGATGTTGTCTTTTGGAAGGAGGCTATTAATGATGAGTATGACTCGATAGCCTCCCACAACACGTGGGTGTTGGTCGATCTGCCAGAAGGAGCAAAACTAATCGAATGTAAATGGATCTTCAAGAAGAAGATGAAGGCCGATGGAACTGTTGATAAGTTTAAGGCAAGGTTATTTGCCAAGGGATTTTCTCAGAAACAGGAGATCGATTATTTTGATACATATGCTCCAGTAGCGCGGATGACAACCATCAGGATGTTGATTGCTCTGAGCTTAATTTACAAGCTGGTAATCCATCAAATGGATGTTAAGACCGCTTTTCTGAATGGTGAATTGACTGAAGAGATTTACATGCAACAGCCAGAAGGATTCATCGTTAAGGGCCCGAAGACAAAGTCTGTAAGTTGGTGAAATCTCTGTATGGTCTGAAGCAAACTCCCAAGATGTGGCATGAAAAGTTTGATAAAGTCATAAGATCAATCGGCTACAGGGTTAGCGAGACGGACAAGTATGTGTACACAAAGTTCGCTAACGGAAGAGGAGTTGTTGTTTGTCTTTACGTGGACGACATGCTGATCTTGGGTACAGATCTAGCAAGTGTCACTGAGACAAAGAAGTTCCTCTCATCTAAGTTCAGCATAAAGGACTTAGGGGAAGCTGATGTTATCCTGGGGATAAAGATCATCCAGACAGAAATTAGAGTAGCATTGTCACAGTCTTATTATATTGAGAAAATACTCATATGTTATGGGTATTAGGATCTTTCAGGGATTGATACGCCTTATAGGTATGACAAGAAGCTGAAGCTAAATCTAAGGGAAAGCGTCAGACAGTTAGAGTATTCAAGCGTCATTAGGAGTTTGACGTATGCGACTATTGCCACAAGGTCTGACATAGCTTTTGCCGTGGGGATGATGAGTCAGTTCACGAGCAATCTAGGGATAAAGCATTGGAAAGCTGTAAAGAGGGTCAGAGATACCTCAAAAGGACTCAAAAGTATGCACTGTACTACTGCAGAGATCCAAAAGTAGTAGAGGGCTTCAGTGATGCAAGTTGGTGCTCAGAAGTAGAGAGTGAAAGGTCCACAAGAGGATATGTTTTTTCCATGGGTAGAGCTGCTATAACGTGGAAGTCGAAGAAGCAGACTATGTTGTCTCACTCTTCTATGGAATCTAAGTTCCATGCACTGGCGGCTGCAGCGGATAAAGCAGAATGGCTTCGGGAGCTCATGTATGATCTTCCAATAGTTGGTGCGTAGATACCGACAGTACCGATATACTGCGACAACTAGGCGACTGCAGTAGTATCGTCGAATAACCTCTTCAATAGCAAGAAGAGGACTGTGCGTCTAAGGCATAGGGCGGTAAATGATCTTATTAAAAGAGGAGTCATTGCCGTAGTGGATGTTCGGATTCAGAAGAATCTGGCAGATCCGTTCACCAAAGGTCTCAAGCTCCAGCTGGTTGAAGATACAGCAAGTAAGATGGGCTTGAAAACACTCTGATTTTATGTCTTTGCAATTCTACTATAAAGTTTTATGCTATTAGTTCAAAGAGAAATCTACTAGACATCTAACTTTTAGTTCAAGGAAGGACTATTGACTGGAAGAATATCAGGAGCAGTGGGCAATCCCTTTGGGACATTGAGGGGTTTGAACCCAGAACCACTGTTGTCTATTGATTGTTCTTTACAAAGAACAAAGTCCTGTGGGACGATGGCTTGGAAGCCTTAATGAGTTCTCGACATCTGGGATGTCTGGTATGCTTTATATGAAGTACAGGTAGCATCACTACAAAGGAGAACAGTACTCTATGCTACAGTGGGGTGACACCACATGAGGTACCTTGTAAGGATAAAGCCTCGGCTTCGGGCCAAGTCACAGTGGCGTAGCACTAAACATAGGCAATAGGGCCTAATGCTGTATAATAAAGAGTGGTAGGCAGCACAAAGAGGCTGGGCCTCATGTTAAAGTGGGTGACACCACTTGAGGTATTGCCTCGACTTTGCAAGCCATCTTACGGCGGCGTAACACCGCAAGGAAGCAAAAGGATTCATGCTGGGTAGTTTGGTACTACAAAGAGGCTATGCCTCATGCTACAGGTGGTATGACACCACATGAGGCAGTGCCTCAACCTTGGGCCATGTCATGGCGGTGTAGCACCACAAGAAAGCAAAAGGCTTCCTGCCAAAGACTCTTTAAAAGAACTCACCTAGAGTGTACAGAAAGAGATGTAGGCCGTCTCTTGAGGAAAACCTTGTAGACACCCAAGATACATACACCGAAACCAGGCTGGCACAAGGCCTTTAATGTGTAGCCAGAAGCGCAGTTGATGTCATTTTGTGAGTAGAAAGAATTGCAGTTATGGTGCATAATTCAAGGCTTAGTCCATTCTTGTATCATGTTATCATTTAACCCATGCGAAAAGATTCAAGTCGTAGCGACATCTATCCTAATACATGATGGACAGTCACTGTGGGGAACGCTCAACCCATATATAGAGAAATGTGGGGGATTGTTGGTGTTTTTGCTTGTTGTTGTTGGTGTTTTGCTTTAGAAACTAGAAAGATAGTCCCACATTGGAAAAATCAAATGGATGGTATCTCTATATAAAGCTTTGCTTGGGTTGAGAGATCACATGAAGTGTGGAGAGGTACATGGATGCCATGTGGGAGCATTTTTCTAGTGGAAAGAAGGCTAAACCAACAAAGAAGCATTAATGCTTTTTGTCATGCTCATGGGATAACTCCCTTATGGAGCTAAGCCCCGAAGGGGCTTAGCGACTTGGATTCGGACTCGGACTCGGGATCAGGCTCAAGGGCGTAAAGTAGCATTTGGTTGGAGTACTTTGCACTAAGAACGCCAACATCGGCGCAAGGAACATTGTGTGTAGTTGATGCGCTCGTACACTCGTCTTTGCGTAAGTCGCAGCGCAAGTGCAGCGCAGGCGCCACGGAGCTGCGGTGCTGGGTGCGTAGGTGCCTTGGGGCTGCGGCGCTAAGGGTGCAGGTGCTGCAGGGCTGCGGCACTGGGCGCGCAGGTGCTGTGGGGCTGCGACACTAGGTGCTGGGTGCGTAAGTGCTGCGGGCTACTGTGGGCTGCTGCTACGCGCGCAGGTTGACGGGCTGAGTGGCTATGGGGCGCAGGTGGCGTATGATGTGGCTGATTAAAAGATTTGTGTGGTTATGAAAAGACTGAGTTAATTGAACAGATCCATTTATTGTGGGATTTAAATTTAATTTATTCAAATCTTTCCATTATTCGCTTCTATCTTTTTGCAATCAGTTACGGCCAGGAATAGGATTAGGGTTTCGACCCCTCTTTATAAATACTCTCTTCGCGCCTTCATTGAGGACTTACGCTTAAATAAAGAGACGAAGAGAGAAGTGTTGTCGCCGCTATTGAAGTTATAAGGAGTTCTTATAGTTCGTAAAGGAGGTGACAGCGAGTGTTCCAGAAGTTCTTTCGAACTTACTGGTTCCTGGGAGCAGATCGCAATAGGGTGAATCTGCTTTGAGCAACAGTGATCTTTATCACCCCAGCAAAGTCATTGCATCAACTCCGGTTGAGAGCGATTATTTATATTGTTGCATCAACTCCGGTTGAGAGCGATCATTCATCTCGTTGTATCAACTTCGGTTGAGAACGAGTATTCTCTCTCTTAGGAGAATGAATTTTTCGTCTCTCTGGAAATTAGAGATCGAGGTTTCCATTTTCCATCAAAAGATTTGTTTCGGGAGCAACAGTTCTTATGTTGTTTGTTTGGGTTGACCAAAGCTTCAGGAACTTTTATGCGCTTGCTGAATCAAGTGATACAAATCTTCAACTTTATTGATCAAACAGTTATACAAAGAGCTCATTGTCGAGTACTCTACCAGAAGGGTCTTATGTGAATGTGATCGAGCTCAAAGTCAACAACCCAGTCCGAATTGAAATTCTACCTAAACCCAACAAAATTTTGGTTTCATGCAGTCCCAATGCTTGGGAAAAACCAAAATTCTTGTTCATTGAAACCAGAATTCCTATCCAAACCGGTACATGCTATTTTAAGCAAATTTTAAGGATTTTGACTCATTTTTTTTAGTTATTCTTTATGCATCTTTTAGATTGCTTTCCTAGTTTAATTGTTTTTATGAGTTAAGTAGGTTGTTTTCTTATCAAAAGGGCTAAGAAGTTGAATTATATTTATTTAAGTCATCTTTGACATTATCTCTTTCTAATTCTTTTGTGTGAGGATTGAGGTATCAGCCCTTATATTTTCGTCGGTGGTTTGACAAGGAACGTTTTTCATGTTTGTGTTATTGGACGCGTGCGGAAGCGTTTGCCAACTTAGCTGATCAAAATAAACCCTCGTCTAATAGATACCAAGCACAAGATGAAGACAAGTATATGGCGGTGACGTACGTCACCTGGACAAATCCCAACATTTAATAACTCAGATAAAGTTACAATATTGACAAAACTCATGTTGAACCCTTTGCCCTAATAGGTTCAACCCCCTCACCACTCTCAAGAAAAAAAATATAAGATTATAATTGAGATCACTCACCAACCCGTAGCAATCTCCCTAAACGAAGTTGACGACTCCTCGATTAGATCTTCTTCCTTCTATCTTGGATGGCGAAGTCCTAAGATCAAAGTACAGACTTTCTCTTAGATTTCTTGTGGACGAGCACCCCGAATCTCCATTTTGTGCTATATTTTATGCCTCCACCCTCACCCCATATATATAGGATAAGAAAATCATATTTTAGGTCATAATATGATTTCTTAAATAGGAAGCCCTCAAATAAGAATCATATTGCACCTAAAATAGCCCATCAATATCATATTTTAGATCATAACAGGAATTCCTAAAATAAGAATCCTATTATACCTAAAATAGAATAATACCAATTATGGACATCTAAATCTAATCAAATTAAATATTTAATTAGATTTGGATTCCACAAATATGTTGTTAACAAATCCAAACTTGACTCCAACAATCTCTCCCTCCAGTCTGATGAGAGGGTATTAACCCCATGGGTTCTCAACTAGACTCTATGCATGTTGTCCCTCGACAGAATACCTACTCCCCCATGCCACTGATCTCCGATCCTCCGAGTTTCTTTGCATCTTACTTCGTCTCCAGCTCCTCAACCGTCACGTCGACGCTACTAGCCATGGATAGCACCTCCTGCACCACGAGGATCCTGCCGATATCAATGACACGACTAAGACCAAAGTCCCTGACGATCAGCCTCACCGTAAGTCTCGGCCGTCTGTTCCCGACTTCCGTCTTCTACCAGAAAGTGTTAACTTTCCTACGAGCTTCTTCACCATTAGCTGGCCCAACTAAGCGGACGGTACGGTTCTCCCGATATTCAAACTCCTGAACCTGTCCAACTTCGTGTCCGAACATGAAGCTCCCCCATACACATGCATCTTCGAGCAGAACATCATGCACTGTGTATGCCGTCGATGACCCATAGCTCCTCCTGAACTGTGTGAATGATGATTCTTCTGCCTCAGATTGAGTTTGCTGTAAACCTTGATCTCCTCTCTGGCTTCAAATTGTTGAAATCGATGTTGCTTCGTAAAGCTTTGGCAAACCACCTATCGCCAAAACTGGATCCGTAGAGCAACCCCCACCTGGAGACCGACTAGTTGTTATAGGATCGACAGACTGACCATCAATCTTTGACTCGTCACCATCCGTCACTTTGTCTCGACGAACCAAATCCTTTGTATCCCTCAATGCATCTAGAAGCCCCTCCTCAGTAAGTTCTCGATGATCCACCTCCTGTCAAAAACCCTCGAGCCTCCATCCGGTGTCCATGCCTTGCATGTACAACTCAGCGGCTTGAGCCTATACATGCCACAACACAAATCTCCTCGAGCCAGCTGTCGAAAACCCTTCGCAAGCATCCAATCTCCCCAAACAGACTACAACATCCATCATCTGCCAGCCTTCCTACCAAAACTAAGTTGTAGCGCAAACTCGGTATATGTCGTACACCCTTGAGGACGAGCTTCTCACCAAACTCCATCGTCAAGTGTACATCACCAATGCCTACAACTGTAGTAGTCTCCTTGTTTTCCATCTTCACACTTCCAAACTTGCTGTCATGGTATGATGTAAAGATCCTCCTTTGCGGAGTGGCATGATATGATGCCCCCGTGTCCATGATCCAGTCGCCATCATGACACATGCCATAATGTTTCTCTGTGTCGGTCGCTACGATGATGATATCTCTCATTGCTGTGAGATCGTCCTTGCCTTTGGCCTTCTTAACTTTGAGCTTCATGCAGTTTCTCTTGATATGACCCCTTTTGCCGCAGTGGTAGCAGCCCTCCTTGTGGTCCATAATCGTAAGATTCTGAAAACTCCCCCGTCCTTGCCTCTGACTTGGGTTTTCCCTTCCCATAGGAAGCCACCAGAGTAGACTCCTGCGATGATTCAACTTACATGCGCCAGACCTCCTTATTCAATAAACTACTTTTGACTGCCTCCAACGTGACAACTCCATCAGGCATGGAGTTTCTTACCGACACCACCAAAGTCTCTCAGCTTTTCGACAGAGAACTCAAAAGCAGTAAGGCCTGAAGCTCATTATCAATCACCATCTTCATCGCAGACAGCTGATTGGTGATACCTTGAACCACGTTCAGATGTTGTGCCACCGAGGCACCCTCCGTGTACTTCGAGTTGACGAGTTGGCAAATAAGAAATGCTTTGTTTCCACCCGTCTTCCTTTTCTATAGTGCATGCAGCTTCTCCCACAATGCTTTTATCGAACTCTCTATGGACACGTGGTGAAACACTAAGTCATCCAGCCATTGGCGGATGAATCCAATGGCCTTCCGATCAAGTCGTTTTCAGTCTTCATATCCGATGGCTTTGCGCTGTCGCTCTCCAACGGACCATGCAAGTCCTTACACCAGAGTAGATCCTCCATCCTTGGCTTCTAAATTACCCAGTTTTCTCCTGTGAGGGTGATCATATGAGTGTTCATATGCTCTGTAGACATGGTTGCCAGAACCTCCAAAGCTTTGATACCAATTATTGGGTACATGCGAAAGCATTTGCCAACCTACCTGATCAAAATCAACCCCCGTTTAACGGACACCAAGCACAAGATGAAGACAAGTATATAGCGGTAAAGTACGTCACCTGGACAAATCCTAACCTTTAATAACTCAAATGAAATTACAAGATTGACAAAACTCACGTTGAACCCTTTGCCCTAATAGGTTCAACCCTCTCACCACTTTCAAGAAAAAAATAGAAGATTACAATTGAGATCACTCACAAACCCATAGCAATCTTCCTAACCGAAGTTGACGACTCCTCGATTAGATCTTCTTCTTCCTTCTATCTTAGATGGCGAAGCCTTAAGAGCAAAGTCCTCACTCCATATATATAGGATAAGAAAAATCCTATTTTAGGTCATAATATGATTTCTTAAATAGGAAGCCCTCAAATAAGAATCATATTACACCTAAAATAGCCTATCAATATCTTATTTTAGATCATAACTGGAATTCCTAAAATAAGAATCCTATTATACCTAAAATAGCACAACACCAATTATGGACATCCAAATCTAATCAAATCAAATATTTAATTAGATTTGGATTCCACAAATATATTGTTAACAAATTCAAACTGGACTCCAACATGTATCAGTATAAATATTTTATTTAAAGATTTGATCCATCTAATTTATAATATCTACGAAATTACAACCACTAAGCTCTGACCATACTCATGTTGCTCTTTTAGGTTGCATAATATTCACTGGAATTCCATTACGCAGGAAACAAACTTATTTTCGGTACAATCATTCTAGGGAGCACATATATATGGATGATATATTTTTGCAAATTTTACAAGAATAAAGGGGATAAAATCCTATTCATTTTCCACTTCTTCCTTTTCTTCAACTCCATCTTCATCTTAAAAAATATAAAGCTATACAAGGTGTAACATCAAAATCGGAGTTTTATGCTTGAAGTCAGCACAGTAATAGTGGATAATGTTGTTTGAATCATAACATAATTAACTTGATCGTAAATCGCATAAGTCGTTGCCAACCTATCAACTTAGTACTGAAACATATTCATCATTCAAGGTGTAATGGAAGCTTACATGATGAGAAAGACAAAAATAATTACACCGCAAATGATTTTAGTAAGTCAATGATGATCTGCATCGACAAGAAACTACTAAAGTTTTTTCCATGCCATGCATAGCTTTATTTTCTTTTTTAAAAAATATTAGAGATATGCTACACATGGACTTTGTCCATAGCTTTATCATTATCCCTCTCATCAGTTTGTAAACAAGATTCAATGTAGTTATCTTAGCATATCTCAACATATTTGTATATAAGTAGTTGATACTTGTAGATTTTCTTCTATCTCATTAGTTTAGTCATAGGATGTAACAACATAAATATAAGAGTATTCTTTTGGCTTTGCTCATTAAGAAGAAGACAAACAAATTTGCCGTCTAAATTCAATATGGTATGACGTCCAAACTACCCCAAGAAATATAGCTAATTACTTATCTTCCTCTCAAGGTTCCATCATCGATCATTTTCTGATTCATCATTTTGACAGCCTCATAAATGACTTTGTTTCTATGTCCTCTCCGGTGAAAACTATGGCATATGGTTTTGCACCTTCACCATGGCATTCCATGCCAAGAATAAGCTTGATTTTGTTGATGGTCCATCTTCAAGTCGATGGATGATGTCGACGTCTCTAGTTGGGCTCATTGCAATGATCTTGTTAGCGGTTAGATCCTAAACTTTGTGTCGGGAGATATCCGTACAAGATCTTATACGTTGAAATTGCTTGTAAAATATGGAAGGATCTCCATGTGTGCTTCTCACAGTCTAACACTCCAAAGATCTACCAGTTGAAGCAAGTAATATCTTCCTTGAAACGATACAAGTATGGCAATATGATATAGGATAATTAGGACAATGCTAAGTTTAAGTAGCAATATGATAGTGAGTATATGAATATTAGTAACATCATTATGTTAAACTTAAATGATTAGCCATATTCAAAAATACGATGTAATCATTAGGCTAACAATGTTGTCATTAAAATAAACTGAATATCCATCCTTAACTAGCATAGAAACAAAAATCAAATTTCTTCTAAGTGAAGGTGCATAAAGACAATTTTTAATGTCAAAGACTTATTTCTACCAAAAGATAAAATAAAATCTCCTACTGCAACGGTCGCCACTTTTGTAGTGTCACCCATAAATAAGCATATATCTCCATCACTAAGCCGTCTGGTTTCCTGGAACCCCTGCAATGAATTACAGACATGATTAGTGGCTCCTGTATCTACACACTAGATGCCGATAGATAACACCGCTAAACATGTTTCAACTACTAGTAAATGAGATATACCTTCTTTGTTTCCTTGTTTCAGAAGTGGACAGTCATTCCTCCAATGTCCTGACCCTTTGTACTTGAAACATTTGTCTTTCATCTTTTTCATAGCACCTTGAGGTCCCATGCCCTTCTTTGCTGAGTTTGCTTGTTTATGAATGTTATTCTTCTTCTTACCGTCTTTTGGCTTAGAAGTAGAAGCCTTTTCAGTAACATAAATATGACCACTCTACCTAAAGAGAGCTTCAGTATCCTGTAACTCTTTTGCAAGTTCTGCCAAACTATACAACCTTTTGTTCATGTTGTAGTTAAGGAAAAACGTGTCAAAATGTTTAGGCAGAGTCCCCAGAATGATATCGACCTGGGATTCCCCATCGATTTCATCTCCAGATCTCTATCTCATTCAGATGACCCATCATCTTGAGAACATGATTCCTTACTGGCGTACCTTCAACCATTTTTATATTCATCAAACACTTCATAGAAAACTGCATAGCTACTCTACTTTGATGTCCGAAGAGTTCTTTGAGATTATACATCATGTCTTAAGCTGTGGCATGGCCTGATGCTGATGTTGCAATACATTTGACATAGATGCCAAAATGTAACACCGTACCATCTCGTCTGCCTTTATCCACTTCTTATAAGCCTCTTTGACCTCTTCATCAGAATTAGCAAGCTAGGTGAACATTCCTCATTGAGTACATATTTGTACTCTTCAGCAGTTAGGACAATATCCAAGTTACGTTTCCAGTCAATATAATTAGAGCCAGTAAGTTTATTTTATTTAAGAATCACCATAAGTGGACTGAAAGAACCTATTTTTAAAATCCTGAAAATCACATAATTAACTATTATACAGGGCAAAAACTTTTTGAATTAAAAATATTGATTCCCTCAGAACAATAATAAAAATTTACCAACACCTTAAACACCATGAATTTAGCACGCGACGATGGTGTGGACATATACAAATTCAATATTTGTCCAAGGAGATTTTTCCTATTAGTTTTATTCTCAGGTCAACTAACTTTATGACAAATAAAATTAATTTGTTGGTCTGGCTTTGGCCCTACAAATAATAGCAGTGACTCCGATAGGAAGGATACCATTATTTGTATCTAAGTGTATACCATTACTTAATACTAAGTCCATTACTTCGTAATGAGTTCCTTCAGATAGAGAAGTAAACAAATAATAAGTTGTTAGCCCAATGATTATATCATTATTTTTGAATATGGCTAATCAATTAAGTTTAACATAATGACATCACTAATTATTATTATGTTGTTACTTAAACTTAGTATTGTCCTAATGTTCTACATCTTATTGCTATGTTTGTATCATAATGCCTCATACTGCTTTGTTCGTCTAATATGTACTTTCAGACATGCAGTAAGCATGATCAAACATGATCAACCCAAGACATATGCAATAAAGAATTAATGATGGGCCAAAGACGGCGTTATACAAGGAGATTTTTCTAAACCGCCCAACGACCTATCCGAGACCTCGCATTGGGGGTTCCGTTGCCCGGTCAGCGGACAGGGGTCAAGGGGGGTAGCGCCTTCGTGGGGGTTCGAGGGCGAAGCCCCCGAAAGGTATTCAGATTTTTAGATCTGTTTATCTTTGGACAACCGCCGTCAAGAAAAAAAGACGTCTTCAGGTCTACTCAAATATAAGAAGAAAGACATCATCAAAGGGCTATTGGTTTTCCTATTTTATTAATGTAATTTTCATATTTATTGAGTCTAGGAGTATGATGTACACTACATCGTACTTGCAAATAGGCTACCCAAGAAACATTTTCAAAATATTATTTTATTTTGAAAACAAGTCCACTTACAAAAGCCCAAACTACTTCCTAACTGCTTGACTTTTCAAAAATCCTAAAAACCAATTTGCAAAAACCCTAACAGAACTCCAACAGAATTTGGTCCAAGTTCGGTTAGTGCCCGTTGGATTTTTAACTTGGTCCTCCTGCAGTTACGGATGTAACGGCTACTTGCCAAGATTCTTTCAAAGAGTTCTGCCCGAATTCTGCCTTTGGAAAAACTATAAATAGAGAAGAATTTCTCTCATTTAAAAACACCTCTCTCTTCTTTTCTCTCTAAGCCTAATACGTTCTTCCAAAGTGTTCAGAACTATTCATTTTCAAATCCCAAGCCAGTTATAATCCTCTAGTCGATTTGCCAGTGCGGTACGGTCTAGAAGTTTCGGAGAGATTGTAATCATAGACTTGAAAGAAGAAAGACACTTCACAATTGAAGTTGGTCGAGTACTTCGGATCAAAGCTCGCGTTGTAGAAGTTGCAAGGACTTCGGATGAAAACTTACGGTATTTTTCCATAGTAGATTCAACTGGAAGCTAGAGTTCTTCCGACTGGACTAGTCCTCACAAGAAGAAAACTAGTATACATCCTTGTGTTTGTGTTTGCTTTCTGATCTCTGCTTTTCATTTACTTATTTGTGATATATTATATGTGATCTTGTTGATAACATTTTTAATTATCTAAATTTTGTCGCCTACTCTATTCAACCCCCCTAGAGTATTGTGCTTTACAATTCGTTCCTATATAGGTAACTTTCTATAATTCTCCCGAAGGAAGTTTGTACTAGTGACCCATAATTAGACTTGTCCGATATGGAGGAAGGTATTAAAGCCAACATGCAAGTATAATTATATCACATACAAACCAGTAATGGAGACTGTGCGATTTATGTTAAATAAATTCCCTCTTTCACTTAGTTATTTAAAAATGAGGATTTTTCTACTAGTTGATTCATGTCCATGTTGACCATTATTAATGCGGGCTTAGTTATAACGAAAAAAACATAAAATAATAAACATGCTGTCACGCCCCAGAACCAGAATACTGGAGAGCGGGGGCAGACATAGCCAGCTACGTATAATGAGATGGAATCCACGTCACTATACGGTCACGGCTGTCTAGATATATGAGGGTTTAACTACAAGCCATCAGTCTCCTATGGTCAAGAACAAGCCTATTGTCTCAATCTCAAGCAATGTAATAACAGTTACAAGATGTCAGAGCATCAAATATATAATAGCAAGGCGTCCCATACATTACATATTCGGATGATCATGAAGCTAGTCGTACAAAATGTCAGGACTAGCAAGAGTTTCAGTCATACATGATCAACCCTAGGACTTGTCAATCATGTTACAGCTCGTAGACAGACAGTAAGTAAAGATGCAACCGAGCTAACACGTGCTCGTCGGCTAAACGCCTCAAAAAAATAATTTTACAAATAGAGTGGGAGGACAAAAGAAACCCACTCGTTGCCCTGGTTACGCCTGGTGGTCACCATCGGGCTGGAAGACAGGTGGATCCTCTGTTGCTGCTCCGATATCTGGCCATACAAAACCAGCTGGTCAGACCCCAGAAAGAGCAAGTGCCACAAATGAGGCTTCACTTAGGAACTAAAACCAGCATATCACAATAGAATAATAAAGATAAATAATAATTAAAGAACTGATAATAATAGAGATAACAACAGTAAACTGAGTTCGAGGAAACCATTCAAGTAGCCAGGTCACAACCCTTAAACCAAACAAGGACCGGGGTTGCAGCCCTTCACCTGAATAGAAACCCGTCTCAAATACTATTGGTACAATGAGGACAATAAACGAAGAGAGGACACAAAACTGCTTCGGGAGCCAGGTTACAACCCTTAAACCAAACAAGGACCGGGGTTGTAACCCTTCGCCTGAACAGAACTGGACCCCTGATCTTTATTGTTAATGTCAGTATAAATAATCACGATATTGAAGTAAGGTAAAACATGACAAGCATGACATGGGGAGCAATAAGACAATAAACGAGGAGAGGACACAGAACTGCTCCGGGAGCCAGGTTACATCCCTTAAACCAAATAAGGACCGGGGTTGTAACCCTTCGCCTGAACAGAACTGGACCCCCGGTCGTTATTGTTAATGTCGGTATAAATAATCACGATATTGAAGTAAGGTAAAACATGACAAGCATGACATGGGGAGCAATAAGACAATAAACGAGGAGAGGACACAGAACTGCTCCGGGAGCCAGGTTACAACCCTTAAACCAAACAAGGACCGGGGTTGTAACCCTTCGCCTGAACAGAACTGGACCCCCGGTCGTTATTGTTAATGCAGGCACAATAAGCAGGACGATAGATGATAGGATAACCATGGAACTATTCAGATAGCCAAGTTACAACCCTTAAACCAAACAAGGACCGGGGTTGTAACCCTTCACCTGAACAGAACTTGGTGTCCCATCATTTATCGATACGAGAAATCATGTCCTGATACAATCTTGTACAGGATCAGGATAAGACTAAGCTGGAATAAACTTCATCCAATCAATCACGGCCAATCAAGAGTACGGCTTGATACTTTTAACTAACTAGGGTTATCACAGGCCTAGTTACTAGCAAGATGCAATGAGATTATCCCAACAGCCACAAGCCCTGCAGACCATCCGGTTATCCGGGTCGAATGTCCGTTTATGAAGGGTGCACCACATGACTGTGTGCTGAAAATGTGCCCTACTCGTCGGTAGGCTACAAGTCCACTTAATGCGCCCAAATAACGGGATTGCCTGTAGCTGGGAATCTCTTCATGACTACTGAATTATTCTAGTTAATTAGCCTTAGTCAATTTCAGTAGGTAACCCTGACCGTGGTACTCAGGGATCCCCATCCTAGACATGATGCAAGACAGTACCAGTTTATTTGTATAAACGCAATCGCCCACGGTGTCCAGGTCAGTCATACTTGTCATGTCAGGCTAGCTGTCATAACAGCATGTCGAGACATATCATGCCAGTTTACTTGTCAAGAGTGCGCCACAGTGGACCACTATCGTGTTCTATTCTCACATTATCATAAATGGGAGAAACTTGCATAAAACAACTAGTGACATATTCTTGAAGCCAAGGGAAAGATATACAACTATGACGTTGGGAGTTGGGAGAATTTCTGACCACAAATCATGCAAATAAGACATAGAATAGCCAAAACAGGCACTATGCGGCCTATTCTGCGACATGCGGCTCATGCGGCTCAACAGCGACATCATATGCGCCAACTGCGACATGCGCCAACAGCGACATCATATGTGCCAACTGCGACATACGCCAACAGCGACATCATATGTGCCAACTGCGACATGCGCCAACAGCGACATCATATGTGCCAACTGCGACATGTGCCTCATGTGGCTCATGCGGCTCAACAGCGACATCATATGCGCCAACTGCGACATGTGCCAACAGCGACATCATATGTGCCAACTGTGACACGTGCCTACAGCGACATCATATTCGTCAACTGCGACATGCGTCAACAGAGACATCATATGCGCTAACTGCGACATGCGCCAACAGCGACATCATATTCGTCAACTGCGACATGCGTCAACAGAGACATCATATGCGCCAACTGCGACATGCGCCAACAGCGACATCATATTCGTCAACTGCGACATGCGTCAACAGAGACATCATATGCGCCAACTGCGACATGCGCCAACAGCGACATCATATGCGCCAACTGCGACATACGTCAACAGAGACATCTTATGCGCCAACTGCGACATGATATACGGCTACCGCGACATGTGCTTCATTGCAACATACGCCTTCTGCGACATGCGCCTTCTGCGACATGCTGTTCATGCTGCGGATGAACATAGAAATGACCAAAAATTATTTTGGCCATAACTTTCTCATCCGAAGTCGAAATCTAGCGAAACAAAAGCCAAAACTGCATGAAATTGAATTATCTACAACATGGAACAATCAAAATATGAAAATAATAAAGTTTAGTAGATCAAAACCCAAGAAATCCAAAAATAATATAAACTTAGATCTACAAGAAAATATCCATCAAAATGGAAAATGCCAAGTTCTAAAGAGGCTTGGAATCAAGTAAGGAAGAGAATGGAACAATAAAACTTGAGATCTATCATGAAGCAAGTTTGCACTTGCCTAAGCTCTCTCTCTCTTTCTCCAGGTGGTTGAAGAAGTTATGATAGGGAAGAAGAAGAATAATGAAGAGAGAGAAAGGGGAATGGGTTAATAAAGGGTAGTGGTGGTGGTAGGTAGGGGTTTTCTTTTGGTTCATGATGAACCCAAAAGCAAACCAAACCAAGCTAAGCCGAACCAAGTTAAGCCACAACCAATGACATGCCAAAATAACCATGTAGAAAAATACGCAATACGAGTCAAGAATACGTACACGTATACCAAGATACGTAACACGAACCACAGGCATTACAACTCTACCCACCTTCAAAGAATTCCGTCCTCGGAATTTAATCAAGAGGCTAGAATTGCAAGGACAAGCTATACTAATCGTAAGCTATAACAAGCAGTCTATCATGCAGTCATTTATTCAAGCAAGGAATTGAAAGCATAAGGCATAAGAAAGACATTATACCTTACGAGTCAAACAGGTCGGGATATCGCGATCGGATATCATCCTCACGCTCCCACGTCGACTCACCCAAAGAGTGATGACCCCAAGCAACTCGGACTAACTTAATAGTCTTGTTCTTGAGTATCTTCTCTCTTCGATCTAATATAGACACGGGCCTCTCCTCATACGAAAGGTTGGTACCAACAACCAATTCCGAATGATCCAGGATGTGGCTCGGGTCCGGGATATACCGTCGCAGTTGGGATACATGAAATACGTCATGCACCTCACGTAGCGATGGTGGAAGAGCGAGACGATAGGATACATCTCCTACTCGCTCCAGAATGTCGAATGACCCTATATACCTAGGACTAAGCTTTCCTCGTACGCCGAAACGAATGACGCCGCGGTTAGGCGAAATCCTCAGGAATATATGGTCGTCGACAGAAAACTCAAGAGGGCGCCGATGAGAATCGGCCCAATGACGCTGGCGATCTTGGGCAACTCGAAGATGATCTCTGACTTTCCTGACCACCTCAACGGTCTGAGCAATCATTTCTGGACCGAGCATCTGCCTCGCTCCGACATCGTCCCATGCTAGCGGGGATCGGCACTTCCTACCATACAGTGCCTCGAACGGTGCCATCTGGATACTAGCTTGAAAACTATTGTTGTACGAGAACTCCACCAGGTGCAGGTGATCTTCCCACGAACCACCGAAGTCGAGTGTACAAGATCTCAACATATCCTCAAGAGTCTGGATCGTACGTTCCGACTGGCCATCTGTCTGCGGGTGATAAGCTGAACTGAACTGGAGGTGAGTTTCCAAACTTTCTTGCAAGCTACGCCAAAAGTGTGACGTAAATCTTGAATCTCTATCCGAAGTGATACTGACTGGTACACCGTGCAACCTGACAATCTGCCAGAGATACATCTCCGCTAGCTGAGCCGTCGACTGACCAACTCTGAACGGAAGAAAGTGAGCCACCTTCGTGAGTCTATCTATAATAACCCAAATAGCGTCTCTTCCAGCCGGGGATCTAGGCAATCCAGTCACAAAGTCCATGGTTATATGCTCCCATTTCTACTCGGGAATCGACAATGGTTGAAGTAGTCCAGCTGGTCTCTGATGTTCAGCCTTAACTTGTTGGCAGACTAAACAACGAGAGACAAACCAGGCTATCTCCCTCTTCATGCCATTCCACCAAAAGTGCTGACGAATATCACGGTACATCTTCGTACCGCCGGGATGAATGGAATACTGCGAACTGTGAGCCTCCGTCATGATCTCCTGTCTGATATCTCCACTGGGTACACAAAGACGCTTTCCATGTCAAAGTGTACCATCTTTATGGATACATAACTCTGGTCTTCGTCCTGCCTCACACTCTGCTCTAAGTCGCTGAAGCTTGGAATCTGCTGACTGTGCCATTCGGATCCTCTCGACTATAGTGGACTGAACTTGCATGCTGGCCATCAATGCCATACTGGAAGGAAGGACAACTTCTATACCCATCTTCTGAAGATCGGCTAACAGCTCTGGTTGCGCTGTTAGGAAATAAACTCCGGCTCTCCTGCTCAATGCATCTGCAACAACGTTGGCCTTTCCTGGGTGATACTGTAAGTTGACATCATAATCCACAAGCAGCTCTAGCCATCTCCTCTGACGCATGTTAAGATCCTTCTGGATAAAAACATACTTCAGGCTCTTGTGGTCGGTGAAGATCTCCACCATATCTCCGTACAAGTAGTGCCTCCACAACTTAAGTGCAAACACTACTGCTGCCAGCTCCAAGTCATGGGTTGGGTAATTCCTCTCATGATCACGAAGTTGTCGTGACGCATAAGCTATTACCTTCCCATGCTGCATCAGAACACATCCTAAACCTCTGCCTGAAGCATCACAGTACACTGAAAATCCTCCAGTTCCATCTGGAAGCGTGAGAATAGGAGCCGTCATCAAGCCTCGCTTCAATCTCTCAAAAGAATCCTGACATTCTGCTGTCCAAGCAAACTGCACATCCTTACGGGTCAACTGGGTCAATGGCGCTGAAATCCGAGCAAAGTCTGAAACGAATCGCCGGTAGTAGCCGGCCAATCCAAGAAAACTGCGAACTTCTGCCACTGTGCTAGGTACCGGCCACGTTTCAATGGCCACGATCTTCTGGGGATCCACTTCTACTCCTCCTCTGGTGATGATATGACCCAAGTATGAAATACGATCGAGCCAGAACTCGTATTTACTAAACTTGGCATACAACTGGTGCTCTCTGAGAATCTGAAGAACAACTCTGAGGTGCTGCTCATGCTCCGCTTCGCTCTTGCTGTAAACCAGGATGTCGTCTAGGAACACAATCACGAACTGATCCAAATAAGGCATGAAGATGCGATTCATGAGGTCCATGAACACAGCCGGCGCATTGGTTGCTCCAAATGGCATCACAAGGAACTCGCAATGTCCATACCTAGATCTAAAAGCTGTCTTCGGGATGTCCTGCTCTCTGACTCTGATCTGGTGGTATCCTGACCGCAAGTCGATCTTCGAAAATACTGCTGCCCCCTTGAGTTGATCAAATAAGTCATCTATCCTCGGGAGAGGATATCTGTTCTTGATTGTTACTGAGTTCAAGGTACGATAATCAACACACAATCTAGACGTACCATCCTTCTTTTTTACAAGAAGCATCGGGGCTCCCCAAGGCGATCCACTAGCACGAATGAATCCCTTGGTTCGGAGTTTTTCAATCATCTTGTACAATATCTCTAGCTCTGACGGCGCCATCCTGTAGACTCTCTCTGACACTGGGGCTGTTTCGGGAATCAAGTCGATGGTGAACTCGATCTCCCGCTCTGGCGGCATCCCTGGAAGCTCTTCGGGGAAAACATCCGGAAACTCTTCGACTATCCGAGGTAACTGTACTGCTGCCACTGCCATCCGCAACACTGAAGGAGAAGGTTCAACTTCGCCTCGGGAGAAGGAAAACTCCGGCTCGCCTGGAATGCTAAAAATAACCCTGCCAATGTGGCAGTCTATCCTAGCATACTGGTCCCTCAACCAATCCATCCCTAAGACTACATCATAATCGGCCATCGGGAACTCTATCAATCTAGCAGGAAATTCTCTACCGCTAACTACGATCCGACACGAGTTAAATACTCTATCTACCCCCACAAGTCCGTTACCAGTAAGTATATTGAGCCTTACTGATAATGACTCGGGCTCCAATCCTACCCGTGTCGTAAATCGTGCAGACATAAATGAATGCGAGGCACCAGAATCAAATAATACTGAAGCTGGAAAGGTGTTGACGAGAATAGTACCTGCTACCACCTCGCCTGGTGCTATTCCTTCTTCTCCCATGGTCAAAGCTAGCACTTGACCATGTCCTCTGGGTGCGGGTCCCCTCTGCTGAAAATTCCTCTGCCTGCTCTGGATCAGGACTTGGGCTTGGACATACTGCTGCGGCCTCTGCTACTGGAATGCCTGGGCCTGCGTCGGCAATGGCCTCGGGAACGGGTACTGCAGCTGCTGCTGCTGCTGGATTGGTGCTGGTCCTCAACTGAAGGACTAGAGAAGGCGGATGAACTCCCTCTGTTCGGGCAATTCCTAACCCTGTGGTCCGGGGCACCACAAACCAAGCACAAACCCTGTGCTCTACGACACTCTGACACCACATGCCCTGGCTTCCCGCAGTGTAAACATCCCACTACGGAAGACTGCTTCTGCTTCTGCTGCTGAGGGTGCGTCGGGGTGGAATGCTGAACCAACGTCACTGAGGCCGCCCGCCTCGGAGCTCCAATGGTCAAGGCCCTAGCTGTCGGGGCTGGTGCTGATGACTGGTTCATCTGGCCGTGAGATCGCTTTCGACCTCCGGTCCTGTCCACAATCCTCTGGGAGGTATACTCATGCCTCCGGGCTGCCCGTAGTACTGCATCAAAGGTCTGATGCTCAAACTGCTCCACCGCTAATAGAATCTCCAGATGAAGCCCCTGCTGGAACCGCTGGGCTCTATCGAACTCGGTCGCCACCAAGGTGGGAGCAAACTGACTAAGCCTGGAGAACTCGGTCGCATATCCATCGACCGTCCTGCCCATCTGCTTCAGATTAGTGAACCTCGTCTGTAGATCATACCGAGCTACAGCATCAAAATACTTGGTCTGAAATCTCTCCCTGAATACTGCCCAAGCAATAGGGGCCACTAATCCATCGGCCTGCGCTGCCCACCAGCTGCGGGCAAGATCTAGTAACTGCAGGCGCACTACGGCCACCTTCTCGTTCTCTGGAGTCTTGGCTGCTTCTAGAATCACCTCTGTGTCTTGAAGCCATGCATCTACAGCGATCGCATCTTCACTGCCGTCGAAGAAGGGAGGGTTCAAGCGCTTGAAGCTGTTGGCCACGCTATTACCCTGATGACCTCCTCTGGTCAAAGCGTCTGCCACCGCCTGGTGCAAGGCATCTCCTCGACGATCCTGAGAGGCTAATAATGACCTGATGAGACCCACCAAAGTGCCATCATCAGGCTCTGCAGGCTGGACGGGCTGAACTGGTAGTTCTCCTTCGGTAGGCATGACTCTGGAGGCTACTCCTGAATGCTGGACTTGATCTCCAGGTTGCTGCTGGTCCGCGGGAGGTGCTCCGCCTTGCTGATCGGCAGGTCCAGGAACAATGCCGCTGAAGAAGACGACATAGGGAACAATAAGGAAGGACCAGGACAGATCAACGATACAAGCGTAGGATCAGGTCAAGATTACAGAGATTCAGAAGATACGAGCAGAGATCAAGGACGAGTACTGATTGAGACATCTATTCGGTAAACCCTCACATATCTTGATTTACAAGACCTGCATGGGCCACCACTAAAACCATGTCACGCCCCAGAACCAGAATACTGGAGAGCGGGGGCAGACATAGCCAGCTACGTATAATGAGATGGAATCCACGTCACTATACGGTCACGGCTGTCTAGATATATGAGGGTTTAACTACAAGCCATCAGTCTCCTATGGTCAAGAACAAGCCTATTGTCTCAATCTCAAGCAATGTAATAACAGTTACAAGATGTCAGAGCATCAAATATATAATAGCAAGGCGTCCCATACATTACATATTCGGATGATCATGAAGCTAGTCGTACAAAATGTCAGGACTAGCAAGAGTTTCAGTCATACATGATCAACCCTAGGACTTGTCAATCATGTTACAGCCCGTAGGCAGACAGTAAGTAAAGATGCAACCGAGCTAACACGTGCTCGTCGGCTAAACGCCTCAAAAGAATAATTTTACAAATAGAGTGGGAGGACAAAAGAAACCCACTCGTTGCCCTGGTTACGCCTGGTGGTCACCATCGGGCTGGAAGACAGGTGGATCCTCTGTTGCTGCTCCGATATCTGGCCATACAAAACCAGCTGGGTCAGACCCCAGAAAGAGCAAGTGCCACAAATGAGGCTTCACTTAGGAACTAAAACCAGCATATCACAATAGAATAATAAAGATAAATAATAATTAAAAAACTGATAATAATAGAGATAACAACAGTAAACTGAGTTCGAGGAAACCATTCAAGTAGCCAGGTCACAACCCTTAAACCAAACAAGGACCGGGGTTGCAGCCCTTCACCTGAATAGAAACCCGTCTCAAATATTATTGGTACAATGAGGACAATAAACGAAGAGAGGACACAGAACTGCTTCGGGAGCCAGGTTACAACCCTTAAACCAAACAAGGACCGGGGTTGTAACCCTTCGCCTGAACAGAACTGGACCCCTGATCTTTATTGTTAATGTCGGTATAAATAATCACGATATTGAAGTAAGGTAAAACATGACAAGCATGACATGGGGAGCAATAAGACAATAAACGAGGAGAGGACACAGAACTGCTCCGGGAGCCAGGTTACAACCCTTAAATCAAACAAGGACCGGGGTTATAACCCTTCGCCTGAACAGAACTGGACCCCCGGTCGTTATTGTTAATGTCGGTATAAATAATCACGATATTGAAGTAAGGTAAAACATGACAAGCATGACATGGGGAGCAATAAGACAATAAACGAGGAGAGGACACAGAACTGCTCCGGGAGCCAGGTTACAACCCTTAAACCAAACAAGGATCGAGGTTGTAACCCTTCGCCTGAACAGAACTGGACCCCCGGTCGTTATTGTTAATGCAGGCACAATAAGCAGGACGATAGATGATAGGATAACCATGGAACTATTCAGATAGCCAAGTTACAACCCTTAAACCAAACAAGGAACGGGGTTGTAACCCTTCACCTGAACAGAACTTGGTGTCCCATCATTTATCGATACGAGAAATCATGTCCTGATACAATCTTGTACAGGATCAGGATAAGACTAAGCTGGAATAAACTTCATCCAATCAATCACGGCCAATCAAGAGTACGGCTTGATACTTTTAACTAACTAGGGTTATCACAGGCCTAGTTACTAGCAAGATGTAATGAGATTATCCCAACAGCCACAAGCCCTGCAGACCATCCGGTTATCCGGGTCGAATGTCCGTTTATGAAGGGTGCACCACATGACTGTGTGCTGAAAATGTGCCCTACTCGTCGGTAGGCTACAAGTCCACTTAATGCGCCCAGATAACGGGATTGCCTGTAGCTGGGAATCTCTTCATGACTACTGAATCATTCTAGTTAATTAGCCTTAGTCAATTTCAGTAGGTAACCCTGACCGTGGTACTCAGGGATCCCCATCCTAGACATGATGCAAGACAGTACCAGTTTATTTGTACAAACACAATCGCCCACGGTGTCCAGGTCAGTCATACTTGTCATGTCAGGCTAGCTGTCATAACAGCATGTCGAGACATATCATGCCAGTTTACTTGTCAAGAGTGCGCCACAGTGGACCACTATCGTGTTCTATTCTCACATTATCATAAATGGGAGAAACATGCATAAAACAACTAGTGACATATTCTTGAAGCCAAGGGAAAGATATACAACTATGACGTTGGGAGTTGGGAGAATTTCTGACCACAAATCATGCAAATAAGACATAGAATAGCCAAAACAGGCACTATGCGGCCTATTCTGCGACATGCGGCTCATGCGGCTCAACAACGACATCATATGCGCCAACTGCGACATGCGCCAACAGCGACATCATATGTGCCAACTGCGACATGCGCCAACAGCGACATCATATGTGCCAACTGCGACATGCGCCAACAGCGACATCATATGTGCCAACTGCGACATGTGCCTCATGTGGCTCATGCAGCTCAACAGCGACATCATATGCGCCAACTGCGACATGCGCCAACAGCGACATCATATGTGCCAACTGCGACACGCGCCTACAGCGACATCATATTCGTCAACTGCGACATGCGTCAACAGAGACATCATATGCGCTAACTGCGACATGCGCCAACAGCGACATCATATTCGTCAACTGCGACATGCGTCAACAGAGACATCATATGCGCCAACTGCGACATGCGCCAACAGCGACATCATATTCGTCAACTGCGACATGCGTCAACAGAGACATCATATGCGCCAACTGCGACATGTGCCAACAGCGACATCATATTCGTCAACTGCGACATGCGTCAACAGAGACATCTTATGCGCCAACTGCGACATGATATGCGGCTACCGCGACATGTGCTTCATTGCAACATGCGCCTTCTGCGACATGCGCCTTCTGCGACATGCGCCTTCTGCGACATGCTGTTCATGCTGCAGATGAACATAGAAATGACCAGAAATTGTTTTGGCCATAACTTTCTCATCCGAAGTCGAAATCTAGCGAAACAAAAGCCAAAACTGTATGAAATTGAATTATCTACAACATGGAACAATCAAAATATAAAAATAATGAAGTTTGGTAGATCAAAACCCAAGAAATCTGAAAATAATATAAACTTAGATCTACAAGAAAATATCCATCAAAATAGAAAATGCCAAGTTCTAAAGAGGCTTGGAATCAAGTAAGGAAGAGAATGGAACAATAAAACTTGAAATCCATCATGAAGCAAGTTTGCACTTGCCTAAGCTCTCTCTCTCTCTCTTTCTCCAGGTGGTTGAAGAAGTTATGATAGGGAAGAAGAAGAATAATGAAGAGAGAGAAAGGGGAATGGGTTAATAAAGGGTAGTGGTGGTGGTAGGTAGGGGTTTTCTTTTGGTTCATGATGAACCCAAAAGCAAACCAAACCAAGCTAAGCCGAACCAAGTTAAGCCACAACCAATGACATGCCAAAATAACCATGTAGAAAAATACGCAATACGAGTCAAGAATACGTACACGTATACCAAGATACGTAACACGAACCACAGGCATTACACATGCATAACCTATTTTTTATATTAAGGTTTTGGCTGTCAATTTCTTCATCGAAAACCATTCGACGGTCTCTGGACTACTGAAAACAGCATCTCGTCCCGTATCAAAAAAAGCCACCACCGCCATCGCGATAGACTGATTATATTTAAAATTATATCAATCCTATGCCTCCCAGAGGAGTTCACACATAATCTAGATTTTTTTTAAAAATTAAATAAATAAGCACGATCAACCCTCATGATTTTAATTACATCCATGAACAACAACAACAGCTACGACATGTACGTGGTTTAAAACAACACAAAAAGAACATAAATTGACCATAATAGTTGGATCTAAGATGCCTGTAAAATTGAGTCAGAACAGATCTACATCTACCGACTATCGACATTGTGTTTTATTGGTCAATATGGATGTATCAATCGATACACAGATCCAATACCGACTTTGATACCAATTGATGAAACTGAGGATTCTCAGGACCACGGATTGGTGTGCGTATTGATCGATAGAAAGTTAAACATATATAAACGTGTTCTAACCCTTCTTAGGCGAAAACTAGGGTTCATAAATTATACCTGCGATAAGAAGAAGACGACAGTTCCTAGCAACCTCGAGCAGTCAACGACCCCAAGATCTTCTGTACGTATTCCTTCATCGGGTTGGACGTCAAATGGGCGACGATCTCCCAACCTTTTCTTCTTTCGGCTGTCCTTTCTTTCTCTTCTCTCGTGATGGATGAATTAGAGAAAGATGCTCTTCTTAGGATACATCTGATGGCCAGAGAATAAAGGGTATATATAGGCTACGGTAGGGACCATGAGAAGAAATTAGGTTTAGGTCTCCTAATGGGTCTAGGTATCCCGTGTTCAGTCTGAATACACAATCCAGGCCTGTTAACAATGGCTCGATCCACTGAAGAGCTATTGTTGCACTACCTTTCTAATCCTAAATTATGTTTATGGGCTCCTTCTTATTACATGCTTGTTTGTCTTCCCATGTTAAGATATTGAATGTCCGTCAATGAAAATAAGTTACTGACAACTACATTGATCGACATCTTTTATCCTTAAGTAGTATCACTCAACTTTATTTGTCATGTCAGATATAATCCACCTGCAGGATTTACATGACAATTCTTATGAGTTCCTTAAGGGGACATCATCAACCTGATACATCGGGACATGGATTCCTTTTATAATCAACAGCCCATCATACACATAATGCCATTACCCAATTCATAGAGGTTATTGACTCATTATGAATCTCACTCTTTTATGAATCAAAGTAATACACACTATATATACATGTCTGTTATTATATCCGGATTAAGAGCACAAGCATCCATAATAACAGAGGTATTTGTTCTCTTATGTAGTCAGTACAAAGAGAACAACCTCAAGTGGTCCTGTTTAACACACACAAAGTGTACTAGTATAATCCTATAGTCAAGATAGACTAATGTCAGATTACACTACAACCTTACCAATGGTTTGTCCAAATCATCTAGGTTGTGAACTATATATATTCTACAAGGGACTGAAAATATGATTTTCTGTGTGTCACCACACACCATATTATCTACAATGTAGAATATCAGACACTTTGCATTAACATATAACAAATATAAAATGCCAACATTTGCCTATATGATTCTCATTCAAAAAATAATAAAAAAATATAGTTAATACAAAAGTGATACTTTTAGTATATAACCCTAACATGACCCATGCACCGGTCACTTAGACGCCGCTACTTGCGTCCTTCGTAATTTAAAAGGATCAATTGGTAAGCGATTCTTATTATCATCCACAAGCTCACTTTATGTTAGTGGATTCTCCTACTCGGATTGGGATGGTTGCCCAACTACCTGTCGTTCTACAATAGGATATTTTCACAATGTTAGGTTATAGTCCAATATCCTATAAATCCAAGAAACAACCTACCATCTCTTGTTCTTCTACAGAAGCCGAGTATTGCGCTTTCGCTACTCTTTTACGTGAATTACAATGGCTAAAATATATTCTCTCTAATCTTGGTATCATTTCACATTCGCAACAAAAATCAGTCTTTTGCAATAATAAGGTTACAATTCACATTGTGAAGAATCCAGTTTTTTGTGAATGAACTAAACATATTGAGCTAGATTGTCATTTTGTATGCAAAAAAAGTTCAATCTAAAATAATTTCTCCTTGCTATCTTCGCTCCAGTAATTAGCTTGTCGATCTCTTCACCAAATCTCTTTGGACTCGACACTTTTCAGCGCCTGACGAGCAAGTTGGGTGTGGTCGATATCTCCACCACATCGACAACTTGAGGCATAGTCGGCTCCAGGTGGAGGCGGGCTAGGCAGCCGTCTAGGGCCTCCTCTCCCAAAGGGGAGCTCCATTTTTTTTGAAGCAACAATTTTTGTTTTGACCCAAAAAAAAACCGTGAGCCTGGGGAACTCATGACTTCATGTCCTGGAGAAGAATCAAATAAAAAATAGAAAAAATAAATAAATAAATCACCCATATTTCTAAGCCTCCTATACTTCTCTCTCCCACGAAAAATCTAGAAAAAAGAAGTAAAACTATTTCTCCCTTTCCTCTTCGTTTATATAATTTTTAGTATTTGCGAAACTAATATCATCTCTCCATCCCTCTAAATCTCTAATTTCATCTCTCTCTCTATTTTGTTTAGTTTTGTCTAGTTTTGAATTTATAAAAGATATTAAAGATATGCTACACATGGACTTGGCCAAGACCTTTATCCTTATCCCTCTCATCACTTTGTAAACAAGATTCAATATAGTTGTTATCTTGGCCCAATCTCAATAGACTTGCATATAGGTAGTTGATACTTGTAGATTTTCTTCTCTCACATTAGTTTTGTCATAGGATGTAACATCATAGATACAAGAGTATTCTTTTGGGTTGTGTTTGGTAGGAATGATGGAAAAGTGGAAGGAAGAAAAAATTAAAGAGATACACTTCTCATCCATATGGAAAGGAAATACTATTTGCTTCCTTCGTGTTTGGTAGGATGGAAGAAAAATAGAAGTGATACACTTATCTTTGTTTGGCATGGAAAAAAAAGTGGAAGGAAGACAAAATAAAAAATGTAGACTTTATCAATTATATCCTCAATTAACAATATTTATTATCATATGACTTTATTGAACTATTTTAAAATAATATAATTCTTATATGGTATAATTGTAAATTAAGATGAGCATCCACTTTTTCTCCCACATTTGGATGGATTAATTTTCTCAGGTTAGGAGGGAAAACTAATCCCTCCATTTTTCCTTCCATGTACTTTACTTATATACCAAACAAGAAAATTTTCTATCATTCCTTTTCCTTTTCCCTTCTCCATTTTTTTTCCTTCCACTTTTCCCTCGTACCAAACACACCCTTGGTCTTGCTCATTTAAGGGAATATACACAAATTTGGCTTCTAGATTCAACGAAGGATAAAGAAAACATACCAGTAAAACGTTTTTTTTCAATACTTGCAAGATCACAGCTACCTCAACCATATTTTTCATGCTATGTCTGAGATCATCAGAAACTTCCTTTCCTGATTCAACATCTATAAATGAAGAGAAGCCATAAATGGGGGCTGAAAGAAAACGTTTTTCACGTCTTATTGAAGGATTCATTGCGTAGTTAGTGTTCAGAAGGAACTTCTTTCTTAGAGCATCTCCAACCCTATTGTCTTGTTAAGTGTTGTGAGTCTTAGGTGGCTCCTATGTGGCATGAACCACAAGACAATGTCTTGTTTATGTGGCAAAATTATATCTCAAAAGACAATGAGATAGAAAAACTCTCTCCAATGCAAAAGTATTGAGAAGACAATAAAAAGTATTTTTTCCAACTTCCAAGGCAACTTTTAAGACAACTACTCATCTTCTTTCTTTTTTCTAATATTTTTTATTCATAATTGATGACATGGAAGAGAAGACATTGTCAAGTGCATTGTCTAGAACAAGACAATCAACTTTACAATGCTTTCTTTAATTTTTGCCACATAAGCTTCACAATTGACTTGACAATTGCATTGGAGAAGAACTTTTGAATAAAATTTTGTCATTTCTACGTGGCATTAACTTTTTTCCAAAGTCACAATAGGGTTGGAGATGCTCTTATGCCCCAACGAACTCAACCTTTCAAAAAGACTTCTACAAAAGAGGGCATTCTCAGAAACCTGAGAAAACAAATTATATATTAAGCGATGATATTATAGTATACAAGTTAACTGCAAAGCATGAACATACGACATTTTCAGACCTTGCTTTTCACCATTGCAGGTAACTGGCACTCTATCACCAATGAGAAAATTTCTGGATTGAAGGCTTGTTAGTGGTCATGGGGAGTTTTAGTGTTTTGCGCAAAGTTATTAAGATTTGAAGACACTGAGTCTGAACTCTAATATGCCGCAGTAATCTTGTTGTAGAACTATCACTTGCTGCACATCCATTTAAATCAGGAACTTCAAAAGTTGAATTAAAGACTTCTTCATCGGAGATAAATATTTCCGCTAAATGTTTTATAGTAACATTTTTGTGTAACAGTTTTCTGAAACTCTGAAACAAATCAACAAGCGAGATCAAGATCATGTTTCTCAATTGCCAACTAGTGCTCTTGACCTGGAATTGGAGTTAAATAAACGAATGATTTCTAGTTTACTTGCTAGGTTGGTACCCTTTAAAGTTTTGAAATATTAAATTTGAAAAAAAAACATGTACGTTTTCATTCAGAATACAACTTATGTCTAGTCAACCCGATTTACATCAAAGCTAATATTAAAATACACAATTATCTACACGTTTTGAAGTTAATAATTACTTGAATATTTTTTTGTCACAGAAAAACAGAATTACAACCTTAAAATGCATCAAAACAATGAGTTTTTAGACATATCACAATTCATTCATTTTATCAGACAAAGTTAGGGTGTTCACACCGACAGGAGAGAGCAAGGAATGATCATCAAGAGATGATTTTCAATTAATACAATGATATTAATAATTCTGAAACAACTTATGTCTAGTAAATAAATGAATTATTTCTAGTTTACTTGCTAAGTTGATACCCCCATAAAGATTTTAAAATATTAATTTGAAATAAACATTCGCGTTTACATCATAAGCTAATATTCAAACTACCGGCTACACGTGCGCAGCGGAAACTGAGAAGCATCAAGATCAATGAATCCTACAAAGAGAACTACAAAGCAACGAACAACTACGTGAGAACCAAGCAAGATCCAAACACAGACATATATGATGACTTTCTCACCGAGAGCAAATCCCAATCTCTATTAAGAATTATAGTAATAATAGTACAATATTGATACAAGTGGACTTGTTCTCAGTACTGATTGCTCTGCTTTCTTATAGGGGAAGAAATATTAGGCGATGTATACTTATAGTCAGATTTGCAGATGTATAGTCAGATTTGCAGAGAAGCAACATACCAGGTATCATACAACAATGACAAACAGAAGCAAAGTAGAGATGCATAAAACTGCGAATGACGACAGAAAATTCTTAGTTAAAGAACTAGGTTCTCCTGCATTGTTCAGGGAAATCCGCGAGTCATGTTGCTTCTCCTCGGCAAACCTGCATATTTTAACCAATTGAACTATCAACAGCTATAACGAGAACCAATTAAGTATTATATTGTATTTAATGAAAAAAATGATCTATATACATCCATCCGTACAAAATGTCCCAAAAAAAATGTCAACACCACCAAAATTAGTGATCAGCCAGATATAAAATTGAGTATATTACCTTGAAATTACTCGTGTCCGATACATCTTACAGGTATCTCAATATATATATTACACAGGCCCCTCTATTTGCATCCGCATTGTGGCGCATTACAAGATATTGACATTAAGGGATATATCCATGGATACTCCACACCCATGCACTTCCTGGCCCATTACAAAAATAGTAGCAACATGCTACTGTACTGCTATTGTGGCAAGAAAAACAAAAAAAAGTGAGTGAATGCTTGCTTCTCTTGTAATTTTTGAATAAATTTTCGTTTTAAATCTGCAAGAAAATAAACTTAATTAAATGTTACCGGCCACCGGGGAAGTTGCGCACGTAGCACTGCTCTAAGAGTTAGCTCGGGTCTATGTGCAGACCGTATCCGAACGCTCATAGTGGTAAAATCTCCGCTCCACCGGAATCTCCTTGCCGCACACGACTTAGAGAGAGTGACCCTCAACTTAGCTCTGCCTAGAGCAACAAATGAATAACAATATTTGGAAAGAGACGAAAATTTTAGATAGAGAGCTTTCACACTAATATTTTTCGTGTCGAAGAGAAGAGAAGGAAACCTCAATATATAGGCTATTGCCAAAGGATGGAATAAAGGGGATATTAAATTAGCCTATTAAATTCTAACGTTACAAATATTGTAGCACATAATAAAAATGTGATACATTGAATCTGGACATGATTCAAATATCCAAACGTTATAGAATTAATGAATAATAACGGTCGAAAAATAAATGATGAGGAGCAAAAAAAGATTTTAGGGTCTCGGCCCGAACCCGGAGAGAAAATCGAATCGGCATTCGGCGCCCGCAGATGTGGGCACGTACCCGCACCCGTTACGCGAACCGAACCGGGCCGGGCGGCTGCGGCGGCGCGCGCGTGTGGCCCATGGAGCTCCCACACAACACTTTTAAGAATGCAACAAGGAGGGAAGCATTATATGTATAAGATGCTCCTCCATTCCAGCCGATGTGGAACTAAAAAGTAGGAGACAGGAATTGGTTTTTGCATATAGTAGCAGCAGCTACAACAGCTTCATGTAGACAGTAGAGGGAGAGAGTGCTATTGAGGTCATTGTTGTGTTGTTCCCACTAGTAGTACAGCAGAAACTCTATAAATTAATACTCGATTATTTAATAAACTCTCTAAGATAATATTTTTGGCCGGTCCCGACTCGGGGATAGGGTGCTAAATTAATAATTCGCTAAAATTATAAGATAATACATTTTTGATAATTTCTTCAGACCCCATATAAAATATAAATTAATAATTCCTTATATATAGCATATTACATGAATGATTTATGAAGGTTTCTTGAAAAATGACTCAATTGTCTTTTGTTTTTTGTTGAAATCAATTTTTCCTTGAATCTCGTCTCTAATTTTCCTTAGCATGGTAAGAACTTCTGGTGTTGTTTTCTCATAGCTCAACAAGAAATTGTTCAATGTGATTGCCGCTTTAATAGCTTCGTTTCGCGAAGGGGGCTCCATTGTAGAACTTTCATCATCTTCTTCATCGATATCATCTTTATTAATTTCAATAACGCTTTCAATAATTTCTTCATCAGTCAACAACTGTGCAACTACATTTTCTTCTGGGTGAGTCAGAACATCTTCGACATCCATTGCATTGCGATAACCCAACTCTTTTAATTAATAAAATATTAATTAATATATAAATTAATAATTATTAATTTATCGATTAATTAATAACTCTTTTAATTAATAAATTTTGGTGGTCCCAAGTGTATTATTTTATAGAGTTTCTACTGTATAGATTTCCATACCAACTTCATAAATTACCAACGAGTCCTTTCCAAACCTTCTAAAATTACATCTAGACCCCTAGTAGTATATATTTGTATTGCATATAATATCTATTAATTTCTTTTACAGTACATTATGAATGAAGAGAGTGTTGGAAAGTGTAGGAAAGAGAGAGAGGGTTCAATTAATTAATGAGAGAAGTTAGGGGAGATTTAGGGAAGAACAAAAAGAACAATGAGAATGCAGTAAGTGCAGTGGTGGTAAAGGAGATTTGTAATATCAAGTACAGACCCCTTTAAGGTCTGAATTCAAAAATGAGTCCTTGTCTATTCAAATTTCCATACACAAATAAAACTTAATAAATTACCAATGAGTCCTTCCCAAACCTTCTAAAATTACATCTAGACCCCTAGTAGTATTGATTTGTATTGCATGTAATATCTATTAATTTCTTTTACAATTATGAATGTATTCACAGCTTCAAAATCCACGTAAGCATGAGGTAACAATTTGTTAGGAATCGAGACATCCAATAAAGCATAATCTGTAGAACTTATCAAATCAAAAGGCAAAGGCAAGTCTCTCTTGCATAATACAACCTGGATACAAGTAAATCCCAACTTGGCAACTTGTGTCGGAAATTTCATATTATTATGCTATGAATTTGGAATATGTGTCGTTTCAGAATAAGTTATTAGTTTCCATATCCGAGTTTCGGATACGTATCTTGTATCGAGATATGTGCTTATATTCAGGACACATTACGTTGTTTTACATTTATCTACAATACTAGGAACATGACATGATTATTATATCATTTACTTGCTAATTCGACCGTTCTCGGATTTCGAGACTGATCAACTTTATTATTTATCAATTACATCTCTGATACATCACCATGAAATCACTCAATATGAAATGAATAATGAATTTGATTACAAACCAGATTGTATATTAATCTTGTATCACTTGCATTTGGTGGGAAAGGTCAGGAGATGTATACAACTATTCTTGAGGGGATCACACGGTTGCTTTGATAGTGCTTAGGCTCTCTCTTTATTGGTTTATACATGAAGAAGATTTTAATCACGATTAAGATAACACCAAATGACAAGGTTGAAAATTTAGCACCAACACAGGGGTCGTGATCCCAGGAACGAATGTGATTATCCTCAAGATATAAAGTACATACATCTAATTCAATTGCATTTCACGCAGGGTAAGCTTTACTATTGTTTTTAATTGTACTTTACACCATATTCGACTTTTTCATATTGCATTTACATTATTACCATGTTACTTAGACTCCGCCGACACGTGGAGACTTGTAAAACTCGAACTAATGAATCTGGGAGAATTTACTGGGTATGTCGAGCGCAGTGCACCCTTCCTCTCCCCAACCATTAGATTGCATGTGGTGTGTGCATGCACACATCCCCATGGTAATCTAACGGTTGGCATGGAAAGGGTGCATTGCGCCCGGCACCCCCAATAATTTCTCCGAATCTGGGGTAACGTGAGGTGACAAGGGATAGGGATGGTACCATCCGACGAGTGAACCATCATGTTCGACCCACTTACGGAGATGTAGTTTATGTTTGGGTGATAAGAGTAAGTAATAGGTTATGTGACTTTTTGTACCTAGTACTCTATACTCAACCTCATAATTTTGGTTGTAGATAGTCAGGTGGTTCATTTTTGGGGTAAACTATATTACTATAACTTTGCAAGTATTCTTTTCGGACTTGTACAAACTTTAGGTAGATCCAAAATTTAAATTGGATTCATAAAAGAACAATGAATGTCACATATTATTGGTCAATTTTTTTCTTCTTTCATTTTACAACTAGTAATGTGCACGTGCAAATGCACGTGCGAAAAAAATGTTAAAAAAAAAATTAAATATAAATTTATTATAAAAAAGTATCAAACTTAGGATTTGAACTCAAGCAACCAAGAAAAATACCTCCTACCTTAACCACTTGAGTTAGACTATTTAATTGTAAATATATCTTTTTAGATAATTAAATACTTACTTTATTGTTTTAAAATAATTAGTGGAATATTTAGGTAGTTATTTATTATTATTTTTTAAATTTAATTAAATAGTTGATGATATTCACATGACTTAGATGGCTCACTTCCTCTTTATATAGTAGAAGATGAAGGAATCTGTTTAATCATTGTGCAAGTCCGAATCTTTTTTCTCTAGGTATTCCACCGGGTGCTGACATGACATAAGAGTCATTTTTTGATAAAGCAATACAAGAAGTTGCTTTTTCCAGAAGGTTACTGTAATTTGTATCATTAGTCATGAATTCCATTTTCTGGTTGCCACAGCTGAGGCGTAACAGATACTGTTGACTGAAAGATAAATATGTAGAAAAATAGCAAGTTCATTTTTTTAGCACAACATGACAGATGCTAACCTTGCCAGATTGATTATGTTCAGCACGCTGCCATTTCCACAGCTTATGGGTAGCACTATGTTGTAATTTTTTGATATGTTATTGATAGTCTTCTTGACTTTATATAGCCTCACAGTCATTATTACAATGATGGAATATACTGTGGATATCCTGTGGCATATTCTGGCATACCAAATACGTCACAGGATATTCCAATCTACTAAATATGATATCCAATATACTAAATATTCTAACACTCCCCCTCAAGATGGGCGAAAAATATTTACTAAGCTCATATTGTCACATTCTCTAATCAAACTCGCAGAGGGAAGTCCCTTGATTAGTCCGTCTACTACCTGATCCCTGGTCGGAACGTGGCCAAGCTCCAAGAATCCTCTATCCAGCTTCTCTTTGATAAAGAACCTATCAATCTCGATGTGTTTGGTTCTGTCATGCTGTACTGAATTGTTGGCGATACTAATAGCTGATTGGTTGTCACACCACAACTTCATCTTGGTTCCTTGATCCAGCTTCAGTTCTACCAGCATATTCTTCAACCATATCAGTTCTGCAACTCCCAGGACCATAGCTCTGTACTCTGCTTCCGCCGTCGATCTGGCTACCACAGACTGCTTCTTACTCCTCCAAGAGACTAGGTTGCCTCCTACGAATATGCAATATCCTGAGGTAGACTTTCTGTCATCGGCACAGCTAGCTCAGTCAGAATCATAGTAGCCTTCAATGCTCATGTGATTGTTCTTCTTGAATATCAGCCCCTTTTCCGGAGGCACCCTTCAAGTACCTCAGAATCTGTATACTGCATCCATATGACCCTTCCATGGGTCGTGCATGTAGCGGCTCACCACACTCACTGCAAAGCATATATCAGGTCGTGTGTGGCTCAGATTGATCAACTTGTCCACTAGTCTCTGGTATCTGTCTCGATCAACTGGGTCTCCAGCCTCGGCCTTCAACTTGAACCTCTGGTCTATTGGCGTGGCTGCAGGTTTGCACCCCAACATCCATGTCTCTGTAAGAAGGTCCAGTGCATACTTCCTCCGAGAAAGAACAATCCCCTCTCCGTCTCGAGCCATCTCTATACCAAGGAAGTAGCGAAGAAGACCAAGGTCCTTCACCTCAAATTTCCTACCAAGCTTCTTTTTGAGTCGGACGATCTCATGCTCATCATCTCCTGTGATAATCATGTCATCCACATACACCGCAAGCATGATGATGTGGCCTCCACTCCGTCTGAAGAATACAGTATGATCAACATTGATCTGCTGATATTCCATCCATATCATCGCCCTCCTGAATCTGTCAAACCATGTCCGAGGAGACTGCTTTAGTCCATAGAGAGACTTCTTCAACCTGCAGACCTTGCCCACTGTCTGGTTGGTGTCGAATCCTGGTGGTATCTTCATGTATACCTCCTCCACCAGATCCCCATAAAGAAATGCATTCTTCACATCCAGTTGGTGTAGCTTCCATCCACCATTCGCTACCAAAGAAATTAGGGTCCTGACAGTACTCATCTTTACGACTGGTGTAAAGGTCTCGTCATAGTCAATGCCGTACGTCTGACTGTATCCTTTTACCACCAGTCGAGCTTTGTAGTGCTCAACCTGTCCATCTGGATTCTGTTTCACAGTAAAGACCCACTTGCATCTGACTGCAATCTTCCCTTCTGGCAGCCTCACCAGCTCCCAAGTATGGTTCTTTTCAAGAGCTCCCAACTCCTCGAGCATTGCCGCTTTCCACTTTGGATCGTTCTTGGCAACCTGCCAATTGTTAGGTACAGTAATATTATCAAAAGATGCAATAAATGCTTGATGAGAAGAAGAGATATGGTCATAAGAAATAAACTGAGCAAGGTCCCAACCATATCTGTCCGGAGGATTTTTCGTATTGCTGCGAGTGATCATTCGTACTGATAATGGTGTAGGAGGAGTAGGGAGAATAATATCAGTTGAAGGGGCTGGTGATAGTGTAGGTATCTCAAGAGTCGAGACGGACGCAGACAAGAGACTTGGCACTGGCACAGTAGGTACTGGTCCTGCAGTTTGCTTCTCTCTTCTGCTGTAGGTAATTAACTCTCCCTGAGTCGTAGGCCTAACACCTCTCATCTCCTCTCCATGTTCCTCTTCAACTTTCTGCTCCTCGACCGTGCCTCCATGCCAAACTCCTAAATCAGTCACTATTGAGCTCTCCTTCTTCCCCTCTCACCTCATACTAGCAGTATTAGGCATGTGATTTGAAGTTCCCTCCTGACAGTAGTATGGTTCATGCTCCTAGAAGTGGACATCCATACTTACAAACTTCTTCTTTTCCACTGGACTCTAGCACACGTACCCCTTCCGAGTTGCCGAGTAGCCCACGAAGATGCACTTGACTGCTCTAGGATCAAGCTTCCCAACTGACGGCCTGTTGTCCTTCACAAAGCATACGCACCCAAACACCTTCAGTAGGAGTATCCCACTATTATTTCCTTACAATATTTCACATGGAGACTTCCATTCCAGGACCTTCGAAGGCATTCTGTTGATTAGTTGAGCTGCTGTCAATACTGTATGTCCCCACAGACTCTGTGGGACATTCATGTCAATCATCATGCTTCTTGCGACCTCCAGAAGGTGTCTGTTCTTCCTTTCTGCTATGTCATTTTATGCTGGTGTGTATGCACAAGTGGTCTGATGTTGTATCCCGTATGTTGAGAAGTATTCTGCAAGTGTTCTGTTTGTATACTCTGTTCCATTGTCAGACCTCAGTACCTTCACAATTGCCCCAAACTAAGTCTGGACATGTTTGTGAAAATCTCAAAAACATGTAGGTACATCACTCTTATTTTTTATCAAGTACAACCAGGTGACACGAGAAGTACAATCAATGAAGAAAACAAAGTACTTATAACCATTCATAGTATTAGTAGCACATGGACCCCAAGCATCAGAGTGTACTACCTCAAAAACAGAAGAGCTCCTATGATCCGTACCAATATAGGAACTCCTAGTAAGTTTGCCTAACTCACATGCATCACATACTAGTTTCTCTTTATTTGACACTTTTTCATAAATATCGGGATACAATTTACTTAATGGAGTAGCAAAGTATCCTCGGCCGTTATCTGCAGTCCTCCCATACCAGCCTTCTCTGCCATAGACATTAGTACTGAGTCCAGTCCTTCTCGATCCAGGTACCATAGTCCCTTATGCCAAGTGCCAGTCCCAAGTCTTCGTCCCGTCTCTTTCTCCTGGAAGATCATCTTAAGGATATCAAAAGAAACAATGCATTTAAGTTGAAAGATTATAGAACTAATGGACAAGAGACTGACTGGAAAGGATGGAGCATGTAAAATATTGGATAATTTTACTGAACCTGTACAATTAAAAGTACCCTTACCGACCACTGGCTGAAAAGTGACATAAGTTGTCTGAATGTTGTTTGCTGATGCTAGGTGAGTGTACGAGAACTCACTAGCATTCCCCGTCACGTGCCGAGATGCCCCCGAGTCGATAATCCAATCTGACGATTTAAGAGAAGCAATGTATGCAAGAGCAAGTGAGTCGTCAGTACCTTCTGATGGATGGACATACATGGCGGCGTTGCCTCCAGCGAAGAATGAGGTGGACGCCTCCTCCGTTGCGCTCCTCCTGTCTCTATCATTGGACGTTCGCTGCTTCCTCCTGAGCACCTCCAGTATGTCCTCCAGTGCATGATCCTTCTCGGTAAAGATGTTGCCAGCTCCTCCATCTCCTTCTGCAACCAGCAGGTTTGTCCGATAGCCTCCTCGACCGCCTCATCGATGTCACGCCCCGATTCATAGAGTCATTTATTCACATATTTTATCTCTTGGAATCGATCGTCCTCGCTTGGGCGTGATGCCGTACAAGTCTGGTATTGCACTTGTACAAGGCAAAGATAGTACATAATCGATTATTCTTCAAATAGGAATACATCGCAGCGGCAGAAGCAGATAAATTGAATGTAATGAGGACAATCTTTCTTATTGAATAGAAGTACATCACTTCTTTATAGCAGCGGAGAAAAAGAGTAACTTGAAGCCACACAGAGATATGTAGAACTTTATTCTCTTTATTGATAATTGAAGAAGAGTACAAGACTTGTATTGAAGCACAATATTTACAACACATCTCACTTTACATTGAAAGCCAACTGAACAATGCTATACAGCTTACATTGATACTTGGATACATTGGATTACAACTCGATATACTGACTTGGCTTACAATCTCACTGGTACAACTGATTACAATGTTCCATACATTATGTCCTTTATAAACAGAAGACATCATCTTGTACAAGGAGAGCTTCTGTATGCCCAATAAATCTTCGATGCCGCGGAACCAATCCAGCTAATCTTCGTGTGTAGAACATTCCAAGCACGAGCACCTGCCCACAAAACGTGGGTCAGCACATCATCTATGTACTGGCGAGCAGAATCCAACCCACTCACATAAACCAACATTTAAAGTGATCATTTAAGCAAACATTTATTAGAGTGATCTTTTCTATTTGGGGCCTAGCATCAGTTTACAGTTCATGGGCAATAATCAGAGTGAAGCATGTAAACATATTCTTTGAAGCATTCATGTGGACATATCATTTATCATTCTTGGTGTTATCATGCAAAGGCATCATTGAGGCATACTAGGTGTTATCATGAAAAGGCATCATTGAGGCATCGTTAACATTAACATTTTAAACATGTTATAACAGTTCTCACTTCAAGCATCACTTAGCATGTATGTTGTGTTTGGGCAATGATTATAGCAAGGTATCTTTCTAGCATAATGAATTGACCATGTTAAGCAGGCAAGTTAAACCAACTTATACAATATCACAATTATGTGATTTCTTACCGATAGCCGACTTCTCGTACCTGCATCAAATACAGGTTATCTGATATACTTACTCTGCCTGCACAAAATATTCATTAGCATGCATCCTGACTACATGGTCACTGGTGTTGTTAAACCATATGGACTCTTCTCATTTCATTTCATTTTAAGATAATGCGGTCAGCATAGTAGGTGGCGAGCCTCTATGCCACCCCGTCTTATCCGTGCTCCCATAGCACTCATCATTATTTCCTCCTAGGCCGAATCGGTCCCCAGGGCCCTAGGAACCGTTCGAGGAAATTATTACTCAAACCTTGTATACAAGTTGTCCATGACCATGCGAATGCGTGTCCGACTCGATTGTGAATATAATCGCATGGTAAAATATATTAAGGAAAGTAAAGGCAACAGTGCATCATTAGTCATATTCAATGACTTATTCATTTCATCATTACCATTATTTCATTTGGTGATCTCAATGATCCCAGCTTTATCATTTCTCATTCATTGCTTCATTGCAACGTATCTTATATCATTCCTTTCTTAAGAGGAACTTAACATTCATTCATTTCATAGGGACATTTATTCATTCATTCATTTCTTATAAGGGACAGGCAACATTTCATATTCTTGTAACAGTTATACAGATAGTACATGATTCTAGTGTTTCATTCAGTTCATTGGTTCGATAGCATAGCCAGTTCACTTCTTATTCTATCATTCACAAGGCATCTCATTAATCAAGTGTTTTATCGTTTCAGCAGCATTAAGCATAAGGAACAAGGTTATCAATTCAATCTCAGGCATCGAATCACATTAGCAGTTCAATGTGTTGTACATTTCAATAATTCTCAGCAAAAGCATCTCTATTATTCAGCAACTAACATATGGGACATTTAGGGGCAATTCATAGCATTTCAATACTTCATCTATTAAGTATGAAGGAGTAAGGAGGAGGAAGGACAGTTCCACTCACCCAAAATTCCACTAATCGTAGCTCCACCTGCGAGCCACGTTCCAATACCCATTCCGTCTAGCCAGCTAAGAGAGACTACATCAGTCTCAATTCTCCTGATTCCCAACATAAGTCACGGTCCAATATTCTGATCCCATCCAATAAGCCAACCAAATGCCTCGTGCGGAGCGGGGCATTACATGATATACCACTCAGAAAAAGTTTCGTCCTCGAAACTTAAGGAACAAGTCTTCCACAAGATTCACTTAATCACCATGAGTTTACTCATTCAGCTTCAAATCAATATTCATTTCAGCCCACTCGGTCATTTCAAAATATCTATCAAACTGTACCATTTAAATCCATCAACGATTCGATCTGTCTATCTCTTTTTCAATTACTTGTAACTTCTCATTGATTTACTAACCTTTTCCTTGCATTCTATCTTGGTCGCAATACATCACTTCATTTGGATCCATACACATATTTTAGGCGTCCCCAAAACATATACATTTCAGCCAAAGTCCGTACTAGTGCGATAAATTCTTCCCATAATGTTATCTCAGTCGCAACCAATCACTTCGGCTGGATCCATACACATATTTTAGGCGTCCCCAAAACATATGTACTTCAACCAACTTCCATGATAGTATAATTCGATCAGCCACGATATAACCCTCTTTCTCAATCAGACTTAGTATCCTTTCAATTGACTTATCACTTTATTCACTTTGCCACAATCAGTATCTTTTCGGCCACAATATTTAATATCAGGGACAACTTGGTTAAGCTCTATACCCAAGCATAACATTTCTAACATTCGATCAAGGGTCTAACTTAGAGCCAATCATATCAAGGGTTCACAACAACAATCATTTTCCTTCCCAAATCCAACAACATTTTTCACCGAGGCAATTCATCTTTTCTAACAGGCACAATCCAACATCACCAACTATCGATTATCCGAGTCAGGGTATAAATCTATGCAACAGTCAAGGTTAACCCAGCTATCCGACTATAGATACTTATCTAACATTTTCGTCATGAGCAGTCAATTCCATCTCATATAATAATTCACTATTCGATACATACAAATCAAGTCTCATCCCACGACTCCATTTTCCGCTATAGGCCGACACATAATCCTCAAGGGTCAAACATCTCTAAGGTTCATATTGGAGCATATACTTACAACTTATCATTCTTAGATCATACTCATCACCATCTCTCGTTCAATGCCACAAGGTCATTCTATGGGTCGCCAACGGCCATCTATTATTCGGTCCAGTCTCAATGGTTAGCTATACCGACAGCTATACCTAATCATTCAGGTGACTCCCCTAGAGTGGACGGCTACTAGGGTTATACTAGTTTCTTATTCTTAAGGCCAACAAGCAACCAACAGTTCTAAGGAACTCTACCCAAACCTATGGGTTTTAACTCAGTCTGAATAACTAATCGCCATTGTTGGTTATGCCAACAATTGGTCATGCAGCCCACAGTTTCTAGGGTCAAGTCTATCTATCTAGTGTCTTCCTCAAGGAATAATTCCCACAGAGGCTCACTCTAGACTTACCCAACGATCGACTAAGATCGATCTATCAACATCACGGTCAAATTCCAACCCGACATACGATTCTCATCGTTCTAATAATCCATCAAGTAAATTCCTAATGATCCACATTTCTATTCAAATTCCTTTGTACCCACACGAACCCATAAGCCAATGCTAACTATTCAAGGGTCATCGATTCCGATAATCTTAATATAATTATGGAATCATACTATTCGGTTCGTATGACAGAGTCAAACCACTAAGTCATAAGCCAACAATCTATATCCCAACCAACAATCCCTATACCGACATTATCCAATATGTTTGCAATTTCTCGTTTCCATTTGTTTTTCAATCATCAACTATCTTACGGCATTCTTAATCTCATGCAGTAATGGTCAAGTAGTTCATCCCATTCAATCCGACAATTTATGTATCACTTAACCATCCTCTAGGCAACAACAGTATTCTGGGTTGCTACTTGTTACTTCTCTAGTGTAATTCAATTCCTCAGCATCATGCATCTATGCAATGACTATCCTTTGGTGATCAAGATGGATTGACATCCATTACACCTTAGGATCAAGGCACAGATTTCTAATATCCCTTTGATTCACCGACAATATTTTTAAACTTTCAGCTTAGCAACCAACTTTGTATTAGCCACATTTGATTTGCATCCAACCAATCGAAGTCAACATTCAGATGTTCTAAGCCACAATATTCTCTAGCCAAGTCTATTTATCCATAGCATGCTAACTGTCTTACTAGCTCGAGTCATCACTCGACTAAACAATTTCTAACCAAGCCAACCGGTTACAATTTCTAGAATCTTGCTACCCAACATAGCATCACCGTCAGGGGACACTCGAGTCATCTAGCAACAATACATGACTCCCAGCTACGTCTCGGCACTACCCAGTACTCACAGATAGTCTCATTGCTATTCTATGGAAAGGGTCAACATACATCTCGTTCTGAGGTGGTAGAGGCAATATATATACCACTCAGAAACGAAGCCATCCTTAAACAATACCAACTCAATCTATTCCGGACATTCATGATCTATAATGATCACAATACTTAACCAACATCTCGGGGTCTCAATATCACAAGATAACATTCTTAGGGTCTCAAAAGCAGTAGCCAGCACATATAAGTCAATTCACTAATTCTGTTGAGCTCATCCATCAATTATTTCATTCCCAATTCTTTTCCAAAATCACATGCAATTCTCAACTCGTTGCAGCATACATAGCCATTCCTTTATTCCCACATTCCAAAAAGCATTCACAATATAGCATACTATGGCATCGAGTCATTGTTGGGTTATTTGTGTCCAAACCAACAATAATCATTCATTTAGGGGCATTACAATGTATATAGACTTATTGTATGGAACATCCAGTGAGCAGCCAAGAGGGTCAATGATCTTTCAGACATGAACAACATAGGATGATTACAGAACAACAACAACATAATCGCGGAAGCAATCTTTGATTTAATCGCGGAAGCAACGTTGAGTGATCACGGAAGCAACTTTGGTTAATCGTCGATGCAACTTTGATTTGAAACGAATCAAAGAAGAGACCAAGGACGTAAAGCCGTGCTCTGATACCAATTTGTCACGCCCCGATTCATAGAGTCATTTATTCACATATTTTATCTCTTGGAATCGATCGTCCTCGCTTGGGCGTGATGCCGTACAAGTCTGGTATTGCACTTGTACAAGGCAAAGATGGTACATAATCGATTATTCTTCAAATAGGAACACATCGCAGCGGCAGAAGCAGATAAATTGAATGTAATGAGGACAATCTTTCTTATTGAATAGAAGTACATCACTTCTTTATAGCAGCGGAGAAAAAGAGTAACTTGAAGCCACACAGAGATATGTAGAACTTTATTCTCTTTATTGATAATTGAAGAAGAGTACAAGACTTGTATTGAAGCACAATGTTTACAACACATCTCACTTTACATTGAAAGCCAACTGAACAATGCTATACAGCTTACATTGATACTTGGATACATTGGATTACAACTCGATATACTGACTTGGCTTACAATCTCACTGGTACAACTGATTACAATGTTCCATACATTATGCCCTTTATAAACAGAAGACATCATCTTGTACAAGGAGAGCTTCTGTATGCCCAACAAATCTTCAATGCCGCGGAACCAATCCAGCTAATCTTCGTGTGTAGAACATTCCAAGCACGAGCACCTGCCCACAAAACGTGGGTCAGCACATCATCTATGTACTGGCGAGCAGAATCCAACCCACTCACATAAACCAACATTTAAAGTGATCATTTAAGCAAACATTTATTAGAGTGATCTTTTCTATTTGGGGCCTAGCATCAGTTTACAGTTCATGGGCAATAATCAGAGTGAAGCATGTAAACATATTCTTTGAAGCATTCATGTGGACATATCATTTATCATTCTTGGTGTTATCATGCAAAGGCATCATTGAGACATACTAGGTGTTATCATGAAAAGGCATCATTGAGGCATCGTTAACATTAACATTTTAAACATGTTATAACAGTTCTCACTTCAAGCATCACTTAGCATGTATGTTGTGTTTGGGCAATGATTATAGCAAGGTATCTTTCTAGCATAATGAATTGAACATGTTAAGCAGGCAAGTTAAACCAACTTATACAATATCATAATTATGTGATTTCTTACCGATAGCCGACTTCTCGTACCTGCATCAAATACAGGTTATCTGATATACTTACTCTGACTGCACAAAACATTCATTAGCATGCATCCTGACTGCATGGTCACTGGTGTTGTTAAACCATATGGACTCTTCTCATTTCATTTCATTTTAAGATAATGCGGTCAGCATAGTAGGTGGCGAGCCTCTATGCCACCCCGTCTTATCCATGCTCCCATAGCACTCATCATTATTTCCTCCTAGGCCGAATCGGTCCCCAGGGCCCTAGGAACCGTTCGAGGAAATTATTACTCAAACCTTGTATACAAGTTGTCCATGACCATGCGAATGCGTGTCCGACTCGATTGTGAACATAATCGCATGGTAAAATATATTAAGGAAAGTAAAGGCAACAGTGCATCATTAGTCATATTCAATGACTTATTCATTTCATCATTACCATTATTTCATTTGGTGATCTCAATGATCCCAGCTTTATCATTTCTCATTCATTGCTTCATTGCAACGTATCTTATATCATTCCTTTCTTAAGAGGAACTTAACATTCATTCATTTCATAGGGATATTTATTCATTCATTCATTTCTTATAAGGGACAGGCAACATTTCATATTCTTGTAACAGTTATACAGATAGTACATGATTCTAGTGTTTCATTCAGTTCATTGGTTCGATAGCATAGCCAGTTTACTTCTTATTCTATCATTCACAAGGCATCTCATTAATCAAGTGTTTTATCGTTTCAGCAGCATTAAGCATAAGGAACAAGGTTATCAATTCAATCTCAGGCATCGAATCACATTAGCAGTTCAATGTGTTGTACATTTCAATAATTCTCAGCAAAAGCATCTCTATTATTCAGCAACTAACATATGGGACATTTAGGGGCAATTCATAGCATTTCAATACTTCATCTATTAAGTATGAAGGAGTAAGGAGGAGGAAGGACAGTTCCACTCACCCAAAATTCCACTAATCGTAGCTCCACCTGCGAGCCACGTTCCAATACCCATTCCGTCTAGCCAGCTAAGAGAGACTACATCAGTCTCAATTCTCCTGATTTCCAACATAAGTCACGGTCCAATATTCTGATCCCATCCAATAAGCCAACCAAATGCCTCGTGCGGAGCGGGGCATTACAGTCGACCCCTACGACCACGGCCACATCCTCCAAAATGTCCTCGTCTACCAAATTGTCCCCGTCCACCACCTGAATCTCCCTTCTTAGGTGGTTTGGTGCAAGCATACCGATGGTTGTCCATCTCCTCGCAGTTGTAGCACTGCCGGTTGTGCTGCAAGGCCTCTCCCTTAGGCCATGTGTCGTCCGAGCTGGTGGTCGTCAGTGTTGACTTTGCTTTGGGAGGACCACCTGTCCCCGTCTGTAGTCTGATGCATGTCTCCTCCTGGATCATGGCTGAGATAGCCTCCTCAAGAGTGGGGATCTTCGGTTGGACGAGAAGTAGGGCCGTCCTCTGAACAAATGCTGCAGTCAGCCCTTTGAGGAATTTCATAGTCCTCTCCTGTAGACATACCTGTCTCTCTTTACATTTTGGGTCCCCGCAGCTTGTCCGATCTGAGATGTGGTCGTAAACCAGCCACAGATGCTCCAACTCTGCGGCATACTCTTGTACCGTCCTCTCTCCCTGTATGATGTCGTCGATCTTCTCCTTGATCTGGAAGACCCGTAAGTTGTTTCCCACACCATCATAGGTCCGCCTCAACTTCTCCCACACATCTTTCACCATCTCAATGCCGTCGACTGTGGTGGCAATAGACTGGACTAAGGAGTTGAGAAGCCAGATGTATATCACCATATGAGTGGACTTCCACTCGTCATGTTCCGTTGAGCCCTCGTCCGGCTCCGTCTTCTCGCCCGACAGGAACCCCTCCAGATTTTGTTATCTTTTAAATTGTAGATAAGATTGAATTCAAATTATAGATTCAATTAGTTTACGATACTAATTTTGAATATAATAAGACTTTAAATTATGGATTATAATGGAATCAAAACTTTAATTCTTAAATTGAATACATAATACAACAAATTAAAAATTCCCAAAATTAGGAATATTTGTCTCCTTTTTTGAACCTAAAGAAAATACAATGTTCAACCAAACATAATTATAAAAATAATAACATTTTAAAATACTATAAATTAACTTCTTTTTCTTTCATCCATTTGTACATACTATTTATTTTTTTCTATTTTTAATTCTAAGATGAAGATATAAAGATAATTCTAGCAACTTGATCAAATTCTTTAAGGTTTTAGTTGGTTAAAATTTTATCTTTAATTAATTATTTATCTTTTACTTCTTATCTTTACGTGTTGAATCTCTTATACCTAAAGGTATACCGAGTAATTTATGAGTACATGGTCACACCTACAAAATCACTCCTTGACGATAAAGGGTGTTTATTTTTGCCACTAAAATGCAATTTTATAGGCACAACTTATTTCTTCTAGGGACCCAACTTTCACTTTGAATTTCTATTTGTAATTGGCACAGCTTATTTATGGGAATAAAATTAAGATATCGGCAGATATTTTTCTAAAATCAGACATGTTCCGTTGTGAAAAGCAAAACCAAACCATTATGCACATTTATGCAACACAGTGTATACAAAGTCCCTAGCGTTACGTCGAACATTTCAAAAATAATAAACCATCATGCACAAATATTCATTTCCTATATATAATAATAATAGGCATATCAATCTATCTGATGTTTTAGTAGAATGGAGAAGAAGCCCATGTATGCAATAGTAACATTTATGTAAATATCAGCCCTTTATATGTAAGCAAAATTTAGCAGTCAAGTATTGTTGATGAAGATGCTGAAAAATAACATTTCATTATAGTGTTTTTTGTCGAATGATTTCCTACCGTGAATGTGGATATTTCTGTTCATTACGTTTTGTTCGATGTTATTTTTGTTTAATAATACAATATCAATATTTCTAACATAAAAAAATATATACTATTGGAAAAAGTAATTTTTAAAAATAAGTTGAGTTTTATGTTATCTTTGCTACATAAAATGGTATGAACAATTGTAAAACGCGTTGCACACGTATTACATGTGCAATGACACTAGTATACATATAGGAATGATCTAGAACCACCCGGGTGGTTTCATATAATGGAACCACCCTGTATTACATTACTTGAATTTGATTTCGGTGGGTGAGATTAAAAGGTGGTGGGGCCTACATCTTTTAATCTCACCCTTTGAATTCAAATTCAAGTGATGTAACATAGAGTTGTTCCATAATATAAAACCACCCGGTTGGTTTTGGAGCATTTATATATATATATATATATATATATATATATATATATATATATATATATATATATATATATATATATATATATATATATATAAGATGTAGAGGGAAATAAATATGGATGTAGAAGGCTAGAAGCATTATGAAAAACTAGAAGATGCACACGTTAAATCTTTTTTTTTTCTTTCTTTCTAATCTTATCAAAAAATAATTTAAATATATAAATAAAAAATTTATTTTATTTTATATATATATATATATATATATATATATATATATATATATATATATATTAAAATTTGTAAAAATTTAATTTAATTTTAATTATAATTTGTTACGGATAAATATTTTTATGTTTTTGTTGAAAAATAGTCCAAATATTTAAATATATTTGAATTAAGATTTATTAAACAATTTAAATATTTTCTTATAATTTTTTCTTTAAATTTAGTTTTTAAACAATTTTAAATTTAGTTTTTAAATAGATATTTGTATGGACTAAAAGAGAGAAAGTTAATTTTTGTCAGTAGTTTTTTTTACAAAATGGTGGAAGAGAAATTAATTTTTATCTTCGGTAGTTTTAAAAAATAAAATGGTTCATGATATACATGTCTTAGACGGCTAAATCTTTGAGCCGTTTTGAAGCCCCCTTATACGGTGGAAGATTGTAACTATCCGTAATGTCCAATCGAACTTGGTTAGCCATGGACGACTTACTACAAATAAAATTAGTCCAATTAGGGCCTGAAGTCCATACTTCAGAAGTGACTAGGTGGAGCCGCTTTTTGTATGCTTCTCTTACGGGCTCTTTGGTCGTTGAAAGTGTAAGAAAATATGAAAATGAAATTGTCTCGTGAACGTGAAATGCGTATGATTTTGAGTTTTATGTTCTTGTTTGTTGGAAATGACTTTCAATGTTTGGATAGATGATATTTTGTAACTTAGAAGTGGTCAAATTCATACAAAAATAAAAAATATATTATAACAATAACAAAAATAATTTGTTAGCTAACAAAGTTAATAATTATTTATTAATAAAATTATTTAACTTTTTTAATTTAAATATTAATAATTAATATCACCCAAAAAATGAATGAATTAATTAATCGTTTTACTTTTTTTCAATAACTAATTATTGATAACCTTAATTAAAAAAATATTTTACATTTTTAATTTATGCATATTACCAAAAAAATTATTATATAATAATAATATACTAAATAATATTAGTATTGTACATTATATTTTGGAGTATGATTGGTGTGTCTGATAATCCCGATATGCATTAATGACATGGTCCAGATTTTTGAAGGGCATGTACTTCCTAGCTAATTATTTGACAACACGTTCCATAGTTACCTTATCCATCCAAATTTAATATTAAACATTTAGTGTTATAAATATGGATAATTCACATTATTATTTGGTCTACATAACCTATGCTTTTTGGTTATCCATAACCTATGTCTTTTGACATTTCTTCTTTTAATTGTCTTCATGATGTTAACCTACATTGTAAGCCTATATATGGGGCTCTTCTCAAGTTGATTGAGATAAGTGGATGAAGAAACAATCTCCTTCAATTTTCTATCTCCGTCTCTTTACTTTATAATACGTTATCAGCACGATTGCTCTAGAAAATAGAAGGAAAAAATATTTTACATAAGAGAGAAATAGTTCTCTTAAGAAAAGAAAGGTATTGAAGAGGTAAGTCGAATCTTATATACTTACATACATACATGTTTTAGTAAAATTAAACACATGTTTGATTTATGTGTTTATAGATCAATTAGAACGTAAATTTTTTAGATCTACTCTCTCTTTTAATTTTAAATCTAAATTTGTATTGATCATGTTCACAATTTCATTTAAGATAGAAATTTTATGATAGATCTATTTAAGATTATGTATAAATGTCATTTCTATTTTTTTTTCCTTATGAACTTTACCCAAATATGAAATTAATCTAGAATATCTTGAATTTTGTTTCACTTATTTGGAATTAGTTAATTTCATTAAATTAGTTAATGTGAATTTGTTATTTCTATTATGTTATTCTTTTGAATTCTACAAGGTACTACTTCACGTTGTTGTATATGTGAATCAAATTATAAATAAAAAAGTACCCCAAAATAAATTATTATATAATGATCACATTGTTCTATATGTGATACACATAAGACATAATATTCTTCGATAGTGTTTTATCACATTGTTGTATATGTGAAGTTTTGTAATCTTGAAAGCGCTTATCAATTTTATTATTTAAATTAATTTACCTCTAAATAATTATTTTCTGCCATATAGATGTAGAACCCTAGAGGGAAGGTGATTAGGGTAATAAAAAGATTATCAACAATAATAAGCAATTTAAAGGATAATAAAGGAAGAGAGAATCAAACACTCGATGTATCCTGGTATCCTCCCAAGGGGCACTCCAGTCCCGGAACTCTCTCCGGCTTTAATCTACTATTTGAGTAAATAGTTACAACACGAATTTGGATCCGAAGAACTCGTCAATTTCTAACACGAGTTTGGATCCAAAGAGCTCGTCAATTTCTTACACACGAGTTTTCCTCCGAAGACTCGTCAACTTCTTACACACGAGTTTTTCTCCAAAGGCTCATCAACTTCAACTTTGATAGAAAGAAAGGTTTTGATCTTCTTGAACACTTTGAAGATCTAAGATTACAACTCTTGAATACTCTAGCATTTTTGATTGGATGAAATTTAAAACTTGTAGAGTAATGGTGGAGCTCTTCGGCAGATGAGAAATTTAAGGCTCAAAATGGATGATTCTTTATGAAGAGAGAGGATGCCTATTTATACAAATCCAAAGTCATAAAGAGCATTCAGCAGACGGCCGAATTATCCGACGGATTTCCATGAAAATCTTTCAAATTATTCGGCCAACAGTAACAGCTAGAAAAAGAGCCGTTGGATGCATTTAATGCGATTGTCAGATGCCGTTGGATTTGAATTCGAATAAGGCCATCAAGTCAATCTGGATTATCCGTCGGATTACTGCGGAAGTCCGGCAGATGATCTGAACTTTACCCAAAATACTTGCAGTTTCACGTTCGGATTATTCGACATATTTCTGCAAAAATCTGACGGATTATCCGAACTTTTCCAGAAATACTGTTGGCCCATTGGTCATGGTCGAACCTGATTTTAATAATTGATCTAATCATGTCTCAATATAAGGACTACTTGGACGATTGCTGAGAACTACTACCGTTCCGTTCAAGACTGAAGCTATTTTGCCACATGAGTCTGTATTTCATATTTAATATAATTTTCACATTTTATTGAGTCTAGGAATATGATGTACACCGAGTCTTACTGGCAAATAGGCTATCCCAAAATGTTTTCAAAATATCATTTGTTTTGAAAATAGTCCATTTTATAAAAAGCTCCTGACTGTTTTAAACTTTTCAAAAAGATGCAAAATCCTAAAAAATCAAACTCTAGACCCCAGGAAAATTCGGCCCGAGTTCGGCCCGAATTCTGCCCGAGTTTGGTTAGTGCCCGTTGGATTTTGAACTTGGTCATCCTACAGTTACGGATGCAACGGCTACTTGTCGAGATTCTCTCAAAGAATTATGTCCGAATTTTTCCTTTGGAAAACCTATAAATAGAGAAGAATTTTCCTCATTTCAACACCCCTCTCTCTTCTCTTCTCTCTAAGCCTACTACGGTATTCCAAAGTGTTCTAAGCTCTTTCATTTTCAAATCCCAAGCCAGTTACAATCCCCTAGTCGATTTGCTAGTGCGGTACGGTCTAGAAGTTTCAGAGTGATTGTAATCAAAGGCTTGATTGAAGAAAGACACTTCAAAATTGAAGTTGGTCGAGTACTTCGGATCAAAGCTCGCGTTGTAGAAGTTGCAAGGACTTCGGATGAAAACTTACGACATTTTTCCATTGGATTTAACTGGAAGCTAGAGTTCTTCTGACTGGAATAGTCCTCACAAGAGAGAAACCAGTATACATCGCCGTGTTTGCGTTTGCTTTTTGATCTCTGTTTTTTATTTACATACTTGTGATATATTATCTGTGATCTTGTTGCTAACTTTTTAATTAGCCAAATTTTCGCTGTCTACTTTATTCGCCTCCCTCTAGAGTATTGCGCTTTACATTTCATTCCTACAATTGGTATCAGAACGGATTATACAGGTAAAGCGAGGTAACACAACTATTATATTCTTTTCTAATGCTGTTATATAGATCTCTTTATATTACACATGGCAACTTTAAAATTCACAAGTGAAGGCCAGGCCACAAACAGACCTCCACTGTTTGATGGTACAAATTACACATACTGGAAAATACGCATGAGTTTCTTCTTGACATCTCTAGATTTTGACTTATGGTCAATTGTGATGATGGCTATAAAAAGCATGTACGTATTCTCGTTGATGGAGAGTTGGTTGAGAAACCTCATGACAAGTATACTTAAGCTAAAAAAAAATAGGCCAGTCTTGACGCACGTGCTATTAACGCTTTATTTTGTGCCTTAGACATGACTGAATTTAACAGGGTGTCTACATGCACAACATCAAATGTAGTGTGGAAACTTCTCGAAATTACTCACGAAGGCATAACACAGGTCAAGGAGTCAAAAATCAGCAGACTTACTCAGAAGTATGAGGCGTTCAAGATGAAGCCAAACGAATCCGTCACTCAGATGTTTACAAGATTTTTGGACATTGTAAATCATCTGTCTTCATTAGGGAAGGAATAAAATAACCATGAGAAGATTCGCAAACTTCTACGAGCTCTCATGAATAACTGGATTCCAAAGGCTACGACAATCATTGAAGGGAACGACCTCACTACTATGTCTCTTGAAACACTCATGGGTAAGCTAATCACTCACGAGCTGGAACTTCAAGACTTTGAAGATGTTGCACCAAAGGAGAAGTCGATCGCCCTCAAAGCTCAACACAAAAGATCTGTCGAAGATGATTCCGACGATAGTAACTCTGACTCTGAAGATCAAGCTCTCCTAGTAAGAAAGTTCAAGAAGTTCATGAGATTCAAAAGAAGAACAACAGAAGAACAAAAGAACACAACAACAACAATAGCAACAAAGAAGAAGATCCAATCTGCTACAGTTGCAAGAAGAAAGGACACATCAAGAAGGATTGTCCAACAATATCATCAACCAGGAAAAGCAACAAGTATGACAAGGATTGTCTAAGAAATCAACATCCAGAAGATATGCCAACACAAGCATATGGCATGAAAGCGAAGCTAGCGACTCAGAAGATGAACAATCAGACGATACTGCAAATGTATGCTTAATGGCATTTGATCAGGTAAACACCAATCCCCTGTTTGATACATATGATGATTTTACCTTTGAACAGCTAGGTGAAGCCTTTAGTAACCTTTTAGGTGATTACAGAAAACTATGTAGCAAATATCAAAACTCTAAGAAGGTACTCAAAGAGTACAAAGGTGAAATAGGAAGACTTACCGATCTACTAGCTGAGGTTAGAAGTAATGATAATTCTAGTGAGGTAGGTGAGCTTTCTTATGTTAAGTTGCAGTTACACGAGACTACAAGGCTATCCGAAGAGAAAGACAAGACCATTACCAAATTAGAGGAAGACCTACTCAAAAAGAAGAAGAGTCTTCAACAAGCACTAATCAGGAATGATGCACTTACTGCTGATTACAATACATTGTATGACACTTCCAAAAAGTTAGAAATTAGGTTAGAAAAACAGCCTGAGGTTGCTGCTTCCTACCCTAATATGTGTCACTTACCAAAACACCGAAACACTGTCAAACCCAACACTGTCAGACCAAACCCAACCAAACATTTGTCCAAGAAGACTAATAGGCATGAATTTTATTATAATATCCAACTAGAAAACCAAGACCTACCAATCATGCACAACACACTGCATCTAACACTCAACATGCTAGATGTTACTATTATGGAAAGGTGTACATCAATAATAAAAAATGAGACCATTACACAAATGTTTACACGGCTCCTTGATATTATTAATCCTCTTGCTTCTCTTGGAAAGGTGTACATCAATAATAAAAAAATTCGCAGGGTGCTCAGGGGACTCACCAAGAACTGGAACCCAAAGACAACCGCTATCATTGAAGGAAACGACCTAACAATAATGACCAGGGTCAGCCCTGAGCTAATGGGAGCCCAAGGCAAAACTTCCAAAATGGGCCCCTATACATAATATAAAAAAATTATAAATAAAATAAAATTTTGTTGTAATCAAGATTTGAACCAAGGACCTCCTACATATAAGTTTAGCATTATAACCACTACACCACAGTGCTTTTTATTTAAAAAAGGGCACATAATACATAATAGTTCTATTGTAGATAATTTCATGTTGGTGCCCACTTTCGTCAGGGGGCCCTGGGCCGTCGCCCGGCGTGCCCTGGGCCAGGGCCGCCCCTGATAATGAAAATTGAGACTCTCATGGAGAATTTGATGACACATGAGCTAGATCTCATGGATCTTGAAGAGGCAACTTCCAAAGAGAAGACCATCGCATTCAAGGCAAAACACAAGAAGGTCTCGAATGACGACACTGAAGACAACGATTCTACTAATGAGGAACAGGCACTAATGATCAGAAAATTCAAAAAATTCTTGAAGTTTAACCGAAAGAAGAAAAGCCATCAAGACAACAATGACGAAGATCCAGTATGCTATGGCTGCAAGAAGATAGGCCACATAAAGAAGGATTGTCCAGCTACAAAAGAAGACGAACCATTATGAACGCTTATAAAAAAATACTGTCTTCAAAAAAATATGCAAATACAAGCATATGGCATGAAAAGTAAAGCCATCGACTCCGAAGAGGAAGAAGAAACTCGTGATGCAGCAAACATTTGCTTAATAGCACTTACAAATAAGGTAATGACTAATCCCTTATATGAAGATTTTACCTTTGACGAGCTTTCTGATGCCTTTAGTGATCTTCTTAATGATCATAAAAAGGTCCTAGATAAATACAAGCATACCAGGAAGGAAACCAAAATGTATAAGCTTGAGGTTGAGAGATTATTTTTCTTGTTGAATGAGATAAAGAAAGCACCATCTACTAGTGACACGGAAGACACATATGCATTGAAATTGAGATTGCATAAAGCTTTGGAAAATGTTGAAAACGTGACAAAGGAGAATGCAAAACTCAATGAAATGTATGATGCAGAAAAGAAGAAATACAATCTAGCTGCACAAAGAATAGATACACTCATGGCTAGATATCAAGAAGTGTATGACACATCTAAAAGGTTAGAGATTATATTGGGAAAGCAGGTAATACAACCTACTACTCAGTCTAACACAAGTTACAATGTCACACACAAGACAATGTCCAAGAAAGCAAGCAAGACATAGTACACGTAATCATGCTTTCTTCTACAGATATCCACGGAAGGCACGGCGTACTCATACTACTACTTACACTTCTACACCAAATACTAACACCTTTGCAACTTGTCACTATTGTGGTCGACAAGGAGATATCTCACGACAGTACATAATTAGAAGATTGGTAGATACGAATATACTTATATGGGTACCAAAAGCTAACATCTCAGGATCCCAAAAGAAGTGGGTACCAAGGGTCACATCTTCAACTTGTGTCGTAGGTGGGCCAACCTTCTCATGCTAGGAGCAAGTGGATTCTCGATAGTGGTTGCTCGCGACATATGACCGGTGATGCCAGCCTATTTGCAATGCTATCGATGAAGAAAGAAGAATACGTCTTGCAACAATATGAAAGGATACATTATAGGTAATAGTAATATTGGTACGTCTCCTTATCTTGTACTAAAAGATACTTGTCTAGTAACTGAATTAAAACATAACCTACTTAGCATTAGTCATCTGGCTGACCATGGTTATGATATTAATTTTGTAAAAGATAAATATTCCATCTATGATAGATCATCTGGTGATGTTATCTTTGAAGGTACTAGAAAAAATAATATTTATGTTTTCTATATAGAAGAAGATACTAATAACAGGCAGATGCCTTTTATGCTAGCAAAGATGAAAGCTGGCTATGGCATATGCGTCTAAGACACACCAACATGAACACTATTGCAAAATTGTCCTCAAAGAAACTGGTAAGAGATTGTCGGACATAACATTCAAGAAAGATATGGTATGTGCTGACTGTAAAAAGAATAAGGCTACTAAATTTTCTTTTGAATCAATAAACGTTGTAAGTACCTCTAGATCCCTTCAATTACTGTACATGAATTTATTTAGACCTAGCCGAATCGCAAGTCTTGGTGGAAAGCTATATGCATATGTAATTGTTGATGACTTTTCTAGATATACTTGGGTTTATTTTCTTGCAAATAAAAGTAATGCATTTTCTGAATATTTTTTTCTTTAAAAAGGTTCAAAACAAAAAAGGCTTCATGAATACTCGAATCTGAAGTGATTATGGTAGCGAATTCGAAAATACTGATTTCAAAAGTTTTTGTGATTCTAATGGTTATTCTCATGAATTTTCGTGTCAACTCCTCAACAAAATGGTGTTGTGGAGGAAAAAAATAGGACTCTCGGAGATATGGTCAGAGTCATGCTAAATCAGTTTAACCTTCCAAAATACTTTTGGGCAGAAGCTGTCAGTACAATGTGTCACGTTTTGAATAGGTTTCAATATGCTAACGACGTTACACTTGAAAGTTTCAAGAATGTGATGTGTGAACCCAATCCTTGCCCTCCTGGTGAACTCAGTACTCGACACTTGAACCAGAGATTTTATGAGTTGCATCGCATTGTTTTCTCTGCTATCTTGCCAAAAACAGGCTCATCTGATGAAATCAACTAAGGGAAATCACTGCTCTCTATCATTTGTACTATACCATTTCGTTCAATTTTTTGAGTACGATGATGAACTGTATGATTTGTGCAAGGAAAAGGTGACGCAATCTTCTTTTTGCTATGTATTTGCCCTTGATTTTCTGTCTTTTCCATTTATCTATATGACTGCCACTTCATAGATGCCCCTCCTTTCTTAAAAAGGGCCCGTAGGATTGCTCCTCTACCTCCACCTCCACCTCCACTTCAGGCTCCAGATTCTTACGATGATGCCCAGCCTCCAGCTGATCCACTAGCTACTCTAGACACTATCCATAACATGCTGCGAGATCGATTCCGTCTGGATGATGCTCGTTTCCGGGAGAATGATTATCACTCCACCCCGCATGCCCACGCTATTGGGAACACCTTGTTAGATCTTCAGTGGAGTACGACACATGCTCCTGCTGGACCTATTCCATTGATCCGTCATCCTGATCGAGTTGGATATCGTGTGGATGATGCTAAGATTCAGCAGTACTTTGATCCAATAGCTGCCTACTTTGATTCGACCCGTTCAGTTGACGACCCTTCGTCTGGAGATAACTCGTCTTTTTAGATTTTAGCTCAGTTTAGTATTTAGTTCAGTTTGTCATTGGATTGATGTTCTAGTTTCACTATGCACTTTGTGACTATCAGTTATGTTTTATTTTACTTCAGTTATGCACTTTATCATTATCAGTTGTAGTTATGTTATGCAATCTATGTTATGTTATGCACTTTATGTTTTGGTTATACATTCTGTGACAACCTCTACATTTGTGGTTCTGTGATTTTTATTCAGTTTACAATAATCTCTACATATATTTTCTCCTTACTGCGATATATATATATATATATATATATATATATATATATATATATATATATATATATATATATATATATATATATATGAGGGATTGGTCACCCCTCCGGTTAGCATTCTCCATAACATCGAGTTTGATGTGAATGCTATGGCAAATGGCTGAGTGTTGAGTGGGAGTCCCACTCAGTTTGTATGTTGTATGATTATGGCTTTCCTTTGGAATAAAATTTACCTTTTTCCAAAATATATATATATATATATATATATATATACCCTTGGGTTTTGTGTTTCATTGCTGCTACACTATACAATTACGGGGGAGCAAATGACAAATGGTGATATATAACGAAACGCACAATATTGCGAGAGAGCTTTGAGCTTTTTCATTCACATTATACAACTGTGTCCAGGTATGAATATTGGCGTATCGATCATTATTTGTCAACAATCAAAATGAGGGAGATTGTTGGACCAAAATGGTCACATCGAACCTGATTTTAATAGTTGACAAAACAATAATCCGATATAACTCAATATGGCACACAAGCTGAAGATCGCTACATCACTGAACTCAAGAATTTGGATTCAAGACGGTAATGGTTTGAGTCTGAAATCTTTTATTTGTTGAGTCTAGAAAATGATGTACATCGAGCCGTACTTGGCAAACAGAGACTCCACCATTTCCTTCCCTCGATCCACTTTAAACCAGTTTACAAACCCCAATCCAAACAGTCCAAAAAACACAAATCCAAATAGCCCAACTCCAAAATCAAAAGAGCCCAATATTCTGGAAATAGGCCAACCGAACTCGGGCCGAACACGGTCGGACCGAACTCGGTCAGCCTGATTTGGTCTTCCTAACAACTTGGTCTTCCACCTGACTAGGAGCTCAACGTTTGAATATATAAAAGTTGGGGACGGAACTCGGCTCGAACTCGGTCTCCCCAGCATCCTATGAATAGACAGTCATTCCTCTTCATTTTCATCAATCAATTTATTCTCAATCTTCTATGAAACTTTCATATCTTTCCTTCTGAGCTATAATCTTCCTTATATATAAAGAAACAACTTATAAACCTCTGTGCGCCAAGTTCGAGTCGGTTAGAAGTTGTTCGAGTTGTACAAAACTTGGAAAATTCTAAGATCACTCTTTCTATAAAGAAGTGTGAAGTCGGCGTGCTCTTCGGATCAAAGCACGAGTTGTAAAAAGTTGTAAGTCTTCGGATCAAAGCTTGCGTTTCACGTGATAGTGGATTCAACACCGAGCAAAAGTTCTAAAGACTGGAATAGCCCTCTCAGAGGAAGACCAGTATAAAATCTCGGTATCATCTGATTGCTCTTATTACTTTACTTACTTACAAGTTTTATATTCCGCATATTGCTTGCATAGTAAATAGATATTTAGTCATACACATGATTTTCAATTGGTAATTATTGACACGAACTATATTAACCCCTCTCTATAGTTGCCCTCATTTACTTCCATCTTGCCAGACATGAGATTATCCACCAAACTTTCTTTCCCTACACACGACAGCAAAATGGTGTGGTAGGACATAAGAACCGTCATCTCTTGAAAACAACTTGAGCACTCATGTTTCATACCCGTACCCCCAAAAAATTCTGGTCGGATGCAGTTCTCACGGCTTGTTATCTGATCAATCGTATGTCATCTGATGTCTTCAATGGCAATACTCCTTTTTCTACGTTATATCCCAATCTTATTCCATTTTCTCTACCCCTTAAAATTTTGGGTACTTGTACTACGTTCATGATACTCGCTCTACTCTTTCTAAATTTGATCTGAAGACACTCAAGTGTATTTTCCTTGGTTATCCTAAGCATGAGAAAGAGAATCGTTATTTTTTTCCGACTTTGAGGAGGTATATCGTGTCTCGAAATGTTACCTTTATCGAGGCTGAGTTCTCCTTATCCTCTCCAGTTAAAGAACTTGTCCCCATTACCCAGATGAGATTTTTTTTTGTATCTGATTCAAACACAACAGTCACCCGTAAGGATGCCCTCCCCTATCGAGCCAGTCTCACCGTCCCACGGTCCGCTAACACTAGCTCTGTCAGATTCGGATTTACCAGACATGCCTTCTCCCATAGAACCAGTTCGTCATCATAATCCTCCTCCGACTCCACAGCTCTACCACTGCCTGATCTATCGACTCGCCCACGTCGTACATGTCGTGACCATCCATTATATGTTGACAACTACAAAGGACTCGTGAATCACACTCATTAATTGGTGGCTACTATTAATGGGATTCAGATCCCATAATCTGCTGAGGAGGGATTCCAACATCCTGGTTGGCACGTTGCTATGTAAGAGGAGATATATGCGCTAAGGTCGTTAGAATGGTGAATTCCACCTAGTCGTAAAGGGGGATTTGTTGGGGTAGATTCCCTTCCTATTTGGACCATACCCATCCTATGTGGAGCATATCCAGGAATGCAACTGTAATTCAAATTTTGGAGCATATCCAGATCGTTAGAAGCTCGGAAAGTCGAAGCATCGACGAAGCTCAAATTTTGGAGTGACATAGGGAAGTGCAGTCCATACAGCAACATCGGTATATCGATTGGGCCAAACTGGTATAACGGGTTTTCCAACACTAAATGTGCACATTTTTTGTTCACACTCGGTATACTGGTGGGATAGACCTTATAATGGTCCAATATGGGTTTGTATAGAGGGCAGTAGTCAAGTAGTAATAAGTAGTCAACTTGTAATAAGTAGTTGGAAATATGAGCATATTCCTTCTATTCATACTTTGTATCATTGGTGAATTAACTAAAAAGAAAATTTAAATTTTCAAAGCAACCTTCTTTATTATTCTTCTTCTTAGTTGGTGTTTTAAATGTATTTCTAACTAAACATACATGAGAGGAGAGGGGTAAAGATCATTACCGTCTTTTATCCTTCTTTTTCTTAATCGGTGCTGCAGGAGTCCTGTATTAAGAAATGGAAGTATATATGAAATTGAACATAACTAAAGCAAGAGATTTCTTGACGCAGTAAGGGAACTGAATGACTTGGTTTCTACTAACATTTTAATTGTTGAAGCACAATAAGCAAAGTGGAGGAAGTTCTTTGGATGCAGAAAGACAAAATTCTAAGGAAGCAAAGAAACATAATCTTGGGAGAGAGAAAAAGGGAAATTTTCTTACCTCTTTATATACTTCTTATTCTTGTTATCTGGTGTAAGAGTCCTGTATAAATGAACAATAATCTCTCTCTATGTAATATTACTAATCAAAGAACACAGTCCAAAAATACAACCACAAAATTAAGAACACACCTAGCAGCCGAGCTTGAGGCATGAGTGTTCTTGGACTCAGTCAGAGACATCAGCTAGTGATGTTCCATACCATCAATTTCACAAGACTGCACATAATTAAAGCATAATAAGTAATCTCTCTATGCACATCTCTACCTGGATAATTTGTACATATATACACATGATTACCTAAAATTCAGAAGAAAATAAGATGTCCAGTTTAAATAATATGAACTCCAAACTAAGTTAATAGTAGATCCCCGAAAACAATGAAAGTATGCCTTGACTAATACAAGGAGAATCCAAACCTTCAGGGGGAAAAATTAACCTTATCTAATGTTTCTAAGTTTCTATTAGTCATAACTCTAGAAATAGAAAGTCAATGGGTAGGAATTCATACCTTGTTCCTTGCTTTGCTAATATGTCTCGATTTCACATAGCAAACAGTATTGATTACATTAGCAATGCCTTTATCCTCTTTAGCATTAAAAAAGCATATGCGGCGTTTTGCATCAGAAACTAACCTTTCCCATATAGATCCACTTTTAGCTAAGGTTGTCCCATCACCCAAAATCCAAAGACAATATCTGCAATTCAAGATTCGAAAATAAATAAATAGTGATGGAGGCACAAAACCCATTATTATAAAACCCTATGTTGGAACATTTCCAACATACCGTGCCCTAGTCAATGCCACATTAGTCCGCTGATGATTGGAAAGGAAACCAATAGATCCATTATTGTTGGACCTCACAGTAGAGAAGATTATGATATCCTCCTCGCTGCCTTGAAAACTATCAATCGAGTTAACTTTCACAGTGAAATTTCCATTCTTCTTGTGCTTGTTCACAAGTTTTTCTTGAATTGCGAGAACTTGTGCAGTGTAAGGGCATATAATACCAATTGTAAGTCTTTCCTTCAGTGTGATACAGACTGCACAAGATTCTATGAACATTTAGCTTCCAGAGCTTGCATATAAACAAGAAATCATAGGTACTTTAAGAAAACCAAATAAACATAAAAACCAGCAAATTATACATGATCGAGTTAGAAGCCAACAAACCAGACCGAACCAGAATTCCAGCTCAACCCAACCGTTATTCCAGTTTCCTGCAGCCTATTATTGGGAACAACATAAATTCTAGTTCAGTGAAACTGGAATTCCGGACCTAACCGGTCTGGGCTATTTTGGACAGATTTTGAGAATTTTCGCTCAATATTTTTAGTTATTTTTGTATTTATCTTTTCTTTCCTATTTTAGTTAGGATTTGTTTCTTAGGGCTTAAGTAGGTTCTTTCTTGTAAAATAGGACTAGGTAAATGTAGAAGAGAACAAACAAGTTGAATGATATTGATTGAGTTGATCTTTGAGTTTCTCTCTTTCTAATCCTCTTGTGTGAGGATTGAGACGTCGCCCCTCGTATTTTGGTCATTGGTTTGACTATCAACGTTTTCGTATCTGTGTCAGGTAGTATCAGAGCCTGCACTGTATGGCTATATCCTTCCAAGGAACTTTTCGGATGGCTGCAACCCATATGCGACATCTAGTATTGTATTGACCTCATTCTCAGGGCGAGTTTGTGGAACTTGTCACACTTAAATCCATGGAAGAACGAGATTCTTCACGAGAAAGTTGAGGACTTGATGCAAAATGAGCACATTAGGAAGAGAATGAGCCCGTGCGCGGTTTCTACTCTAGAAATACCGAATAATGATAACATTTGTTGAATGTGTGTAGACATCCATACGATTAACAAAATCATGGTCAGCTACAAGTTTTTGATACTATGATTGGATGATTATGTTACACGAGCTGAGTGAGGACGAAGTTTTCTCGAAGATATATTTTCAAAGCGGCTACCAACAAATATGTATCCAGTCGTGAGACGAGTAGAATACAATGTTTAAGGTGCGGGATAGAATATTCGAGTGGTGGTTATATTGTTTGGGTTGTCCAAAGCTTTAAGAACTTGTATGCGCTTATTGAATCAAGTGCTACAATTATTCAACTTTATCTAGACGGTTATACAAAAACTTGTTGTCCAGTTCTTTACAAGAGGAACGGTCTAACACAAATGCGAACGAGATCGAAGCCAACAGCCCAGTTTGAACCATAATTCCGGCTCAACCCAACTGAAATATCAGTTTCCTGCAGCCCTAACGCTCAAGAAAAAACAAGAACTTCGGTTCAGTGAAACCAGAATTCCAGTCCAAACAAGTACGGGTTATTCTGGGTATTTTAACTCGTTCTTTTTAGTTATTTTTGTATTTATCTTTAGATTTTTGTTGGTATATTTGGTATTAGAATAAGTATATTGGAATATCCTGTTGGTATATTTGGTATGTCAAAATATACCACAGGATATTCCACAGAGGGTTTAATGTAATGTTGGTATTTTGGTATTAAAATAAGTATATTGGAATATCATGTTGGTATATTTGGTATGACAGAATATGCAACAGGATATTCCACAGAGGATTTAATGTAATGAGGATTGTAAGGCTATATATAGCAAAGAGACTATCAATAAAAAATTATCACAAATATTCAACATGGTATCAGAGCCACAAAAATTCTAGCCGCCGTCAACCATTCCCAAATCCTAACCCTAGTCGTCACCGCCATCACCATCCACACCTCTACAGCCGCCGCCGCCACCAGCCGCTACACGGCCATACGTCGAGCACCTTGCACGCGAGCCGGCCGCTGCTCCGCGGGCACCTCCGCCGCACGCACACCGCTGTTGCTGATGCTACTGCTCGCGACGGTTGCTGCTCGGAGACACCCGCCCGACGACGTCCACTCACCTGTCAGTCGGCCTACCGGCCCCACCACCACGAAGCCGCGATTTCCGAAGTCTCCCACGAGGTCGTTTCTGATGTTGAAGGCCTAGATCTGATAGGAGAGACATGATCGGATCTAGGAGAAGATGAAGGGCATGAATCATTGAACGGGTGTGAGGTAATCAGAGAAGAGGAGGATTGATGGAGAAGATCATCAAGAAGCTGGACCATGCGGAGGTTGCAACGTTGATGAAGCTGATGAAACTGTCGGCTAGTGAGAGCGCAACACGAACATCGACGAAGTTGGAGCTTCCCTCCATCGATCTGAAGCTTGATGGACCAGCTACCTACCTGAGTTGGTCACGGCGGGTGAGGAGAACCCTTGCAGGAAAGAACCTGGAGGATTTTCTGTCATGAGAGAAGACAGAGACATGTGGTCCTCCTGAAGTAAAGTCAGCACTGGCGGCTACCAGTTCGAGCGACACAGGAGCAAAGGGAGAGCCCTGGCAGCACAATCGGCAGTGCTACAACTGCTGGAAGATGGGACATCATCCGTATGCTTGCACCAAACCACCTAAGGAGGGAGATTCAGGTACTGGATGTGGACAGTTCGGTGGACGCGAACATTTTAGAGGACGTGGCCATGGTCGTGGGGGTCGACGGAATGGTCGAGGAGATTATCGAATGCACATGCTGGTAGTAGAAGGGGATGAGGGAGCTGGTGGTACCTTTACTGAGGAGGATCAGGCACCGATGGGCATGCTGGAGGCACTCAGGAGGAAGCAAAGAGCGTCAAATGATAGAAACATGAGGAGTGGAACCGAGGAGGCATCCACATCGTTCTTCGCTGGAGGCAACACCGCCATGTATGCACATCCATCAGAAGGTACTGACGACTCACTTGCCCTTGCATCTATATATTTTCTTAAATCGTCAGACTGGATTATCGACTCGAAGGCCTCTCGACATGTGACAGAGAATGCTAGTGATGTAATACATTCTGATGTTTGGGGGCCATACACAATTAATACTATGAATGATTACAAGTATTTTGTTTCTTTCATTGATTGTTCTTCTCGTGTCACTTGGCTGTATTTGATGAAGAATAAGAGTGATGTATCTACATGTTTTCGAAACTTCCATAAACATGTCCAGACTCGGTACAGGGCAGTGGTGAAGGTACTGAAGTCTGACAATGGGACAGAGTATACCAACAGAGCACTTGTGGAATACTTGTCAGCCGAAGTGATACAGCATCAGACCACCTGTGTATACACACCAGCACAAAATGGAGTAGCAAAAAGTAAGAACAGACACCTTCTGGAGGTGGCAAGAAGCATGATGATCGATATGAATGTCCCACAGAATCTGTGGGGGCATGCAGTGTTGACAGCAACTCAACTAATCAATAGGATGCCTTCGAAGGTACTGGGATGGAAGTCTTCATGTGAAATATTGCAAGAAAATAATAGTGGAATTCTCCCACTGAAGGTGTTTGGCTGCGTGTGTTTTGTGAAGGACAACAGACCGTCAGTTGGAAAACTTGATCCTAGAGCAGTCAAGTGCATCTTCGTGGGCTACTCAGCGACTCAAAAGGGGTATGTGTACTAGAGCCCAGTAGAGAAGAAGAAGTTTGTGAGCATGGATGTTTACTTTAGGGAGCATGAGCCATACTACCGTCAGGAGGGAACCTCAAACAACTCACCAGATATTGCGAGTATTAGGCGAGAGGGGGAGATTGGTGAAAGCCCGGTGACCGATTTAGGAGTATGACATGGAGGCGTGGTTGAGGAAGAACAGGAAGGTGAAGAGAAACATGGGAGAGATGAGAGATGTTAGGCCCACGGCTCAGGGGGAGATACTTACCTACAGCAGAAGAATGAAGCAAACTGTAGGACCAGTACCTACCGTGCCAGTGCCAAGTCCCTTGGCTGCGTCCGTCTCGACTCCTGAGACACCTATACCACCACCAGATTCTCCTTCAAGTGATATCATTCTTCCTACTCCTCCCACAGCTACTCCTCCTATACCATTATCAGTATGGAGGACCACTAGCAGCAATGCGAAAAATTCTCCTGATAGATATGGTTGGAATCTTTTTCAGTTTGTTTCATATGATCATATCTCCTCTTCTCATGGAGCATTCATTGCGTCTTTGGATAGTATTACTGTACCTAACAATTGGCAGGTCTCCAAGAACGATCCAAAGTGGAAAGCGACGATGCACGAGGAGTTGGGGCCTCTTGAGAAGAACCACATTTGGGAGCTGGTAAAACTGCCAGAAGGGAAGAGAGCAGTCGGATGCAAGTGAGTCTTTACTGTAAAGCAGAACCCAGATGGACAGGTTGAGCGCAACAAAGCTCGATTGGTGGCAAAAGGATACAGTCAGACGTACGACATTGACTATGACGAGACATTTGCACCAGTGGCGAAGATGAGCACTGCCAGGATCCTGATTTCTCTGGCAGCGAATGGTGGATGGAAGCTACACCAACTGGATGTGAAGAATGTGTTTCTTCATAGAGATCTAGTGGAGGAGATGTACATGGAGATATCACCAAGATTCAGCTCCAATCAGACAGTGGACAAGGTCTGCAGGTTGAAGAAGTCCCTCTATGGACTGAAGCTGTCTTCTCGAGCGTGGTTTGACAGATTCAGGAGGGCGATGATACGAATGAGATATCGGCAGATCAATACTGATCATACTGTGTTCTTCCGTCGGAGTGGAGGCCATATCACCATGCTTGCGGTGTATGTAGATGATATGATTATCACAGGAGATAATGAGCAGGAGATTACCCGACTCAAGGGAAAGCTTGGCAAGGAGTTTGAGGTGAAGGACCTTGGCCTTCTTCGATACTCCCTTGGGATTGAGATTTCTCAAGGAGCAGAGGGGATTGTTCTTTCTCAAAATAAGTATGCGCTGGACCTTCTCACAGAGACAGGGATGTCGAAATGCAAACCTGCAGTGGTGCCGATCGATCAGAGGTTCAAGCTGAGCGCTGAGGCTGGAGAACTAGTTGACCGGGACAGATACCAGAGACTGGTAGGCAAGTTGATCTATTTGACCCATACACGTCCTGATATCTGCTTTAAAGTGAGTGTGGTGAGCCGCTACATGCATTGTAATGTCCCGCTCCGCACGGTGCATTACGATGAGTCGTTGACTCAAAGAGTTACATTGACCCGATGAAGTATCGATGCAAGAATTACGTTGGCCCGAAAGAAGCCTTGAGTCGATTCGAATCTATAAATCAAAACAATGCAAAGCATAAGTCCAGTTTGAGCAAATGCTAATTTTAGTTGATTTTGTGTGCAGGCTACGCTTTTACGCAGAATCATAAAAGGATCGATTTTTTGCCTTATTTGCAACGGTGTCCGCAAAACCAAATCATCGCCTTGCAATGAACTAAGGCATGGGCACGGTAGGCCGAATCAGTCGAATAGTTCAACGGAATGGCTAAGTCAGGAGTGTTGGCCGTGCAACCAAGTTATGGAATCGAGCCGCATCAGCTCGGCGAAATGACAAGACGTATCGACTTAAGTGGCGGGTTCATGACTTCTCCCCTACTCCTTCACGTCTAATAAAATGTACCCTAGTATGCGTATGTTGCTATCGAGTTAACGAGCATGGCTCGAATCGAGTAAAGGTCCTAGTATGTGTTGAACATTAAGATAGAACATTGAACAATTGAAGCGACGTGCATCAAGTGCATGAGTCGCGATAGGATATTGATGTTAGAACATTGAAAGAAAGTATTGATATGTGCACCAAGTGCACGACTCAGAAGAACATCGAACACTAAGGCTTAGAACATGAAAATACGGTATCGAGACGTGCATCGAATGCACGACTCGAAGGAAAAATGATATATATGTCAAAGTGTACGTAAGTGCATGGGACTCATAAAAGATGGTTTCGTTACAAAGAGAACAGTTGTGGCACGAATGTTGTGACGGAACTGTCGAATGTGGCTTGGTGCCTTCGAGATGGTTGGGACCTTTGGGTCGATATGTTGAGGAATATTGAGACGGGGCATCGTGCCAATGGAATAGAGATAGGCAAACTTGTTTGGTTGTATGAAAATCAGAACGCGTTGCATATGGTCAATGGACTTGGATGTATGGCCCATGCACGGGCGTGCTTCCCTTGAACGTAGGATCGCCGAGGCGCCGGGACCGTTCGACCGCGGAGGGAATTAAGGAGTTTTGGTGGTGCACTTCATTCAGACGGGTTGTGCCCTCCTGTTGATGTGATAAGCCACAATACCAGTAAGTTTGGGATCCTTTGAGTAGTGGGCTAGCAACCCGTGCCAAAGTGATCGCCGGCTTACACTTTAAGATACCAGTCCATTACGGTGCAGAACTGTCGTGACCTTCATATAGATAGGACTGGTAGGCTGAGACTAGAATTGGGTGCAGACGCAGAGCCTGCCACCCTTATGCATATGTCTAAGTTTGGTTGGTTGGCTGCGTGAATTGTATGATTGGTTATGCAAAGTTCTAACGATTGCAGGCTAGGCGAAACGAGACGAAGATGGGCACGATCAGCATGTTTATGTTCATATTATGTCTGACTGTATCTGTTGCAGGGACACAATATTGGACACAATTATGATTCAGTTGCTATCGATAATTGCTTGAATATTGCCATGAATAAGGCTAAATAGAAAGATCACCAAATAAAGATACATGTTTCACTAAATTTACTTAGTGTTGGATTAGTCGAGTGGGTCTTGATCAGTGCAGCGAGGACGAAAGCACTAACCCTCCACTAGTTTGCTCGCAAGTTCAAGATATGTTCGACTCGGGGCGGAGCTTGGCTTAGACGTGCCGAGGCATGTCCTTAGCGTTTCGAGGCGAGCTACCGTATTAGCGTTCGGACTTGCAACATGGAGATGTTCGACCGAAGACTACTTGTTGGCTATAAATAGGCATAATGTATGGAACAATGAAATCCTTTGTGAGCTAGAGAAATCATGAGCGTTGTAGCCTTTTGGTATCTTCAATTGGGTTATTCAAGCCCTTGTAATCTTCAGTTCATTATTAATAAAACAGATTCTTATTGTATACTCTGTTTCCTTCTGCTTCTTATGTTATCAATTTGAGATAAACTTATGTAAACTTGTTATCTTGCCTTGCACGAGCACAACTCCAGGCTCGTGCGGCATCACGCTCCAACGAGAACGATGATTCGGGTAAAATCTAGCGAGGACAAGCGATGTTTCGGGTTGGGGCGTGACAAGTTGGTATCAGAGCGGTTCCATTCTCTGGACCGTGAACAAATCTCTTCGACCCTCAGTTGCTTCAATATCGAAAATCAGTTGACTCTAAGTTGTTTCCGCAACCGCATGGCTCATGGATCTATTCGATGCTGCATTGGATGTTCCATACAATAAGTCTGTATTATTTTGCGTACGTCTGCCACAAGTATGTCGTGACTATCACGCTATCTCCGAGTGCCATCGGAGAATATTGGTTGCCTGAAGTGCAACGAATAAGGGGATGTTGGTTGCACGAAGTGCAATAAGATACGTATTGTTGGTCGAACGAAGTGCGAAGTTATGTGTTGTTGGCTGCACGGAGTGCAACAAGTCGTGAGTCGTTCGTTGCATCAGTACAACGAGTCGATATATGAGGCGATGCATGTTATGTGGCTATGCGAAAGGGTAGCGATATGTTGAACGATTTGAGTAATGACTTTGAGTATTGAAAAGGAATCGCCGCATGAGTTGCAACGATAGGATTGAGAAATCGCGGAGCGATTTGAACGAGTTGAGTTGGTCGCTAGTTGAGTTTGAGTAGGCGAACTTGTAAGTTGGTCGAGTTGAATCGAGTTTCGAAGTAGGCGAACGTTTATGTTGGCCGTATGTCGCGTTGAGCCTTGAGCCTTGAGTTAGCGAATGTTGCGTTGTGATCGATATGATCACCATGGCACGGTTAGCCTCGAATGAATGTCGAACTTGAGCGAACGATAGTGTGCGTTGGCCAAGTTGTTGTACCAACTCGAGTAAGAGAACACTAGAGCTGGGATCGGGAAAGATCGCCACACAGGATAGTTGATCTGAAATAAACGTCGAACCTATGCGGAGTGTAATGTAGAGTAGTGACTCGATTTCGAGTGGTATATGCAATACCACTAGTGCGATCAGTGCAACGAAGCATTGTATCGATAACGATAGGCTCGATTTATGAGTGGTATATGCAATACCACTTAGCGATAGCTATGTCAAGCCGTTTGGTGACTTGCAATAGATTGCGTCGAGACGATTGTGTCGGTTATGATAAGTTTGTCCTCAACCGACGGGATAGTATCGAGACTCGAGTAGGAATTGTTCGATATAAGTCGATGCAAGAATGCTTCGATGAATTAAGTAGTACAATCAGGCGCGGACTCGCATCTATGAATGATGAGTCGAACGAGAATCCTGTTAAGTATAAGCTGAACGATAGGCTGGGAATAGCGAGGGGAATAAGCATTGAAGAAATAATTAACTCGATCGAATTGAGTTGAGTTAATGGAAAGACTTGTTCGAAACAAGTTGAGCAGGTACGAAGAAATCGTGTGAACGGACTTGAGTTAGCACGAAGAATCGGTAGCACAATTTAGGAGTGCGATTTGGGACTACGAGATTGGATATAGGATATTGAAATGCGTCGAAAGAATTTGGGAATGGATCGATATATTACTTGGATGAAAACGAAAGTGTCTTGATTGCTTCGTTGATAACTACAACGTTGACATTATTGTCTTGTGCGAGTGCAACTCCAGCCTTGCACATGCGCCACGCCAAATTAGGACGATCATTCCGCGTGAGCGCTAGTATGGTAATTTATGCCTAACGGGGATGGTCGAACTTGCAAGACGTGGCACCTTGGATTTTGACTTGTGGTTTGATGCGAAGGTGAATTCGAGGATTGTTGCGATGAGCATAGACTGTGTCGGATATTGACCGTGGGTAGATACACTCATACCCGAGGCGAACAAATATTGTTCGGTTAGTGATATTGTCAACGGTAGTGCATGAGTGATCCGAAGTAGTAACGGCGCATCAATTGCGCGGGTGGGCAGATGAATTTTAGATTGATAAATTATGTCGAATTGGATAAAGTTCCATAGGAATTGTCGAAAATTGATTTGGCTCCGAGATAGGATATAGCATGGTTCGTAGTAGCTGTCCCTCGTTGATGATCTTCAATTATCGAGCATAGCTTCGGGCAGCTGCTAGAAGACTTGACCGCCAAATCAAAGTAAATATCGGAGACCGTAGGACTACCCTAGTGAAGTCGCATAAGAAATTGCGTCGAGGATAAAATGGTTATGTACTGCGAGTTGAGAATAAGTCTAGGCGATCGGATATGTGTTGCGAGAGTTTATGGAACGGCCTTGGGCTGGATTGATAGGAATAGACTCTGAGACTGCTCGAATAAGTATTCGAGTGGTTTGCTAGTCGATGATCGAATAGATGTTGAGGAACATACTTAGCATATTGATGGGGTAAGACGATTGCAAGAATTCTACAATGTGCGAGAGCGACAAATAGTAGAACGACCCTAAGATTTGTGTCGTAGATCAATTTAAGTAATGATTAGGCTATGTGTGTTGAGCGCACGATCTATGTTACGAAACGAACTAGTTGGAATTGATTCAAAAATTAAGTAAAGGATTCGTACTGATCGAGAATCAGAGATGAACGTAGAGACCTTGGGTGGAAACATTGTTGCCTTTAAGCATCGTAGACTCAAGTTGACCTCTTGTGTCGGAAGAGATTAAGCATGATGTCTGGATAAGTTACCTAGCGGGGGTAGCCCCAGACGCGATGCGTCGATAGTTTCGAGAACGTGAATCATGTTAGAATAGTTGCGTACGATGCATAATACGGATTGTAGGTGAAGGAAGTTTGGACATGTTGGACTTAGTCCATGTCGTTGAGGCAAATTCGAGAATAGTTGAATATGGAATTGAGTTGTACGAGGGATAGAAAACGATTTGATGAGTAGGCGTTGCGGAGAATTGTTGCGATCAGATGCGCAACGACTTAATGCAATACATGCGTTAGATGGCCGTCGAGAAACTTATGGGATCAAAGTTACGGTTTTGAATCAAGTTATACGCAGAGATGTTTGGCGGATGAACACGAGATCCAGAATAATGCATACGGGAAGGATTTTGGGAATAGACGCTAAGATCTGACCAAGTCGAGTACGGAATGGTTGGTGCTTGAGGATTTAAGTTGAGCCTGTTAGCTTTATCCCGATATCCTATAACTGAGCTTGGCTGAAATGCATATATTGATGGGATGCCTAAAATATGTGTATGATCCAAACTAAGTTGTATGATTCAAACGATAGTAGCACGAGATCGTGAAACGATCTAGCGAAACACTTGGATTGAGTGTTGGTTTCTGTTCGAGGACGAACCTTATTTTGAGTGGTATATTATGTAATGCCCCGCTCTGCACGGTGCATTACGATGAGTCGTTACTCAAAGAGTTACGTTGACCCGATGAAGTATCGATGCGAATCGATGCAAGAGTTACGTTGACCCGAAAGAAGCCTTGAGTCAATTCGAATCTATAAATCGAAACGATGCAAAGCATAAGTCCCGTTTGAGCAACTGCTGATTTTAGTTGATTTCGTGTGCAAGCTACGCTTTTACGCTGAATTATAAGAGATCGGCTTTTTGCCTTATTTGCAACGGTGTCCGCAAAACCAAATCGTCACCTTGCAATGAACTAAGGCATGGACACGGTAGGCCGAATTAGTCGAATAGTTCAACGAAATGGCTAAGTCAGGAGAGCTGGCCGTGCAACCAAGTTATGGAATTGAGTCACATCAGCTCGGAGAAACGATAAGGCGTATCGACTTAAGGTAGGCGGGTTCATGACTCTTCTCCCCTACTCCTTCACGTCTAATAAAATGTACCCTAGTATGTGTATGTTGCTATTGAGTTAACGAACATGGCTTGAATCGAGTAAAGGTCTTAGTGTGTGTTGAACATTAAGATAGAACATTGAACAATTGAAGCGACGTGCATCAAGTGCACGAGTCGCGATCGGATATTGATGCTAGAACATTGAAAGAAAGTATTTAGATATGCACCAAGTGTACGACTCGAAAGAATATCGAACACTAAGGCTTAGAACATGGAAATATGGTATCGAGGCGTGCATCGAATGCACGACTCGAAAGAAAAAGGATATATATGTCAAAGTGTACGTAGGTGCACGGGACTCATAAAAGATGGCTTCGTTACGAAGAGAATAGTTGTGGCACGAATGTTGTGACAGAACTGTCGAATGTGGCTTGGTGCCTTCGAGATGGTTGGGACCTTCGGATCAATATATTGAGGAATATTGAGACAGGACATCGTGCCAATGGAATAGAGATAGGCGAACTTGTTTGGTTGTATGAAAATCAGAACGCGTTGCATATGGTCAATGGACTTGGATGTATGGCCCGTGCACGAGCGTGCTTCCCTCGAACGTAGCATCGCCGGGGCGCCAGGACCGTTCGAACGCGGAGGAAATTAAGGAGTATTGGTGGTGCACTTCATTCAGACGGGTTGTGCCCTTCTATTGATGTGATAAGCCACAATACCAGTAAGTTTGGGATCCTTTGAGTAGTGGGCTAGAAACCTGTGCCAAAGTGATCGCCGGCTTACACTTTAAGATACCAGTCCATTACGGTGTGGAACGTCGTGACCTTCATATAGATAGGACCGGTAGGCTGAGACTAGAATTGGGTGCAGGCGCAGAGCCTGCCACCCTTATGCATATGTCTAAGTTTGGTTGGTTGGCTGCGTGAATTGTATGATTGGTTATGCAAAGTTCTAACGATTGCAGGCTAGACGAAACGAGACGGAGATGGGCACGATCACCATGTTTATGTTCATATTATGTCTAACTGTATCTGTTGCAGGGACATGGTATTGGACACAATTATGATTTAGTTGCTATCGATAATTGCTTGAATATTGCCATGAAACTGATCCTAAGGCTAAATAGAAAAATCACCAAATAAAGATGCATGTTTTATTAAATTTACTTAGTGTTGGATTAGTCGAGTGGGTCTTAATCAGTGCAGCAAGGACGAAAGCACTAATCCCCCACTAGTTTGCTCGCAGGTTCAAGATATGTTCGGCTCGGGGCGAGGATTGGCTTGGACGCGTCGAGGCATGGAGTCCTTAGCGTTTCGAGACAAGCTACCGCATTGGCGTTCGGACTTGCAACATGGAGATGTTCGACCGAAGACTACTTGTTGGCTATAAATAGGCATAATGTATGGAACAATAAAATCCTTTGTGAACTAGAGAGATCATGAGCGTTGTAGCCTTTTGGCATCTTCAATTGGGTTATTCAAGCCCTTGTAATCTTCAGTTCATTATTAATAAAAAAGATTCTTATTGTATACTCTGTTTCCTTCCGCTGCTTATGTTATCAATTTGAGATAAACTTATGTGAACCTGTTATCTTGCCTTGCACGAGCGCAACTCTAGGCTCGTGCGGCATCACGCTCCAGCGAGGACGATGATTCGGGTAAAATCTAGCGAGGACGAGCGATTTTTCGGGTCGGGACGTGACATACATGACCCATGGAAGGGTCATATGGACGTAATGTACCAGATTCTGAGATACTTGAAGGGTGCTCCCGGGAAGGGACTAATATTCAGGAAGAATAATCACGTGGGCATCGAGGGCTACTGTGATTCTGACTGGGCTATCTATGCTGATAACAGGAGGTCTACCTCGGGATACTGCATATTTGTAGGAGACAACTTGGTCTGTTGGAGGAATAAGAAGCAGACAGTGGTAGCCAGATCGACAGCTGAAGCGAATTACAGAGATATGGCCTTGGGGGTTGCAGAACTGCTATGGTTGAAGAATATGTTGGTGGAGCTGAAGCTGGATCAAGGAGCCAAGATGAAGCTGTGGTGTGACAACCAGTCAGCTATTAGTATCGCCAACAATCCAGTACATCGTGATAGGACCAAACATATCGAGATCGATAGGTTCTTCATCAAGGAGAAGTTGAATCGTGGACTACAGGAGCTAGGCCACGTTCCAACCAAGGATCTGGTAGCAGACGGACTAACCAAGAGACTTAGCTCTGTGAGCATGATTAGAGGATGTGATAAGATGGGCTTAGTGAATATCTTTCACCCATCTTGAGGGAAAGTGTTGGTATATTTGGTATTAGAATAAGTATATTGGAATATCTTGCTGGTATATTTGGTATGTTAGAATATACCACAGGATATTCCACAGAGGGTTTAATGTAATGTTGGTATATTTGGTTTAGAATAAGTATATTGGAATGTTCTTTTGGTATATTTGGCATGACAGAATATGTAACAGGATATTCCACAGAGGATTTAATATAATGAGGAGGATTGTACGGCTATATATAGCCAAGGGACTATCAATAAAAAATTATCACAATTATTCAACAATTTCTTTCCTAATTTATGATTTGTTTCTTAGTGCTTAATATTATTCCCGAGGCGTAATTTTCGATGGAAAATAGAGAATGGAAACAGTTGTCAAAATAGCAACAACGTTTCGTAGCAACACTTCAAAGAAGGTGCACTACAGAGATCCTTGGAGGATTCTGGGTAACGAAAATCTAAAGAGATTTCGTTACAACAGCAAACGAATGTAGAGCTTCTTTTAGGAAAGTACAAATCGAGTTGCTTGCAGCAGCAGCGACGAAAGCCCACAAAAAGTTTCTGATTAGATCAGAGAAGAAGTGAAGGAAAGAAAAAAGAGAAAGCTTTGCTGGAGTGATCAGATCACCGTTGCTCAAAGCAAGATTCGCCTATATACGATCTGCTTCCAGGAACCAGCAAGTTCTAAAGAACTTCTGGAACGCTCGTCAGTCAATATTTGAGACTTGAACGTGCTTCCTGGACTTTACGGACTCCTTTAACTCTCTTCTTGGTACATCTTTCAAAGGAGGCCAAGGGGCTCTATTTATAGAGTGGAGTGAGACTTCACCTCTTCTCCTATCCGATGTGGGACTAAAATACCAATACTCAAAAATAGAGTTTGATATTTTAGATCATCCCACAATCAGCATAGAAGTGTGCCAGTCCACGCCTACCCCCCGAACACTCCCGTGCATGCACTAGACATCCTGGAGTCCGTGTCCGAGTCCGAGTGCGCACAACAAAAATCAACTTGCATCCTTGTTGGAATTAATCCTTTTTTTTCTAGGAAAATACTCCCACATGGCACACACTTGTGCCCTACCACACCTCATATGCACACCTCAACACAAGCAATGCATTATATTGAGATACTTATCATTTGGTGTATCCGATGTGGGACTATCTTTCCTAGTCTAAAGACAAAAAACACGAACAATCTACCACATATCTCAATATATGGGTTGAGCGTTCCCCACAGTGACTGCACATCATGCATTAGGAGAGATGTCGCTACGACTTGAATCTTCCCGCATAGGTTAAATAACAACATGATACAAGAATGGATTAAGCCTTGAATTCTGCACCATAACTGCAATTCTTTCCACTCACATAATGACATCAACTGTGCTTCTGGCTGCACATTAAAGACCTTATGCCAGCCTGGTTTTAGTATATAATCTTGGACGTCTGCAAGTTTACCCTCAAGAGACGGCCTGATATCTCTGTCCATACACTATAGGTGAGTTCTTTATCAAAGAGATATGGCATGAAGCCTTGCACTTCCCTTGCGGTGCTACATCGCTATGACATGGCCTAAAGCCGAGGCATTATCCCTACCGGGAACCTCATCGTAGTGTCATACTACTGTAGCATGAGGTCACAACCTCTTTGTAGTGCCATACCACCCAGCATGAAGCCTTAGGCTCGTTTGCGGTGTTACGCTGCAACGACATGGCTTGCAAGGCCGAGGCTTTACCCCTATCCGGGTACCTCATCGTGGTGTCGTGCCACTGTAACATGAGGAACACCTCCCCTTTGTAGTGCTGGCTACCCCTCTTTAATTTTATCATATAGCATTAGGCTACATGCCTATTTGCGGTGCTATTCCGCTGTGACTTGGCTCACAAAGCCGAGGCATTACCCCTAACCGGGAATCTCATGGTGGAGTCACCTTATTATAGTATGGAGTTACACTCCTTGTAGTGCTGCGCTACCGTGCTTCCTGTAAAGCACTCCAGGTATTCACTCTGTCTGAGAACTCATTAAGGCATTTAAGCCATCCTCATCACAGGATCTGTTTTCCGCAAAAAATATATAGTAGACAACAGTGGTTATGGGTCTATAACCCTTCCATATTCTCAAGAACAAGTACCCACTTTTACCTGATAGTTTTTCAGTCAATGGTCCTCCCTTGAACCAAAAGTTAGATGTCTAGTAGATTTCTCTTTGAACCAATAACATAAAACTTTATGGTAGGATTACAAAGACACACTATCATACTGCCTTCAAGCCCATCTTCCCTGTTGTGTCTTCGACCATCTGGCGCTTGAGGCCTTTCGTGGACGGATCTGTCAGGTTCTCCTGACTCCATACATCGATCACTACAATGACCCCTCTTGATGAGATCGTTCACTGCTCTGTGTTTTAACCGCACCGTTCTTTTCTTCCCGTTGAAGAGATCATTTGATGCCACCGCTGCAGTCGCCTGGTTGTCGCAGTATATCGGGATTGCCGGTATCTGCGCCCCAACTACTGGAAGATCATACATGAGCTCCCGAAGCCATTCTTCTTCATATGCTGCGGTATCAAGTGAAAGAACTCAGATTCTATAGATGACCGCGAGAGCATAGTCTGCTTCTTTGACTTCCACGATATAGCAGCTCCACCCATTATAAAAATGAATCCACCTGTGGACCTCTCGCTCTCCAACTCTGAGCACCAGCTGGCATCATTGAAGCCTTCTACTACCGGCGGCTCTCCGCTGAAGTGCAGTGCAAATGTCTGAGTCTTCTTGAGATATCTCATAACACGCTTCACAGCTTTCCAGTGCTCAACGCCTGGATTTCTTGTGAAACGACTCAGCATTCTCACGGCGAAAGCTATGTCAGGCCTAGTGGCAGTAGTAGCGTACATCAAACTCCTGATGACGCTAGCGTACTCCAATTGCCTGACGCTTTCCTTCGAGTTTGGCTCCAGCTTCTGGTCACTTCGGTACGGCTTATCAATTATAGGAAGATTATGATACCTGTAGCGAGTGAGCATCTTCTCAATGTAATGAGATTGCGATAGTGCCAATCCAGTATCTGTCCGGATGATTTTAAGTCCCAAGATAACATCAGCATCCCCCAAGTCCTTCATACTGAACTTTGTCGAAAGGAACTTCTTTGTCTCTGTGACACAGCTTATATCCGTACCTAGGATTAGCATGTCGTCCACGTATAGACAAACGATGACTCCTCTTCCGTCAGAAAATTTCGTATAGACACACTTGTCTGTTTCGCCGACTCTGTAGCCATTTGACCTTATGACATTGTCAAACTTCTCATACCACATTTTGGGAGCTTGCTTTAAACCGTACAGAGATTTCACTAACTTACAGACTTTGTCTTCAAGACCTCTGAAGACAAATCCTTCTGGTTGTTGCATATAAACCTCTTCGGTCAACTCGCCATTCAGGAATGCCGTTTTCACATCCATCTGATGTATCACCATGTAACGCCCCAGTCCCAAAATACTTAGGCCTAAGTACGTAGACATGCCAGCTGCATACATACGAAGTATACTTCAATATATGGACACCTCGTATGTATACATAAGCTGTAAATGCAGTAAACCAAGAGTAATCTAATCTCATCCACAAAATGAAAGAATAAAAGATATCATATAATCAACTATGAAATGTTTTTGTACAATATGTTGGACGGAGACAAACCACTACCAACAAGTAAGGGAAGATATACATGGAAAAATAAAATGAGTTTGGCGAGCGAAGCAAAGACGATCCAAGTACAATCATCCTCGAAGAAATAGAGATGATCATGACCACGGTTCGAATACCTGTGAATGACAATAGCACACACCTGGAGAGATAACCAGGTCCTCAGAGGGACATAACAAGATACAAGAAAACAACATGCCATATAAACTGTGATATATAATAGAAAATAAAGGGATGTATGCAATAGGGTGCCTAACCGTACTATAGTGAATATGCAATAAAGAACAATCCTTCACATATGGGCACTCGGGCTGTATAGCAATGGCATCATCCCTTCCTTGGGAACCAGTCGTCTCCATCCATAACGCTCCGTGAATGTCAGAGGAAATCAGTAAGAAAACGTCCATAACGTTCTATGAACGTCAGAGGGAATCAGAAATAGTAAGGTGAACCTGCGTCTCCAGCGAAGCTTCAGGTACAATAGCAATGCATATATGGCCCATACATCAAGGAACTATTCTTCCCACCCCATGCTTAGTGGAGTCACATCCATGAGTCATATGATCCTCTAGTAACTGCCAAGTCCACTAGCATGTAATTCTATTGGCAGTTACTCCTAACCATCGCACGCCTCATACGTATCGGTGGCCGGCCGACTACGCGAGTACGTGTCCTATATATGACTCACAATACGTGGTAAAGTAGGTGTCAAGGCCGTATGAGATATACCAATACCTCATCATCAAATGGGTGGTCACTAGATTAAGTCAATGCAAGAGAATAAAACAAAAGCAAGAAAACGACCGATAGAGTCGCTTGCACCCAAGTGTAACTTGGACGCACAGTGATATAATACTAACAAAAATAAGTAATGCTGAATATAAATAACTGAAAATATGAATAATTAAATCACAGAGTAAGGTGGCAAGGTATATTGCCTGGCAGTGCGGAAATAGCAACTCTAAGCAATCAGTTACGTCAGCAAGAAACCTCAGAATTCACGAACGGCTCCGGATGCTGAAACAAACATAAAAATCGTTCCCAATGTAAAAGATATCTCTAAGAAACGCCTCTCCAAAAGTCCAATTCTGGAATAGGGGCAAAATCAAAATTTTGGGTCAAAACGATGTCCGCCGTTGGACCCGTTTTGTACCGAAACGCGTGCCAATGTCTACGGTCTCTAAAGTCATCAAACTATATGTCTACGGATCCCGTTTGAGGAGACGAACCCAACGGTATGTCCACTTTTGGATTCCGATGAGCCGTGCACAATTTCGCCCGTTGGATCGGGTCGCGGGCCCGCCGATGTGGCGTTCCGAACAACCTGCTCAGAATCGGACCAAACTTGGCATACAGGACCAGAAAATCGATGCGGTCCTGATGGCGCAAGTTTCGTGTCGATCCGACGAACGTGCACGAAGTTATGACCAAGTTTGCAAAACGTCGATACGGGTGTATCTCGACGGATACGTACTGATTTCGTCGCGTAAACACAACGAAATCGAGTTCCGTCAGTTCCCACACGTCAGCAACATCCATACGCGCCTTTCGATGCGTATAGTGCGCGACCACGTCGCCCCGTTTGTCGGGGCGCACTGCCGTATCAGACAGATTTCTAAAGTTTTTAAAGCAGTTTTTAACACAAGTTCATCATGACATAACTTCCTATATAATAAACGAAATTCAAACCTACAAGTTGAGTTCTATTCTTGGTTAGGTTGTCTTTAACTGTTTCAAGTTTGGTTTCAAAGAATCAACATATACTGCTCAGAAATTCTCTTCTAAAGTAGGGGTTTCGAACTCAAGTAACGTTCTGTTTTCAACAGATTTTTGTTCGAGTTTGCGTCCAATTTCTGGACTGATGGTTGCTCGATGTCGAACCCTAGTTCTCAGACTTCCTAGCGGGTCATATAGGCGGTCCGTAGAAGTTCGTATGATCGAAAACGATTGAGTGTATAAGAAGAATCATAGTGGGGAAGACGTGTACCTCGCTGTATTTGAAAGCAGGGCTGCCCTGTTGCGGCCGGCCGACTGTGCTCGCGCGGCAACGTCTAGGTGGTCGGGGCGACGTTCAGGTGTCCAGGGGGGTTCGCCTGGTGAGGGGGGGTCGCGCTGGCTTGAAGATCGGGGTTGGCGAGAAGTTTTGGATGAAAATTTTTGAAGGATCTAGGGTTCGGCCGCGGGTTATCGGTTTATACCGAGATTGAATTCTCTAATCCAATTCGGATTGGTGTCAAATTTTACTTAAAATTTGATTTGAATTTAAGAGTTGGATAGGATTGCAAGCTTTTGGAAAGATTTGATGAGATTCAAACAAATCTCTGTTAGCCGCGGGAAGGGTTCCTATCGAGGGAATTTCAGTACTGTTCACGGTTGTGAACAGTGCTGAGTTTATTTGTTCAAAAATGCTATTTGTTTTATTATTATTATTAAAAGGAAAAAGTAGCATAAATTCTATATATTGATACATACTTATATGTATATATATACAAAATAAATGTGTGCCTAAATATGTAATACATACAAGGTCATTATATAAAATAAAAAAAACAACCATTATTCTTTGTAAAATAAATTTTTATTTTCAATGTTATCGAAAATATTTGCTACGCATAACTTATATAAGTAAATAAATTCTAACATATATTTTGATAAAAATCTTGAAGCAAGATTAATAATAATAATAATAATAATAACAACAACAACAATTTAGTAGGGTTATAATGATTTGGGGAAGTACATATTACTACTAGTATTATTTTCGCAAGCAACTATTATTATTTTTCAAATCCTTTCAAAAACTAAATAAATATTAAAACATTAAAAGATAACCATAATATGATTTGATAAATTTTAATGAACGGAATATTAAAATAAATAAATCTAGTGACGCATATGGCTAAAACGCTAGTCAAGGCACTTGACTGCACTAGCCGTGCCACATTGTCTAGTCAGTGTGCATAACAAAATTTAAACATGACTAAGACGTTATTTATAATAAATAACAAAACAATTTAAAACAAATTATTTTAAAACTAAAAAAAACCCTTGAAAATTATGGGGTTTTACACACCAGCTTGTGTATTGCTGCAAGTGCAATTAACAATCTGATGGTTGTCATCTAGGCTACTGGAGCATAGGTGTCAAAATAGTCGATCCCATGCTTCTGAGAAAACCCCTTTGCCACTAGCCTGGCCTTGAACTTGTCAATGGTTCCATCAGCTTTCATCTTCTTCTTGAAGATCCACTTGCATCCGATGGGTTTTGCTCCTTCAGGTAAATCAACCAACACCCAAGTGTTATTGGAAGTAATTGAGTCAATTTCATTATCTATCGCCTCCTTCCAGAAGACAGCATCTCTGGTCTTCATCGTCTCATCATATGTAAGCGGATCTGCTTCCACATAATAGGTGACGAAGTCATCTCCGAAATTCTTTGGTCTTCTCTCTCGCTTCGTCGATGGCTCAGCGAGTTCTGGTTCAATTGTTGTCTCCTCACCAACAACTTTATCTTGGACTACCGGCTCATTGGAGATCTCAGTCTCCTTTGCACCTTCATCATTCTCCGGAATGTCCGTAAGAACAATGTTCTTGTGTCTTGCAAACTTATCTTCAAAGTATTCCGCATCGCGAGATTCGATGATATGATTTGATTCAATATCAAGGAATCTTTGAGCATCACTCTTCTCGACATACCCCAAGAAGATCGTCTTCGTAGTCCTTTGTTCCCAGCTTCTGAATCTTCAGATCTGGGAGCTTGACATAAGCCAGACACCCCCACACTCGAATGACATTCAAGTTAGGTCTGACTTTGAACCAGAGTTCATGAGTTATATCTGAAGTTGCATATGGACACTCTATTCAGAATAAAAGTGGCCGTCAATGCAGCTTCTCTCCCACTAGCATTTCGGAAGGCCCACAGTTAACAACATCGAGTTCATCATTTCTGTTAACGTTCTGTTCTTTTTCTCTGCTACTCCGTTAGATTGAGGAGAATACGGAGCAGTAGTCTCATTGATGATTCCATATTCTTTGCAGAACGATGTGAATTCATGAGACCGATACTCTCCGCCTCGATCACTTTTTAGCCTTTTGAGTTGTTGTCCAGTTTGTCGTTTAGCTTCGGCTCTGAACTCCTTGAACTTTCGAACGTTTCGTCTTTAGACTTGAGCAAGTAGACGAACGCGTACTTTGAGAAGTCATCGATGAAGGTTATAAAGTACTTCTTCCCTGCCTTTGTAGAGAATTGCTTGAAATCACAGATATCTGAGTGCACTAACTTAAGAAGATTTGTGCTTCGATTGACCCGATGAAAGGATTTTCTAGTGATCTTCGTCTGAGCACATACTTCACACTTCTCTACCTTACCCCTACATTTGGAGATAAGTCCTAGACTAGACATTTTATGTATCCTTTTACAATGAACATGTCCTAGCCTATTATGCCACAACTCAAGAGAATAATCAGAACGAGCGATTGCATTGATTTCATTTGACTGGTTTACAAGCTGAATTTTAAACATTTCCTTCGGTTTGAAAAGTCTTTCCGAAGTATGTTCCCTTTTTGGACATCACCATTTGGCCAGCATTGATATCCATCCTCAAGCCTGCGTTGCTAAACAGGCTCCCAGAGATCAGGTTCTTGGCAATCACCGGAACATGCTTCACACCTTAAAACGTCAGTATTCCCGGAAGTTTCAGCTCCACAGTCCCGATCCCAAGAACTTCAGCTTGGACCTGGTTCGTCATGATAACTTTCTCAGAAGTTGCCTGGTACATGACGAACTATTTTTTGCCAGAGCAGACATGGCAGGTCGCACCAGTGTCTATCCACCAGTCAGAGTCAGCCCCCACAGCTGTGACCTGAGCAATCATAGCAACAATGTTAGAAACCATGGAAACCTTGCTAGGCTCACCTAGCTCAGCTTGTTTGGGCTTGGATTTGCATTCATTCTTGTAGTGGCCCTTCTTGCCACAGTTGAAGCAAATCATGTGAGACTTGGACTTATGTTGCTTGAACGAAGGACCTTTCACTTTCATATTAGTGGAGTCCTTCTTGTGATGAGAAGCCACATGCTTCCCCTTGAACTCTCTTGTCTGCACCAAGTTGGCCTTAGCCAGTTGTTTGGACAGAGAGTCCATCTTCTGTTGAGATCGCATTTCGTCCTCAACGTGGATCTCTTGTAGAAGATCTTCCAAGCTAATGTCCAGCTTCTTCCGATGCATTTTAGCATAGAAGTTTCTCCAACCAGCAGGAAGTTTCGAGACTATTCCTCCAACGACGAACTTGTCGACGAGGGGACATCTTCTCGTCATCCAACTTCTGGCACAGCTTTAGGAATTCCTTCACTTGAGGTAGCATCGTCATCTCGTCTTCGAAGAGCAACTTATGGTACTTCTCGACGATCAAGATTTTGGACATGTTCTCATCATCTTCATATAGCTTACCCAAAGAATCCCAGATCTCTTTGACCTTCACCTTCTTGGAATATGACTCTGCCAGAGAGTCTTCCATAGAATTGAGAATCGGCAGTTTACAGATGTTGTTTTCTCTCTTCCATTTGCTCTGCTTGACGAGTGCAGCAGCAATAGCATCTGCAGTTCCTCATTCTGGAATCGTCGGTTCATCCTCAATCAACACATGGTCTACGTCCACAAGTTGAAGATTAAGGGTGACCTTCCTCTTCCAGATTTAGAAATGTTCTCCGTCGAATTTTTCAACTTGTTAAAGCTGGTATCGATGAGAGAAGCACGAGAGTTTTCCATCTTCTAATCTTGCTTTGAGATTGTTATTCCCGAGGCGTAATTTTCGATAAAAAATAGAGAATCGAAACAGTTGTGAAAATAGCAACAACGTTTCGTAGCAACACTTCAAAGAAGGTGCACTACAAAAATCCTTGGAGGATTCTGGATAACGAAAATCTAAAGAAATTTCGTTACAACAACAAACGAATGTATAGCTTCTTTTAGGAAGGTACAAATTGAGTTGCTAGCAACAGCAGCAACGAAAGCCCACAAGAAGTTTCTGATTAGATCAGAGAAGAAGAGAAGGAAAGAAGAAAGAGAAAGGCAGCTTTGCTGGGGGGATCAGATCACCGTTGCTCAAAGCAAGATTCGCCTATATACGATCCGCTTCTAGGAACCAGCAAGTTCTAAAGAACTTTTGGAACGCTCGTCAGTCAATATTTGAGACTTGAGCGTGCTTCCTGGACTTTACGGACTCCTTTAACTCTCTTCTTGGTGCATCTTTCAAAGGAGGTCAAGGGGGCTCTATTTATAGAGTGGGGTGAGACTTCACCTCTTCTTCTATCCGATGTGGGACTAAAATACCAATACTCAAAAATAGAGTTTGATATTTTAGATCATCCCACAATCAGCATAGAAGTGTGCCAGTCCACGCCTACCCCCCGAACACTCCCGTGCATGCACGAGACATCCTGGAGTCCGTGTTCGAGTCCGAGTCCGCACAACAAAAATCAACTTGCATCCTTGTTGGAATTAATCATTTTTCCTTCTAGAAAAATACTCCCACATGACACACACTTGTGCCCTACCACACCTCATGTGCACACCTCAACACAAGCAATACATTATATTGAGATACTTACCATTTGGTGTATCCGATGTGGGACTATCTTTCCTAGTCTAAAGACAAAAAACACCAACACTTAAGTAGGTTCTTTCTTAGGCTATGTAGAAAAGAAGAAACATATCAAATGATATTGACTTGAGTTGATCTTTGAGTTCATCTCTTTCTAATTCTCTTGTGTGAGGATTGAGGTGCCAACCCTCGTATTTTGGTCGTTGCCAATCAATGTCTGTGTCAGTACAAATATTTTAGTTAAAGATTTGATTCATCTAATTTGTAATATGTTTCGAAATTGCAGCCACTAAGCTCTCACTAGACTCAGGTGGCTCTTTTAGGTTGATAAGTGTGCACTGGAATTCCATTAAGCAGGAACAAATTCCAGTCTGGTCATTCCAGGGAGAACATATATATGGATGATGTATTTCTGCAAATTTTACAAGAATAAGGAGGGGGACAAAAACCCTATTTCCTTTTTCAACTTCTTCCTTTTCTTCCACTCCATCTTCATCCTCAAAAATCTAAAGCTATACAGGGGTGTAACACTAAAATCAAAGTTCGGTCCGGAAGTCATCACAGTGATCACAGTGGATCATGTTGTTTGATTCAGTACCTGATTAACCTGAACGTAAACCGCCTTCAAGATTGCCGATCAGTCAACTAACGATTGAAACATGTTAATCGATCGTTCAAGGTGTACTGAAAGATTACGTAATGAGCAAGACAAAAAAAAAGTTCACTGCAAATGATTTTAGTAAGTCAGTGATGATGATCTGCATCGGCAACAAACTACTAAAGTTTTTCCATGCCATGCATAGTTTCAAAATAAAAAAATGATAAAGAGAACATACCACTAAAAAGGCGTTTCAATACTTGCAAGATCACAGCTACCTCAACCATATTTTTCAGGCCGTGTCCGAGATCATCAGAAACTTCCTTTCCTGATTCAATATTTATAAATGAATAGGAGCCATACATGGGGCCTGAAAGATAATGCTTTTCGTGCTTTCCATTAAGTACGCTTGGAGCATCTAAATTTGACTGTCATAAAAGTTGGCATTGGGAAACAGACTTATTGAAGGATTCATTCTGTACTGAGTGTTCAGAAGGAACTTCATATGCCCCAACAAACTCAACCTTTCGAAAACTTCTACCAAAGAGTGCATTCCCAGAAACCTGAGAAAACAAATTATATATTAATCTATGATATTATAGTATACAACTTAACTAAAAAGCATGAATATATAACATTTTGAGACCTTGCTTTTCACCATTGCAGGTAACTGGCACTCATCACCAATGAGAACAACATGTCGTAGACCAGAGAGTTGTAACGGAATTAGTGTCTCACACTCTTTCAACTGTGCAGCCTCATCAATGACTAAGAACTCCAAAGGCTTCATTTCTCCCACCGCATGCATTTTGGATGCACTAGAAGACGTGCAGAAAATTAGGGAAGCAGTTCTCAAGCAAAACTTCCGGATTGAAAGTTTGTTAGTGGTCATGGGGAGTTTTAGTGTTTCGCGCAAAGTTATTAAGATTTGAAGGCACTGAACTCTAATCTTCCACAGTAATCTTGTTGTAGAACTATCACTTGCTGCACATCCATTTAAATCAGGAACTTCAAAAGTTGAATCAAAGACTTCTTCATCGGAGATAAATATTTCCGCTAAATGTTTTCTAATAACATTTTTGTGTAACAGTTTTCTGAAACTTTGAAGCAAATCAATAAGCAAGATCATGTTTCTGAAGCTTTCTTCTGAAATTGAAGCTCTTGGCAGGTGCTAGCAAAGTGTCTTGAGACACAGAATCAACTTGTCTACAGTGGCATTGAACCTTCTTTTAACAAACACCTCCAGGCTGCTAGCAGCTGATTCCATCCCCTTCATACTCATATCTTTTAAATAGTCATGGTATTGAGAGAGAGTTCTCAAAAAAGTTTTCAGTCCCAATTAAACAATGCCTCCAACCAGTGCGTGGCGCAAAGCAGTCTGCAAGCTTCTTTACACGAGTCTAAAAACACCTCACACAGATTATCATCAACTTTCATCCGATCCTTATTCCCAAATAATACGATATCCCCCATAGGTAATGTGTAGAGAATAATTGTTGTATTTTTTATTGATGGGCTACTCCACTACTTATAGGGAGTCTAGCTCCTCTTCATATTACATTTTCCAATGTGGGACTAAATCCCTTTTTAGTTCTCAACACTCCCCCTCAAGATGGGCGATAGATATTAATCATTTCCATCTTGTTACATAGCTTCAACAGACTTAATGAACTAAGACCCTTAGTCAGACAGTCTGCCACTTGTTCTTCTGAGCGAACATGATCAATCTTCAGTATCCCTTGTTCCAGCTTTTCTTTGATGAAGAATCGATCGATCTCGATGTACTTCGTTCTGTCGTGTTGAACTGGATTGTTAGCTATACTTATTGCAGCTTGACTATCGCTCAGAAGACGTAACGGTGCTCCCTTGTCCAGCTTCAACTCTGTCAGCAACGCTTTCACCCACAGCAACTCCGACACTCCTAAAGCCATTGCTCTGTATTCTGCTTCAGCTGTAGACCGTGCTACCACTGACTGTTTCTTGCTTCTCCATGAGACCAAGTTTCCTCCTACAAAGACACAATATCCCGTGGTAGACCTTCTATCGTCTATGCAGCTCGTCCAGTCTGCATCGCAGTATCCCTCAACTTCTATACATCCATTCTTCTTGAACCATAGCCCTTTCCTCCGGCGTCCCTTTCAGATATCTCAAGATCTGAAACACTGCATCCATATGACCCGTTCTTGGATCATGCATGTAGCGACTTACTACACTCACCGCAAATGAGATATCATGGCGAGTGTGCCCCAGATAAATCAATCTCCCTACAAGTCGTTGATATCTTTCACGATCAACTGGCTCTCCTGCTTCTGCTCCCAACTTGGACTTCTGGTCAATTGGAGTGACTGCTGCTTTGCATCCCAGCATCCCTGTCTCCTTCAGCAGATCTAGTACGTATTTTCTCTGTGAGAGAATAATTCCTTGTTCGCCTTCACACACCTCGATACCTAGAAAGTACCTCATCGCTCCTAAATCCTTCACCTCAAACTCCTTCGCGAGTTTTGACTTCAGCTTAGCGATCTCGACTTCATCATTACCTGTGATTACCATATCATCCACGTATACAGCAAGTATAGTGATGCTTGCATGCTGAAGAAAGACCGTATGATCTGCATTTGCTTGATGGTATTCCATGCCTGTAACAGCCTTTCTGAATCTGTCAAACCAGGCTCGAGGAGATTGCTTGAGTCCATATAGCGACTTCTTTAGTTTGCACACTTTTCCATGCAATGTCCCTCCATCTGATTCTGTAGCGTAGCACCCTGGCGGGAGTTCCATGTACACTTCTTGTAGGTCCCCATGGAGAAAGGCATTCTTCACATCTAACTGGTATAGCTTCCATCCATAGTTTGCTGCAATGGAGACCAGAGTTCTTACGGTGCTCATTTTCGCTACTGGAGCAAACGTCTCATCATAGTCGATGCCATATGATTGTGTGTATCCTTTTGCAACGAACCTTGCCTTGTATCGTTCCACTTTTCCTTCTGACGTCTCCTTTACTGTGTACACCCATTTGCATCCCACAGTTTTCTTTCCTTTGGGATAATGGAACCAGCTCCCACGTCTTATTTTTCTCCAGTGTCCCAAGTTCTTCCATCATTGCAGCTTTCCACCTTGGATCTTTCTTTGCTTCTTGACAACATTTGGGCAACGAAGTAGAGTCTAATGATGCAATGAAGGTTCGATAATTCGAAGAAATGTTAGAATAAGACAGGTAGTTGGCAATATCATGTTCATAATCATCAAAACGACTATGAGTCTTACCCGCATTGATGCGAAAAGATCTCCTTAAGGGAGCAATAGGTGGTGGAGAGATCATACCATCAGAGTCAGAGAGATCCGCATCAGAATCAGATTGATTCAGTGCGGGGGCAACATCTTCAAGAGTTGGAGCAGGAGTAGACGAGGGACTTGGTACAGGAGGCACAGGGCACGGTACAGACACAGTACTGGACTTCTGTTGTCTCCTTTTGTAGACTTGGAGCTCCTTTTCCATTGTCTGCACTTGGAGCTCCTTTTTCATTGTCTGCTGCTCCCCCTGTTTAACATATGTATCTTCTTCATCTTCTGTATCGGAGTCACTGCTTTTTTCCCCTTTCGTCTAGTTTTCCACGACCGGGCATGGGACCTATCCGACCACCACAGATGGGCTTGTCGGGGGGAGGGGGGGCGGGGGGGAGGGTCGGCAGCAGGGGGCAGCAGGGGGGGTCGGCAGAGGGGTGGGGATCGGCAGGGGGGCGTCGGGGGGGGGGGGGGGGGGCGGGGTCGGCAGGGGGGGGAGGCGTCGGGGGGGGGGGGGGGGGGGGCAGGGGGGGTCGGTTTGCCGGGTTGGGGAAGGGGTGGGAAAAAAAAAATTTTGTGGTTATGGCTCTGATACCATGTAGAGAATAATTGTTGTATTTTTTATTGATGGGCTACTCCATTACTTATAGGGAGTCTAGCTCCTCTTCATATTACATTTTCCAATGTGGGACTAAATCCCTTATTAGTTCTCAACATAATGCATCATGGGCAGGATGCTCCTTAACCAAGACCAGAAGGCGTGAGACAACTTGCACAACAGCAGTATTAGTCGGAGCGCATGTAAGTGTCCTGCATTTCCCCTTGTGCAACATCCATAGTAATGCGCAGACAGTTTTCGTTTTTCCGATCCCAGGTGGACCCCAGATAAGTTTAACAGAATTCTTGTTATAGCAATGTCTTGCTGAAATGCAACTTAAAACTGCATTATTCTGAGACTCATTAAGACCAAACTGGAGCAAACTGTCCATACTGCTTATAGGAGGGAGGTCTGTGACATCTTTTGAAGACAAAACCTGTCAGAATTTAAGATCATTATAGTGTCCTCATCAACAACAGTAATTTCCTTCCACATGAAAACTAGATAGGTTTCAATCCATCGTCTTGTCTGTTACATTCAATAGTTTGATAGTTTACTTTGCCTTAAATTTATCAACATTGTGTTTACTGTAAATTTATTGGTGGTGGTGATTGTGGGGGTGGGGGTGCTCTGAAATTAGTGTTTCTGACCTGGAATTCAAAACCTTTGAGTTAAATAAATGAATGATTTCTAGTTTACTTGCTTATTTGATACCCCTTGAAGTTTTTAAAAATATTAATTTGAAATAAACATACGTGTTTTCATTCTGAATACAACTTATGTCTAGTAAACTGATTTACATCACAAGCTAATATTCAAATATGCAAAATCTACATGTTTTGAAGTTAATAATTCCTTGAATGTTTATGGTCAAAGAAAACAAAATTGCTGCCTTAAAATCCATCAAAACAATGAATTTTTAGCCATATCACAATCCATTCATTTATCTGGCAAAAGTAAGGTGTGCACTGACAGGAGCACAAGGAATGATCATCCGTTAGATGATTTTCAATTAATAAAATGATATCAATAATTCTGATGTTAAATATGAATCCATCATTTTTCTTACAAGATATCACCAAAGAAAAGGAAAAAAAATTATTTAACTTAAAAGTATAAATATGTCTTACCAATGGATCAGTGTATAAAGTCTCCTCAATTAGAGTGATCTCTCCATCTTTCATTGGCTTCACGTTCAGTGCATTCCAAATACGCCTGTAGGTTGTTATATTGAACAAGTAGACAGCAAAGAGAAAATCTGTCTTCTTTTCTTTCTCTTTATACCTTGTATCATCTATAGCATTTGAAGATATAATGATGTAAGTATTGGGTGGAAGCTGAACATCGTAATCTCCACCCTTAGTGACAAGAGCAACATTGTAAGGGTTGTCATATTGGTTAAGATCAGATACATCAGTCGGCTTAACATTTGACAATACAAATACATCACCTCTCTTTGGTTTGCAAATTCGGTTTCCTCCACCATGAGAAGCATTTGTTGCACTGCCTACTAAAATACAGTACGAACTTGTTTTCTTTGAATTAGTCCTTTGGAGCGTAAGTATATTGACAAAGGGAGCTTGAGATAGAGCTTCAAAACAAGAACTTAAATCCGCACGTAGTTCTTCAAGGAATGGAAAGACGAATGACATAAGATAACCCTCCAAGGATTTAAAAGTATTTGGAATTTTGGCAACCTGTACAAAAGTCAATTTGAGAAATTAGAACAGGCTTAGCAAAAGTAAGAAACTATTCGATGTAAGTTTGCACGATTCAAAAGATTTTCTGTTAGAAGTAAATAAAAAATAAGAAAACTAATTTTCCACTCAAATTTTCAGTCATCCTATCTAGAACAAAATTCCCTGCTCGATGTTTGAATCAGAAGGGGTCAAAGGTATTAGGAGCATTATCCTCTGTTAGGTGTGTTCCTTACGTAGGAGGTTTTTTACCTTGAAGATATTATTATGTATAGCCTCATATGGACTTATGAACTTTTATAGTTCTATTAGATTGGCGGAAGTCATTACCAAATCAGAAACACTTTACAAGTCTTAAAAGTTTCATGACGGCCATAAACTATGTTGCGCAGACACAGCTACAACACGGCATGGTAAGGACACGGTGACATGGACATGACACCTTTAGGCATCGTTTGGTTCGCGGAATCAGGGCTTTGGGAAAGTAAAGTCATTCATTTCGTGTGTTTGGATAACAAAGGAAATGAGCAGGAAAGGAAAATAGAGGGGGAAATGGTTCCCCCACTCACCGCATGGATTCACTTTCCCACCTCCAGTTATTTACTTTCCCTTCCGATTTCCCGGATTTTTTCAAACGCCGGAAAGGAAATTAATGGGAATTATAATTTTCCAAAGGAAAGGAAAGTACAAATAATTGATTTCCTTTCATTTCATTTCCAAGAACCGAAGAGGCCTTATGGTGTGTCCTAGTGTATTTTGGAGCGTCCAAGATGTGTCCGAATACTATACGTGCCGATATGTTAATAGCTCCAATGTATGGTTTACAGAAGGGATACCAGCCCATGAATTCTTGAAACTTTTAAATTTAAATTTTTCTAACAAGGTGTTTCTATTGAAATTTCTCTTAGACTAATTTGCAAACAAATGAACTTTTTTTCCTACAATCTAAGCATAACGGACTTTTGTTTGACATAAAGATGAACTTTAGTTTTGTTGCTATAACCAGTAATCTTCAATGCAATAACGCAAGTGTTGAACAGATTGCTAGCAATCCAACGTTCCACGGGATGTTTAGAAGAAGAAAAAAACAACAGATATCGTAATTTTTCTATATGTCTAATATATAGTCTCCAAAAAGAAGAGTAGCTCATAAGAGAGGCATGCATGATCAGTTGATGAGAAGAAAGGAATCATGTAAAATATAACTTTGAAGAAGTAAGGAAAAGATGTTCACATTGTGTTTGAAGAGATCTTTGTTGCAGATGTCTGCAAGTGACCAAGAAAATATCAGCCTCGCCAAATCCCCCTTAGGTTTCTTCTCACCTCCCTCTTTCTCCTTCTCTCTTCCTTCTCGTTCTTTTCTTCCCATCTCTTCAACTTCTACTCTGTCACTTCAAAGAGATCATAGATATGGTACATATATTGTGTTTTTTTATGAATATTTACACTACTGTGTATATTTTGCAAATATATCATTGTATATATTTTTACTAATTAAAATTATTCATTAAAGTTAAACAGTTTAGTAATTATGGAAACTATTTTGGTCTTCCTAAATAGTCTTGAAATATAATATATGATAATAGTAATATAATAATAAATTTAAATAATTAAGGCAGGTGTCTTTTAGTTTTTCTAATTAGTCTTAATAAATATTAAAATAATTGCAGTAGTTGTCTTTTAGTCTTCCTAATAATAATAATCTCTGAAATACATGCAATGCACGTACATATATACTAGTCTATATTGCTATAAAATATGAAAAATTAAGTCTTCACTGTAAAAGTTATTGTTCTAAAAATGTTCTTATATATTTACTAATTAAAATTATTCATTAAATTTAACAGGGCAGTAAGGTAATTAATTATGTATAGAAAAAAAAATAAAGAAAATTGTTCGTTCTTCCCAAGTATTATGAAATGCGTTCAACGCACGTGCATACATATTAGTCTATACATAATAAGAAAAGTTAGATTTTACCATGATTTTTCCCCAAAATGTCATTGTCTATGTTTACTAATTAAAATTGTTCATTAAATTTAGCATGTATAGTTAGGTAATTACCTATAGAATTTTTTTTTATAAGGAAATTGCGGTTTGCTCTTTCCAAATAGTAAAAATATTGCTATTTTCAAATAGTAAAATTTAATGGACTATTGTTTGTTCTTCCCAAATAGTATAAAAGACGTGCAACACATGTATATATATACTAGTATACTAGTCTATACTAGTATATAATGAGAAAAGTTGGTTTTATTATGAATTTTTTTTCTTCCATATATGACCTTACCTAACTTTACTAATTAAAGCTGATCATTAAATTTAATGACGGGCAATTAGGTAATTATGTATATAATTTTTTAAAAGGAAATATAGTTTGTTCTTTTGCTCTTTCAAAATACATACTTTTTTTAGTTAAATGACAGAATAAGATATGTACAAGACACATGCATATATACTAGTTAATATATAATAAGAAAAGTTTTGTTTTATGTGAATTTTTTTTTCCAAAGTTTTTACCTATGTTTACTAATTAAAAGTATTCATTAGATTTAGCATGATAGTTAGGTAATTATGTATAGAGAACAATTCAGAGGAGTGTTGTTTGTTTCTTCCCAAGTAGTAAAAAAATTAATGGTCTATTGTTTCCTCTTCCCAAATAGTATATTATATATATATATATATATATATATATATATATATATATATATATAGGGAGCGGATCAAAAGCCCCCCTTAGAAAGCCCCCCAAAAACCCCCATCACTCTAATTCGTAATATTAATGTTAATATTAATGTTAATATTAATGTTAATGTTAATATTAATGTTAATATTAATTTTAATGTTAATATTAATTTTTTTAAATTTTTTTTATATTAATGTTAATGTTATTGTTAATATTAATGTTAATGTTAATATTAATGTTAATATTAATTTTAATGTTAAGTTTAATGTTAATTTTAGTATTTAATGTTAATATTAACATTAATATTAATATTAACATTAATATTAACATTAATATTAATGTTAAATTACAGATTAGAGTGAGGGGGGTTTTGGGGGGCTTTCTAAGTGTCACGCCCCGATTCATAGAGTCATTTATTTACATATTTTATCTCTTGGAATCGATCGTCCTCGCTTGGGCGTGATGCCGTACAAGTCTGGTATTGCACTTGTACAAGGCAAAGATGGTACATAATCGATTATTCTTCAAATAGGAATACATCGCAGCGGCAGAAGCAGATAAATTGAATTTAATGAGGACAATCTCTCTTATTGAATAGAAGTACATCACTTCTTTATAGCAGCGAAGAAAAAGAGTAACTTGAAGCCACACAGAGATATGTAGAACTTTATTCTCTTTATTGATAATTGAAGAAGAGTACAAGACTTGTATTGAAGTACAATAATTACAGCACATCTCACTTTACATTGGAAACCAACTGAACAATGCTATACAGCTTACATTTGATATTTGGATACAATGGATTACAACTCGATATACCGACTTGGCTTACAATCTCACTGGTACAACTGATTACAATGTTCCATACATTATGCCCTTTATAAACAGAAGACATCATCTTGTGCAAGGAGAGCTTCTGTATGCCCAACAAATCTTCGATGCCGCGGGACCAATCCAGCTAAACTTCGTATGTAGAACATTCCAAACACAAGTACCTGCCCACAAAACGTGGGTCAGCACATCATCTATGTACTGGCGAGCAGAATCCAACCCACTCGCATAAACCAACATTTAAGTGATCATTTAAGCATGCATTTATTAGAGTGATCTTTCTATTTGGGGCCTAGCATCAGTTTACAGTTCATGGGCAATAATCAGAGTGAAGCATGTAAACATATTCTTAGTAGCATTCATGTGGACATATCATTTATCATTCTTGGTGTTATCATGCAAAGGCATCATTGAGGCATACTAGGTGTTATCATGAAAAGGCATCATTGAGGCATCGTTAACATTAACATTTTAAGCAAGTTATAACAGTTCTCACTTCAAGCATCACTTAGCATGTATGTTGTGTTTGAGCAATGATTATAGCAAGGCATCTTTCTAGCATACTAAATGGAACATGTTAAGTAGGCAAGTTAAACCAACTTATACAATATCACAATTATGTGATTTCTTACCGATAGCCGACTCCTCGTACCTGTATCAATTACAGGTTATCTGATATACTTACTCTGCCTGCACAAAACATTCATTAGCATGCATCCTGACTACATGGTCACTGGTGTTGTTAAACCATATGGACTCTTCTCATTTCATTTCATTTTAAGATAATGCGGTCAGCATAGTAGGTGGCGAGCCTCTATGCCACCCCGTCTTATCCGTGCTCCCATAGCACTCATCATTATTTCCTCCTAGGCCGAATCGGTCCCCAGGGCCCTAGGAACCGTTCGAGGAAATTATTACTCAAACCTTGTATACAAGTTGTCCATGACCATGCGAATGCGTGTCCGACTCGATTGTGAACATAATCGCATGGTAAAATATATTAAGGAAAGTAAAGGCAACAGTACATCATTAGTCATATTCAATGACTTATTCATTTCATCATTACCATCATTTCATTTGGTGATCTCAACGATCCCAGCTTTATCATTTCTCATTCATTGCTTCATTGCAACGTATCTCATATCATTCCTTTCTTAAGAGGAACTTAACATTCATTCATTTCATAGGGACATTTATTCATTCATTCATTCTTATAAGGGACAGGCAACATTTCATATTCTTGCAACAGTTATACAGATAGTACATGATTCTAGTGTTTCATTCAGTTCATTCGTTCGATAGCATAGCCAGTTCATTTCTTATTCTATCATTCATAAGGCATCTCATTATTCAAGTGTCTACTTGTTCCAGCAGTGTTAAGCATAAGGGACAATGTTATCAATTCATTCTCAGGCAGCAAATCACATTAACAGTTCAATGTGTTATACATTTCAATAATTCTTAACAAAAGCATCTCTATTATTCAGCAACTAACATAAGGGACATTTAGGGGCAGTTCATAGCATTTCAATACTTCATCTATTAAGCATGAAGGAGTAAGGAGGAGGAAGGACAGTTCCACTCACCCAAAATTTTACTAAGCGTAGCTCCACCAGCGAGCCACGTTCCAATATCCATTCCGTCTAGCCAGCTAAGAGAGACTGCATCAGTCTCAATTCTCCTGATTCCCAACATAAGTCATGGTCCAATATTCTGATCCCATCCAATAAGCCAACCAAATGCCTCGTGCGGAGCGGGGCATTACACTAAGGGGGGCTTTTGATCCGCTTCCATATATATATATATATATATATATATATATATATATATATATATATATATATATATATATATATATATATATATATATATATATATATATATTTGAAGCAATGGGTAATTGTGGCGAACTCGCCTCCACTGGGGGCTCGAACTCCGACCACTTGGGCTGCATGCATCTCTCTTAACCACTAGGCTATATATATATATATATATATATATATATATATATATATTAGTCTATACATAATAAGAAAAATAGGTTTAATTGCACTTTGCTAAATAGGCTTAATTGCACTTTGCTAAATAGGCTTAATTACACTAGTATATTAGTTATGTTTCATCGTAAAAAATAGGCTTAATTGCACTTTGCTACCCTCAACTATTCCGCTTTTTCAACTTGATACCCTAAACTTTTTTTTGTAACAAGTTGATACCTCAACTATTATTTTTTTTCAACTTGATACCTAATTTTTCAAAAAATCCCAAAATGTCTTTATCCCTTCCCTTTTTCCTTCTCCCCTCCCCCTCCTCCCCCACTCCGGCCACCCCCACCCTCCCGCTCCGCCTCCCCTCCGGCCACCCCCCTCTCCCACGTCCGGCCACCCCCCTCTCCCACGTCCGGCCAACCCCCCCTCCCGCTTCCGGCGCCACCGCCAAGAAGTCAATAAAATGCCTAGAAAGGTTTTTTTAAAAAGGAGAATGATACCCCAAGAAACCCCACCAAGAAAATTAACTAGAAATAAAAAATTGAAGCTCACCTAGGATGAAATTCCTCCAAATATACAATCTTTTCAAAAAAAAATTAAGAATTACTAGTCCATAAAATGCCAATTTTTTTGGGACGTGAGGTCTAAACACTAAAATTAACAGAAAATCAGCTACGAAAATCCAAAACTCTAGCACGCCAGGATGTAGTTCCTCTAAAGCAGTAATCTTTCCAAAAAACTACGACATTACAGCTCAACAAATTGCCTAAGGAAAATTCAAAAAAAAATGGGGAAAATGAGATTTTCAAACCTTTACAATCAGATCAGGAGACTAGAGCCCTAAAAATCCAATCTTGACCATAAAAACAGAACACACCGAGATCTTCAGAGGAAGAAGAAAGGAGAGGGATGGATCATGGATGGGGGGAGTCGTTGGAGAATATTAATGGGATTCCTTATATCGAAGGTTCGTGGAATAAACCCTAACCCTAAAATTATAGGTTACTGCTGCGGCGGCGGCTGCTGCTGCCGCGGCGGCCGGCGACGGTGGGGGTAGGGGGGTTGGCCGGACGCGGGAGAGGGGGTGGCCGGAGGGGAGGCGGAGCGGGAGGGAGGGGGTAGCCGGAGTGGGGGAGGGGGGGTTTGGGGGAGGGGGGTAATTTTAAGGTTTGAGCATAGATATTTTCGTCCCAAAATTTTTTTGGGTATCAATTTGTTACAAAAAAAAATGTTTAGGGTATCAAGTTCAAAAAGCGGAATAGTTGAGGGTAGGAAAGTGCAATTAAGCCTAAAAAATATTCTTACGTATGTTTACTAATTAAAGTTTTGGACATCTGTGCGAGGTTGAGATATTTATTTTATTTATATTCCACTTTATTTTTATTTTTAAAAATTGTTCACAACAAAGAATATGATGGAAAGTGGGGGAGAAAGCTTAGATGTAAGTTTTCTGTAAGTGGACAGGTAGTGAAATTAAGGACTAGGGGAATATACTTGGTACGTAAACTAGTATAAGAATAGTATAGAGAAGGAGAATAGGTATGGTGGTCAGCCCAGGTCCACAACTCATGGTGTGATCTGGGCCGGGTTCGCCCGAACCCGTCCGAGCCCGTTGGAGGCCCGGCCCGGTTCAGCCCGCTCCAAGCCCGGCCCTAGCCCGCCCAATAGAATTCCCGGTCCGGGCTGGGTTCACCCGCCCGAGCCCAAGCCCGGCCCGGCCTGGACCATTTTTTTTTTTTAAATGTTGAACGGTCGGCCCGGTTCAGCCCGGCCCGGTCAGGCCCGCCCAGGCCCGAGCCAGGCCCGGTCCGGCCGGCTGAACCCAAATTTTTTTTTTTTTTTGAATAAGTGTTCCCCTTTTACCAAAATATCTCCATTTTTTGACCGTTTTATGACCGTTATAGGGGGTATTTTGGTCTTTTTGACCAAAATGACCAAAAACCCATTACAACAACTATATTTTGAGGGTATGGGGGGTAATTTGGTTTCCAAAAAATTCTATAAATTGGCCATGAAACTCTCATTTCAAACACAAACAATTCCATCCTTCTCACAAAAAAAAAAAATCCTCCTCCATCCTTAAGAAGATTTCAAGAAAGTTGTGCTCTAAGTTCCGGCGATCTACGACTTCCCGATCAAGCAATTTCGGCGATCTACGACTTCATCTTTCTAATTGATTTTTTTATTTACATTTTCGAAATAGTTTTTCTTCCTTCATCTCTCCAGTTTTTTGCAAAAAACTCATTTCTTATTATTTTTTTTTCGGTATCCTCCTCCATCTTTATAATCCTTTATATATTTTGATTTGTCTTTTTAAAATGGCCGGACAAGGTTCAAACCAAGGCAATGATGCTTATGAAATTTACAATTCTTTTTTTTGAGGAAAATCTTATTCCTGAGGATTTAGTTGGTTCCCCTCCAGAAGTTGGTACCAATGTACCAAATGTTGTAAAGAGAAAACAAAAAGCCAAAGTTTGGGAATTTTTTATTCTTCTTAATGAAACTAAACCTGATGGCTCACTTGTTTTAGATCCAAAAGGTGAAGCAGTTCCATACGGGGCCCAATGCAAGAAATGTTTCCGTATATACAAATGGAAGAGGGGAGGTGGCACGGGCACACTCTCAAGACACTACGATACTTGCTACGGTCCAAGCTCAATTCCGGCGACCCAAACTCAAATCAGTTTTGGAGGCACTGCGGCTTCTTCGGTGGGTACATTTTCCTATTCAGCTGCCCGTCATAAAACTGAATTTACTAAATATATTATTGTTGATGAACTTCCATTTACTTCGGGTAAAAGTGAATCTTTATATGATTATGCTACAATTGCTTTAAATCTATTGTTTAATAAAGTTACTAGAGGCGCTGCTAGAAAAGAGGCTATTAGACTCTTTAAAGAAATGAGACTTGCTTTAAAAGAAACGTTTTCGCATGCTAATAAATTAGCTATTACTTCTGATGTGTGGACAAGTAAACAAAACTATGCTTATATTTGTATCACGGCACACTATATAGATTCATTGTGGATGTTGCAAAAGCGCATCGTATGTTTAAAAACTTTAGAATTTCCACACACGGGCTCCGCCATTGCCACTTGTATTTCAAAACACTTGCGTGACTTTGATATTCACAACAAAATTCAATCTGTATCTTTTGATAATGCTAGTAATAATACTGCTGCTATAAATTCATTGTCTTTACTATTTCAACCTATTTTGGAAGGTAGATTATTGCATATTAGGTGTGCTTGTCATATTATTAACTTAGTTGTAAAAGAATGTCTTGAATTTTTTAGTACACATTTAGAAACACTCAGAAATTGTTTACACAGCTTGAAACACGTCTCCAAGTAGACAACAAGCTTTTAAGAACACATGTGCACATTTTGGTATTCGTTTTAGACGATTTGTTAAGGATGTTCCACATAGATGGAATTCGACATTTTTAATGTTGAAATCTGCACTTCCGTTTAAGGATGCTATTACATATTTTTGTAACATGGATCTTAATTTTGAATATCCAGTTACTGAAGATGATTGAATAGTTGCTACTTCTATATGTGAATTTTTTGAAATTTTTTACAATGCTACATGCACTCTTTCTGGTGTATATTATCCTACTTCTTGCTTAGCTTTACGAGAACTTTTTAACATGTCTTGCTTGTTTTGTAAATATAGAAATGTTTCAAATTTTGACTATGTTGTCAAGAGAATGGAAGCAAAATTTACTAAATATTGGGGTGATGTACCTCTTTTATATTGTTTGTCTGCAATTTTTGATCCTACCATCAAATTAGAAGGTGTAGAAGTTTTGTTAGATGGCTATGCGGATAACATGGAACTTAACCTTATGGATTTGAAATTAGAAGTAAAGGTAGTTTTAGATAGATTAGTACTACTTTATGAAGATAATGTTGGGCCGACCCGACCCACTCAAGTTGGTACAAGTAGTAGCTCTGGCGTAGAGGACCACGCCCTTCGTTTATTAAGAAGGAAAAAACAAAGACAATCTTTCCAACCCACTCAAGAGTTGTCTTTGTATTTAAGTTCTTATGAAGAAGAAGAGGAATCTTCAAATCACTTCACCGTTTTAGAATGGTGGAAAAAATGCGACAAAAGATATCCTATACTTTCTATAATTGCACGTGATCTACTAATGGTGCCGGTGTCCACGGTAGCATCGGAGTCTTGTTTTAGTGCAGGATCAAGGATGTTGAGCCTAAAGAGGAGCCGGTTGAAGCCGGATATCTTGGAAGCTTGTGTTTGCGTTCAAGATTGGATTTTAGCAGGAAAAAAAACCCAAAACAAGAGGGATGAAGCTTATGACATCAATGAGCTGGACCTCGGATCACTTGGATTGGGTGAAGCTTCTACAACCGAGGAGGAGGAGCAGGAAGAATGACTCAAGTCTAAGGTATGACCCTCCAAACTTTCAAACTTCAAACTTTCAAACTCCAAAAAAAATATTCAAACTTTCAAACTCCAAAAAAAATATTCAAACTTTCAAACTTCAAACTTCAAATTTTCAAACTTTCAAATATTCAAAAAATTTAAAAACTTTTAAACTTTAAAAACTTTAAAACTTTAAAATATTATTAAAACTTTATTAAATAATTCAACAACTTTAAACTTAAAAAACTTTCAAAAAATACTTTCAAACTTTAAACTTAAAAATAAAAACTTAAAAAAAACACAAAAACTTAAAAACAAAATTTTTTAACTATGCCTATGACAAGCAAAGCTTGTCTTGCCGGTCCCAAGCCTGAATAAAAGAGGAGAAAAAAATTAAAAATTAATTTAATTAAAAACACAAAAACTTAAAAAAAATATTAAAAAAACACAAAAACTTAGACTTGAGATTAAAATATTAAAAAATAAAAAAACTTAGACTTTAAAAAAATAACAAAAAAACACAAAAACACAAAAATAGTAAAAAAGTTTAAAATTAAAAAATTAAAAGTTAAAATAATATAAATGTTAAAAAATATAAAAGTTAAAAGAAAAAAAAAAAAAAACATCTGAACCGGCCGGCCCGCTGGACCGGCCCGAACCCGGCCCGCCCAAGCCCGCCCACGACCCGGACCGGACCGGCCCAGCCCTACCCAGACCGGGTCACTGGGCCGGACTGGGTCCCCTGCACTTGAACCGGGCCGGGCTAGGCCCGGCCCGCTGGCTGAACCGGTCCGGACTGGACCCGGACCAGGTCCGATCGGACCGTCTGTTCGCGGGTTTGGGCCGGTCGGGTTTAGCCCGGATCACACCATGATCCACAACCAAGAACGTTATTTGTCAAAAGAGAGAAACGAGGTAGAAGAACATATTGGTAAAGCTTAAAATCAAAGCCACTTTGCATAAAGTAGCTCAAACTTTGTACCTAAATATTCTGTACTACATGCCACCACTTTGTGCTTCGTTGAGAAGTAAACCAATACTAGATCCCTCTAGTAAAATCGAAAATTTTAATTTTCGTATACATACTCCTTGTAGATCTTGCAACAAATCAAACTCCATCTTGGCCAAGAACACACAAGACTTCCTTACTTACATTCGCAAACTCCATCTTAGTTGAGTTTGGGTAGGTTTAGTAAAAATTAATTGAAATTAATAATTGAAAAGTCTTGGTTGATGGGATTTGAACTTAATTATTGAGTCCTAACAAAGTAAGCTAGTTTTATTTTTTTATTTTTTTTTTGAAATCAAGTAAGCTAGTTTTAGACATTAAGACATAGCCACTAAATATTTTTTATTATAAATGAAAAATATAAGGTTTCTTTTGATGAATTTGATCGCCTGGGAATTTCATTCCTAGAAACGTAGTATTTGCGGCAATATTGTAATCCCTATACCATATACCAGGGTTTTAAAAACCGGATCGGACAGGCCGGTTGAACTGGTCAACCCGTGAATCAGTAATTTTTTCGGACTAGTTTAATACCGACCCACTATTTTTTTCAAAAATCGGTTTCTTTTATGTAAACCGGTCGACCCGGCCGGTTAGACCACTGAACCATCTGCTCCGGTTGGATTTTAAACCGGTCTGAACCTAACTTTTCTAATTCAACTTTTTTTTGGGAGTTAGTTTTTGACCTTTGGTTTGGATTTCATATCAATAAAAGTTTATATGTATGATTCTTGACTAATTTTAGTATAAGTAGTATATGTCTAGTTGTGTACTAGGTAATATATTTAAATAAAATTATAAGCCAATAAAATTGGTTCAACCCGAATTAAACCACTGGTTGAACCGATTTGATCCAATTCAGTGTCCTCAGCGGGTCGATCTTCGGTCCGGTTTTTAAAACATTGCCATATACAACATAAATACTAGTAGTCTCTAACAAAACCAAAGGAGCATTCATAACTTCCAAATGTGTTTCCTAAATCTCATGTGGTCCATTAGGTTTTGGAAGATGTTTTGAAAAAAGAAAACAAAATTAACACCAATATTTTAATTTTTTTCTGTCTACTATATAGTCTCCAAAAAGAAGAGTAGCTCTCCCTTAAGAGTATCTCTAACTCTATTGTGAGTTTAAAAAAAAATGGTTGACACATAGGAATGATTTGTTCTTATTTCAAAAGTCCTTCTCTGTGAAATAAATTATGAAGTTGACATGACAATAACATATCAAGGATAATGTGAAGTTGGTTGTCTAGATCTAAACAATGCACTTCACAATGACTTTATCTCTACTTCATCAATTATGAATAAAAATATTCATAAAAAAGGAAAAAAATGAGAAGTTATTTTGGAAGTTGATTTTTTTTTTTATTGTTTCTCAATACTTTTGCATTGGAGGAGACATTTCTACCTCATTGTCGTTTGTAAATATAATATTACCACCTATAAAAACTTGTGTCTCATGCCACGAATCACAACTCACAACAAGACAATAGGGTTGGATATGCTCTAAGACCACAATAGGGTTGGAGATGCTCTAAGGCCTCGTTTGGTTCGCGGAGTCATGAGATTGGAAAAGGAAACTGATTATACTTTCCTATGTTTGGGTCCTAAAGGAATTAAGAAGGAAAGTGATTTCCAATAGAAGAAAAATTAGAGGTAAAAATAATACCATCCATCCAAATAAGTAATCTGTTAGTCCAATGATTATATCATGTTTTTGAATATGGCTAATCAATTAAGTTTAACATAATAACGTCACTAATATTCATGTAATTCCTATCATGTTGCTACTTATACTTAGCATTGTCCTAAATGTCCTTTATATCATATTGCTATGCCTGCATCATATTGTTTTGTTCGTCTAACATGTACTTACAGACAAGCAGTAAGCATGATCAAACCAGGACATATGCAACAAAGAATTATTGATGGGCCAAAGACGGCATAATACAAGAAGATTTCTCTGAACCGCCTAGCGACCTATCCGGGGCCTCGCATCGGGGGTTCCGCTGCCCGGTCAGCGGACAGGGGTCGAGGGGGCAGCGCCCCCCGTCAGGGGTTCGGGAACGAAGCCCCCGAAAGGTATTCAGATTTTCAGATCTGTTTATCTTTGGACGATTGTCGTCAAAAAAAAAATGCATCTTCAATGTCAGGAAAAAGACGTCATCAAAAGGGCTATTGGTTTTCATATTTATTTTGTATTTTTCTTTTTATTGAGTCTAGGAAAAATGTGAGATTGATCGGATCGGTACTGGCTTAGGTTTTTCTCAGTCCACAAACAAAAATAAGCCTACCTACGTATCCCAAAAATCCACAATTCTAAAAGGCCCAAAACCTATGCAAATTTGGTTTATTCTTTACTGTTCTGAACCAGCAGAACTCTGACAGAACTCTGACCGAGTTCGGCCCGAGTTCGGTCTGTTTAAATTCAAATATTTGTTGCCTCCAAATCTGCATGCAACGTTCGTATGCGAAATCCTAGCATCCGAACTCTGCCCGAGTTCGGTCTCCCAAAATAACTATAAATAGAGTTGAGATTACCATTCATTTCAACAATCCAATTTCATATCTTCTCTTCTCTATCTAAAGTGTTCTGAGCTTTACTTTCATATCTAAGCCTTTACAACTCTTAGCCAAGCCAGTACAGTTTCTGTTTAATCTAGAGTTTGGTGTTGAAGAGTTGTATCGGAGGTTGTATTTAGAAAACGTTCCAGTTTTCCAATTACCTTCTGGAGTCGGTCGTGCGCTCGTCACCAAGCACGGTGTTGTGAAGTCAGTCGTGCACTTGTCGCCAAGCACGGTGTTGTAAGAGTTGCAAGCGCTCAGTTAAAGCTTGTGTCATAGTGGATTAACAGCGAGCAAGAGTACTCACGACTGGACTAGTCCTCTCAGAGGGAAACCAGTATACATCGTGGTATTCACTGAGTTTGAATTCTTGACTCTTACTTTACCGTATTTTATTTACCGTCTTTTATATGCCATAATATATAATTGCTTAATATTTTTAATTGGTGATTATTTTTCGCTGTACATGCACACACTCTATTCACCCCCCTCTAGAGGTGCTCAAACGGTCCTACAATTGGTATCAGAGCAGGTTATATTCATATATAACACTCTAGAGAGTATAAATATGGCAGCCGTGAATTCAATATTCACAGGTGAAGTGCAATCCACAAATAGACTCCCAATATTTGATGGAATGAACTATAGTTATTGGAAAACACGGATGAGCTTGTACCTGAAGTCTCAAGACTTTGACTTATGGTCAATTGTTGTCAATGGCTACAAAAAGCCTACTATCACTTCTATTCTCACATCCTCTATAATCAACAAGCCTTATTATAGTTACACAGAGGAGGAGAAGAAGTTAGCTAGCCTTGATGCAAAAGCAAAGTATGCTTTCTATTGTGCTGTAGACTTCAATGTATTCAATCTCATTACTACTTGCACAACATCTCATAAAATTTGGAAACTTCTTGAAGCTACTTATGAGTGCAGGTACGAAAGTAGTGCTAGCGACTCCAGAGAGGAGGATAGTCTTTATAATGATGCAAATGTGTGCATGATGGCATCGAGATTTAAGGTTCAACACAACCCTATATATGAAGAAGAGCTTGTATGTGACAACCGCAAGAAAATAGGCCACATCCAAGAAGATTGTACTATTGCTAGAAAGGAGAGTCACTACGAACGATCAAAAGAAGAAACATCATCATCTCATAAGTACGCTACCACGAGCATCTGGTACGAAAGTGAGACAAGCAAATCTGAAGAAGAAGAGAGACATCGTCAAGCTACAAATATATGCTCAATGGCATTATCCAACGAGGTACAAGATAACTCTATTTTTGCAGAGAGTGAATTTTCTTATGATGAGCTATCTGATGCTTTCAGTGATTTATTGAAAGAACACAAAAAAGTATTAGATAAGTATAAGCAAGCTAGAAAGGATATTCTCTGCTATAAGCTTGAGAATGAAAAGCTTACTTGCTTATTGAATGATGCTAGAAACAATTCTACTTCTGATAATTCTACTGAGATTTCCACACTTGAGTTTAGATTGCATGAGGCACTTGAATGCATTGAGAAAAGCACTCAAGAAAATACTAAACTTAAGGAGGAATTAGAACCAGAAAAGAAGAAGTATTCTATTACTTCATGTAGAATTGATGCTCTTTCTGCTAAATATGATGAGATATGTGCTAACTCTAAAAAGTTAGAGATTAGACTGGGAAAGCAGGTAGTACAACCTGTGACTCAGTCTAACACAAGACACGTGACACATCACAAAATCACACACGACAGATCTTTTACAAAGGAAGCACGCAAAGCTAAGGTTAAACATAACCATGCTTTTTATTATAGTCAATCACGCAAGACATATCACACCGCACGTTCTCATACTGCTGCACATAGTGCTAATATTAATACTTTCTGTCATTATTGTGGTATGAATGGACATGTTTCTAATTATTGTCAGATTAGAAAACTTGTTGATATGAACTTGTGCAAATGGGTTCCCAAAGCTAACAAATATGGATCCAAGTATTGGATACCAAAGTCTTTACCTAATATTTCAGGTGGAGGTACTTATGCTGAACCTTAGAATCATGGAGCAAGTTGGTAATTACAAAGCTACAAAGGTCATCTTCCAAGCAATTGCACCAACATAAGTGTGGTCACTAGAACCACTTCGGTAACATGCTTCCTAAATAGTTTTTAATATCTAGCATGTTCTTATTGATGTATTGATATTAGCTCTCATTGATATCTTTTATCATTTACGTGAGTTATAATCCTAGCATGACTAGTTGATTAGCTTAAATGATTATTTTACACTATATAGTCTTTCTTTTATTAGTGTGACACATTTATCTAGGTATGCTCTTTACTCTTAGTATTTATCTATGAAGATGCATACCACTCTAGTCCATAGAAGCTTTTGTTGTTGGTTTATGCTTTTGACTCTTTGCCTTTAATATTTTTAATGGTCACTTCTTATCGATTTGTCTTTAACATGTCACATTTACTTTGATCGGTATTTTGTGAGTATGTATGTTTAGCACAAGTCTCCTATTTACTTGAAAAGTATATACATATACTTTTATGTTAACCTTGTGCTTGCATAATATATTCACTATTGATTCTCATATTTTTTTTGATTACCTTCTTATGAATCAATTTAATCTTTGTCTGACAAAGCATATTTATGCATGTTTTTGATCTTGTGATATTTTCTTATGCTTATTAAGGATACATTAATAATTCATTTTTATTTATATATATTGCTCATGTTTCTTATATGGGGATATATGAGTTAAGTTCAAGTTCTATATTATTTTGAAAATTAGTTTTTAAACTTGTGCTTATCTCATACTTTAGCTATTAATTACTTTGAACAAATTTATGTTCTTATCTTTATCAGCTTCTTCCTCAAACCCTCTTTTAATGATATTTTTTTATTTTCTTGGCTTTTTGGTTGACATTTTGGATAAATTTTTAATATTTTGATCTTGATAAACCATTCCTTGGGTATTTACTTTTAGGGATTCTGGATTTCAACGATGTTCGATGATACTGCATATATTTCTTTGAATCTAAGTTCTTAAGAGTAGAGATTATTTTAGGAACAAGCCGAAAGGGTCCTTCTGTCATACAGGTGTAAATAACCTGAAGCAACACGGTGTAATAGTCTTCGGACTACCGCTAGCTGGGAACCGGCCCCTATAGCTAACTCGAAGTGATCAATACTTTATAGACTTAAGATTTGTTAAGGTCTAAATGCAACTATTATCTAGTTATGGATCCAAGGTATTGAACCCAGTCCCCTAGGTTCTAAAATACATCATCGTATCTAGGTCCTACATTTTGATTTACAAATATTCTATATTTTATTGTTACCCAATAATTTTGTAGCACATATGGATTAATGTAATTGATACATCTTATGTTGTATGCTACATTATTCTAAGATTTTTAAGTCCATAGAATATATTTTTTTTGTATTGCACTAATTCTTCTTAAATCCTCGGTTATTAAAGAAGAGATTCATTTTGGCTACAAGCCTACAAAGGGTCTGTCTGTCACCATGGTTAAGGCCAAAGCGAAACAGTACTTAAGTGTTCCCCGGTGAACCTCCGTTAGCTGAGACAGTACCTCTACAGCTAAGCCCAAGATTGATCAACGCTTTATAAATTAAAGATTTTATTGAGATCTAGCTGCAATTGTTATCTGATGGATTTTGAATTTTAGATTTGATGGATAATATTATTTAATGATTTAATTTTACAAAAGGTAACATACATTGATCTTCCATAGGTTAATGTTTGTCATCTTTCGATATATTCTTTTTGTCACACTTTTCGATATTCAGACTTAATGATTTTGTGACTACTCAATGAATATTATGATCTTGTGATTTCGTCTTTAATTTGCGTAATATTCATGATTTTTAAGCTTTATTATTCTCTTCTTATTCAAGTTACTAACTGCCTATAGCAGTAATTCTTTGCTGGGGAGAAGTCAAGCAAATTGAATCTCTCTCTCAAAGCGTTTCTTTTCTTTAACCCTACGGTTATCTGATGGACACCGTGCTAAGGCTTTAAAAGGGAAAAAATTAACTTTGATAAGAAGACCTAATATTTTTGGATTAACTTTCTACTTCTGGAAATATGTCTCTGAAATTCTTAAATTTTATCTATACTATTATTTTTGGATACCACCATGTAAAGGTGAAGCAGTTAATCAAATCAATTGTCCCCTTGACATGCCATATATCTAGAATACATTTTTTTTTTGGACATTGATTTAGTTTATTTGTTCAAATGGATTTATTTATGATTTATGGATTCTTTTATTAAAATTGTTTTCCACATTTGAAAAGTTTTTTTTTATTTCGTTTTGATTTATTGAATCTGTCCGGTAATCAAATGTTATTATAGACAGTTTTCAAAATCTTTTAATGTCTTGATTTTTTTAATATTTATTGAAGACATATTTTCTTCATCTTTAAGCATTTATTTATTGGATATTTCTTTTTCTTGCCTAAAGATGATATTTGTTTTGAGTTTGGTATTTTATATGCATATGATCAAAGGAAAGAAAAAGATGCATATCTTGGATATCTCTTAGATCTTATGATTATTTATTTTATCTATTAAATTATTTTTGAACTATATACGCATATTTTAAGGGGGAGCAAATTATTTGTTTCAATTATTTTATGCCCTTAATATGTGGTATACCTAGTTCATCATGGACTTATATTGTCTTAGTTAAATATCTTGTTGATTTGTTCATAATTTTTTTTATTTGAGTAAGTTTATGAGAAAATATATGATTATTATTTATTTTTAATTCTCTCCTTTTATGAGTTTGTAAAAGTTATCTTGCCAAATATATTTAATTATCCTTATTAATGATTCCTTTGAGCTTAAATTGATTTGGCATTTCTTATTGAGATTTTATCTCAAAGTTCATGATTATCTATAATTAGACTGATCATACTTTGCGGGGGAGCATTCAAGTCGACTGAATTTCTCATTCTCAAGTATTTTGTCTTCATTACCTTCATTTTTATCTAGTGGATATTTATTTATCATGCTATGGTAATTGAATTCAAATGCATGAACTTTGGTATATATTTTGCATAGATTCTAGTATACGTCTTTTGATTTTTTTTTCCCAATGATTATACTCTTTATGGAATTGATTCACTAATTTGTATGGGCAAAATATGAATCATATTTTTTTTGTGATCATTGTTGAAAGTCTCATTATATTTTTGATTTTTTTATATATACTAGATCTGCGAATTTATATTCCTCATGATTTATTTATGACCAATAATAGGGTTCTACATTATTGATATCTACCTATTAAAATCAATTTCAAAACTACAGTTTTATTTATTCAACAAAATGTGTTTTGAATGTCATTTTTGGATTTCTAGTTGGTAAACTATGGATTAATTGATTTTCTTTTTCTAAGTTCAACCAACTATATTGTGTTTTGATAAGTTTTTTTTTGCAATTTTCTTACCTTGTCGTTTCAATTTTTCTCCTAAATCCTTGATCATGATTATTTTTGATTTTCTCCTTTACTTATGCTTGAGTTCTTTTTATCTCTTATTACGGGGGAGCTTATTTTTTTGAACATGTCAAAGGAGGAGAAATAAGTTTAAGTTAGCACACAATATTATAGTAGTATATGTTTATTAGTGATACATGCATCAATTATATATATCTCAATATTCTAAATTTATGTGTTTATTAGTGATACATGCATCTATTGTATATGTATTAAACTTAAATGATTTGCCATAATCAAAAAGGGGGAGATTGTTAGCCCAATGATTATATCATGTTTTTGAATATGGCTAATCAATTAAGTTTAACATAATGACGTCACTAATATTCATGTAATCCCTATCATGTTGCTACTTATACTTAGCATTGTCCTAAATGTCCTTTATATCATATTGCTATGCCTGCATCATATTGTTTTGTTCGTCTAACATGTACTTACAGACAAGCAGTAAGCATGATCAAAGCAGGACATATGCAACAAAGAATTATTGATGGGCCAAAGACGGCATAATACAAGAAGATTTTTCTGAACCGCCTAGCGACCTATCCGGGGCCTCGCATCGGGGGTTCCGCTGCTCGGTCAGCGGATAGGGGTCGAGGGGGCAGCGCCCCCCGTCAGGGGTTCGGGGGCGAAGCCCTCGAAAGGTATTCAGATTTTCAGATCTATTTATCTTTGGACGATTGTCGTCAAGAAAAAATGCGTCTTCAATGTCAGGAAAAAGATGTCATCAAAAGGGCTATTAGTTTTCATATTTATTCTGTATTTTTCTTTTTATTGAGTCTAGAAAAAATGTGAGATTGATCGGATCGGTACTGGCTTAGGTTTTCTCAGTCCACAAACAAAAATAAGCCTACCTACGTATCCCAAAAATCCACAATTCCAAAAGGCCCAAAACCTATGCAAATTTGGTTTATTCTTTACTGTTCTGAACCAGCAGAACTCTGACATAACTCTGACCGAGTTCGGTCCGAGTTCGGCCCGAGTTCGGTCTGTTTAAATTCAAATATTTGTTGCCTCTAAATCTGCATGCAACGTTCGTATGCGAAATCCTAGCATCCGAACTCTGTCCGAACTCTGCCCGAGTTCGGTATCCCAAAAACACTATAAATAGAGTTGAGATTACCATTCATTTCAACAATCCAATTTCATATCTTCTCTTCTCTATCTAAAGTGTTCTGAGCTTTACTTTCATATCTAAGCCTTTACGACTCTTAGCCAAGCCAGTACAGTTTCTGTTTAATCTAGAGTTTGGTGTTGAAGAGTTATATCGGAGGTTGTATTTAGAAAACGTTCCAGTTTTCCAATTACCTTCTGGAGTCGGTCGTGCGCTCGTCACCAAGCACGGTGTTGTGAAGTCGGTCGTGCACTTGTCGCCAAGCACGGTGTTGTAAGAATTGCAAGCGCTCAGTTAAAGCTTGTGTCATAGTGGATTAACAGCGAGCAAGAGTACTCGCGACTGGACTAGTCCTCTCAGAGGAAAACCAGTATACATCGTGGTGTTCACTGAGTTTGAATTCTTGACTCTTACTTTACCGTATTTTATTTATCGTCTTTTATATGCCATAATATATAATTGCTTAATATTTTTAATTGGTGATTATTTTTCCGCTGCACACGCACACACTCTATTCACCCCCCCTCTAGAGGTGCTCAAACGGTCCTACATAATCAATTTTCCACATTGAAGTATTCACTTTTCTTTTCAAATTCTCATTTCCAAGTATCGGAATGAAAAATAAAAAAAATTATAATTTTCCAAAAGAAAGAAAATGATAAAAAATTGATTTCCTTTCCATTTCTTCTTCCACGAACCAAACGCGGCCTAAGAGGAGCTCATAAGCAGGGGCGGAGCTACAATAGGACATGGGTGGGCTGTAGCCCGCCCCAAAAAAATTTATTGAAATATTTTCTTATGTTTTATTCTCTTGTTTGGATCAACAATTTTTTAAAAGTTCGGTACTTTAGGCTACACAATACTATATCCTCGTGTCGCTCAAGCTATACCTAAAATTCAGCCCCCCTAAATTTTAGATGCTAGCTCCGCCACTGCTCATAAGAGATCAGGCTATGCATGATCAGTTGATGAGAAGAAAGGAAACATGTAATATAACTTTGAAGAAGTAAGGAAAAGATGTTCACATTGTGTTTGAAGAGATCATTGTTGTAAATGTCTATCAGTGACCAAGAAAATTTCAGTCTCGCCAACAGGGACGGACACAGATGAGAGCAAGTGGACTCGACTGATCCTATGAAAAAAAAATGATAGGAAAAGATTGCTTTGGGTTTCTTAGATCAACAACTGATCCCACACAAATGGAATATTGATGTGGATTCTGAATGTCTGGAATTTGTTGCTTTCTAGAGACTTTAGTATACAGAGAGACCCTTTCTTCCCATCTCTTCAACTTCTACTCCGTCACTTTAAAGAGATCATAGATATGGTACATATATTATGTTTTTTTTTTTTATGTATATGTTATGTAAAGTATTGGTCATAGTGTTCTTTTTATAAAGTTTGAACTTGATCATACTATAATTGCATGCAACGCATGCATTGATTATGATTTTTGGAGAGACCAACAATCATCTTCGGATCTGGACCGTCCACTGGTTGTTGGATTCAATCAGACCCTTCCATTACACATGGGTAATTATGGTTAATGAGCTGTAAATAGGTTGGATTCTTTTTTATTACTTTTCTTTTAAATTTTTTATATTTAGGTTGGGTAATTGATTAATAAATAGAGTTATATTATTACCCCTTGGAATGTAGAAAGATTGGACCCCGGCATAACTATAGACTAATATTTTGAGCATATTTAATTTCTAGATCTATACTACTAGATAGTAGGAAAAATTTTGTTTTACGTGAATTTTTTTTCCAAAGTTTTTACCTATGTTTACTAATTAAAAGTATTCATTAGATTTAGCATGATAGTTAGGTAATTATGTACAGAGAACAATTCAGAGGAGTGTTGTTTGTTTCTTTCCAAGTAGTAAAAAAATTAATGGACTATTGTTTGTTCTTTCCAAATAGTATATATATATATATATATATATATATATATATATATATATATATATATATATAACCTTTAGCCTAGTGGTTAAGAGAGAGATGCATACGGCCCGAGTGGTGAGGAGTTCGAATCCCAGTGGGAACGATTCCAGAAACAATTTACCTGGTTCCAATATATATATATATATATATATATATATATATATATATATATATATATATATATATATATATATATATATATATATTAGTCTATACATAATAAGAAAAGTTATGTTTCATCGTAAAAAATATTCTTACGTATGTTTACTAATTAAAGTTTTGGACATCTGTGCGAGGTTGAGATATTTATTTTATTTATATTCCACTTTATTTTTTATTTTTAAAAATTGTTCACAACAAAGAATATGATGGGAAGTGGGGGAGAAGAACTTAGATGTAAGTTTTCTGTAAGTGGACAGGTAGTGAAATTAAGGACTAGGGGAATATACTTGGTACGTAAACTAGTATGGAGAATAGTATAGAGAAGGAGAATAGGTGTGGTCACCCCGGTCCACAACCAAGAACATTATTTGTCAAAAGAGAGAAACGAGGTAGAAGAACATATTGGTAAAGCTTAAAATCAAAGCCACTTTGCGTAAAGTAGCTCAAACTTTGTACCTAAATATCCTGTACTACATGCCACCACTTTGTGCTTCGTTGAGAAGTAAACCAATACTAAGATCCCTCTAGTAAAATCGAAAATTTTAATTTTCGTATACACAAGAACACACAAGACTTCCTTACTTACATTCGCAAACTCCATCTTAGTTGAGTTTGGGTTGGTTTAGTAAAAATTAATTGAAATTAATAATTGAAAAGTCTTGGTTTATTGGATTTGAACTTAATAATTGAGTCCTAACAAAGTAAGCTAGTTTTAGATTTTAAGACATAGCCACTAAATATTTTTTATTATAAATGAAAAATATAAGTTTTTTGATGAATTTGATCGCCTGGGAATTTCATTCCTAGAAACGTAGAATTTGCGGCAATATTGTAATCCCTATATCATATACCAGTGTTTTAAAAACCGGATCGGACATGCCGGTTGAACCGGTCAACCCGTAAACCAGTAATTTTTTCGGGCTAGTTTAATACTGACCCACTATTTTTTTTTTTTCAAAAATCGGTTTCTTTTATGTAAACCGGTCGACCCGGCCAGTTAGACCACTGAACCGTCTGCTCCGGTTGGATTTTAAACCGGCCTGAACCTAACTTTTCTAATTCTACTTTTTTTTTGGGAGTTAGTTTTTGACCTTTGGTTTGGATTTCATATCAATAAAAGTTTATATGTATGATTCTTGACTAATTTTAGCATAAGTAGTATATGTCTAGTTGTATACTATGTAATATATTTAAATAAAATTATAAGCCTATAAAATTGGTTCAATCCGAATTAAACCACTGGTTGAACCGATTTGATCCAACTCAGTGTCCTCACCGGATCGATTTTCTGTCCGATTTTTAAAACATTGCCATATACAACATAAATACTAGTAGTCTCTAACAAAACCAAAGGAGCATTCATAACTTCCAAGTGTGTTTCCTAAATCTCATGTGGTCCATTAGGCTTTGGAAGATGTTTTGAAAAACTAATATTTTAATTTTTTTCTATCTACTATATAGTCTCCAAAAAGAAGAGTAGCTCTCCCTTGGTTCACGGATTCAAGAAATCCGGAGAGGAAACTTGTTCCTTTCCTTTGTTTGGTAGCCACAAATTTGGGAAACACTTTCCTGACATGGGAGAAAATAGGAGGGAAAATGGTTCCTGTCATGACCCATGGGATTCATTTTCCCTCCTCCTTTTCCAACATTAATTACCAAATATTATGACAAAAATAGTCTTGATTTATTACCTATTTTACCAATTAACTCTTCATTATAATTATGTTGACATTGGATATTGTTGGAACAATGATATATTTTTTCTTTCCTTTCCTACACCAACCAAACATAGGAAAGGAAATTTGATAGGAATTCTACTTTCCCATTCCCATGAAAAATACATGGGAATTGATTTCCTTTCCGTGAACCAAACGAGGCCTAAATGTCTATATATATATATATATATATATATATATATATATATATATATATATAGTTTACATAACTTCTTGCATTTGTTTGAACAAGGGATCAGAACTTGAATTGATTATAGCTTGCTAGAGAAAGAACATGAGTAGCAATAGTGATGACGAGGAGGAGAGATTGGAGCTGTTTGGTGGCAAGAAAAAGAAGCAGCAGTTTGAGGAGTCTGGTCTAGTTAGCCAGATGTTCTCGTGGTCTTTGAAGGATGTGTTCAATAGGAATCTATTTAAAGACAAGGTCAGTTCCATTATTATATATATGTAAGTACACAGATATATTAATCGACATATGCATGCATATTTTTATTCTAGATGTTATAATTAGGTGAATGTCACCAACAAAACTATGCTTTTGAGAGATTAATAGTTAAACAGTTAATTTCTTCTAATATATACACTTAATATTTCTTGATGTTTTTTTACGTAATTTCTTGATTGGCCTAATTATAAGCAATATATATTCCCTAGTTGATTTAGTAATTTTCTGTAGATATAATTGTGACTATCAAAATATTTTGTTTTGTACAATGAGTATTTTATGAATTGTATGGAGCTTGAAGTTTTGTTAAGGTTTTTTCTATTTATTTATGAAATGCTAGAGAACTACAAATGACAATTTGTCCCTGTTGTGATAGCGTACTTGGCCCTGCCGTTGTGCTATTATTAACCAAACTTAATAATCAAACAAGTCATCTCAAAAATTTATTTTTAAAAAACAAATTTTTACGAAGCCAATTTATTGTGCTATTATTAACCAAACTTAATAATCAAACTAGTCATCTCAAAAAATTATTTTTAAAAACAAATTTTTACGAAGCCAATTTATTGTGCTATTATTAACCAAACTTAATAATCAAACAAGTCATCTCAAGAAATTATTTTTAAAAACAAATTTTTATGAAGCCAATTTGGGTATATAGTCTTTGAATAATTTAAATGGTAGAATTTAGGCTTTACAACAAAAAGATGGATCTAGGGATTTTATTTAGTGGGTGTCTGAATAGTAGGAGAAAAATAACAAAATAAAAAATGTATTCCATGATTATAGTAGGTGGTGGCTGTAAGAATATAGAGTGGGTCTTGAAAAGTTGGAAAATGATATTAGTTTTAGAACATGTCTAATATAATTCTAATATAATATGTGGGAGGACATCCTAAGATATTGTAGGTATAGGTTTGTAGTAACAAACTTGATTAATGGAAACCCAAAGTCATTGTATGTTTTCACAAAATTATATGAAACCCATACATTTTTATAATGGCTAAAACGATACTATATATTGTCAAACATATATAACTTTAGATCCCAAACTACTTTTTAGCTAATCAAGTGATAAAGAAGATGAATATTTACTTTTGCAGTGATGACGATGAGAAACAACTCTTATTTGATTGAAATTTGGAAAGAAAATATGCAATTTAAGGAGTCTCTAAAGTTCTCATGGTCTTTTATGAATCTATTTAAGGATGAGGTTAGTCCTTCTGATTTTGAGTCCAATAATAAGTCATTGATATCAAGAGTAAGTGAAAGCAAGAACTGCTGATGATCATATCTTCCAATATGTCACGGAATGAATTATTTAATCTCACTAACTTGATTCTAAATTTATATAATAACAAGAAAGTAATGATTCTTAGTTTGAGGAGCTTTGTTAAGTAAAATAAAAATGACAAGAAAGAACTAAAACTATTGCTAGGACTCAATTTCCAAGCATAAGTTTAGTTATAGTTAGCATCATTTTCAATCCACTCAATGCCACAAGAGCTTGTTGGTCATATTTATACAAAAGACATATGTATGAATATCTGATTCAGTGCCGGACTTTAGATTTAGAGACCCTGAGGCAAACTCTAAAAATGGTGCCCTCGAAGCCTAATGTTCATAAAGATTTTTTTCATAGACGATGATACCATAGTATTATCAACACGAACCTAGAAAATAAAAAAAACACAAAACTTAGAAAATAAAATAATAAATTAAATACAATATAATATAACATCCAAAATAATATGTCATAATAAAATTCTAATAAAAGTGAAGATGTTCCAAACCAAAAATAAAAATAATATACTAGGCAAATAAATAAATAAAAAGCTACAATGTTTGGAGTAGTTTCATAGATAATAATAAAAAGGAAAATAAAAAAATTGTAACTTATTCTTTTGTTCAGTTACCTCCTAGAGGACCAAGAAATACACACAAAAGGAATTGACAACAGCGAAAGGGTAGAGGAGATTGAGACAGATGACGAAAGGGTAGAGAAGATTGAGAACATCAGACTGTTATAGCAAAGGAAGGAAAAATAATTTGACAACGACTGCACCAATTTTTTTTCTTTATCCTGACTAATCGACTTGTCTCTTGGTATTCTAGTATATGACGTTTAGACGGGACCAGCCCTGACCCAGGCAGCCAGGGTGACCGCCCAGGCCCAAAGAGTATGAGCCCCACCCCCCCCCCCCCCCCCCCCCCCCCCCCCCACACACACACACACACTATATATATATATATATATATATATATATATATATATATATATATATATGTGTGTGGGGGGGGGGGGGGGTGGGGTGGGTGGGGGGTGGGGCTCATACTCTTTGGGCCTGGGCGGTCTATATATATATATATATAAAATCTTGTATTTAAAATAGAATTGGTATGTACCATGGCCCTCTTTTGATACAAAATAAGGTTGTAGCGCTTTCAAAAAAAAAAAATCTTGGTTGTAACATTTTTTTAAAACTTACTTTTATTTCAGTTTTTATATTTTTTTTACATTATACATGGGCCCATTTTAAAATTTTGTCTAAGGCTTCATTAACTCAGGGCCGGCCTTGCGTTTAGATAACCTATAAAAAAAAAAAAAATTATACGATGACTAACATAATTAGAATGAGTTTGATGGACCTTTGTTTAGAATTGGACTTACATACATTAACTAGTATATATATAAAAAATTGGTGTCCTCTAAAATTTTGGGCCTGAGGCTACTGCCTCATGTGCCTCATATAAAGTCCGGCCATGATCTGATTATGGGGATTGTTATTTGAAATTGTTCGTAACTCCGTTGGAGTTATGAAGAATGCTAATTAGTTAGAAGAATGTAATATGCTTTGTGAGTTACTTCAAATGCAGAACGCTAATTAGTTAGAAGAATATAAAACTATTAGCTTCTTGAGTTTTTTTTTCCTTATTTTACAGGTAAAGAAGGTTCCAAAATCTTTTACATCTATCGAACAGTATTTGGGATCTTTCAGTTTTCTTCATACCGAAGAAGCACGTGCTGATTTAGCCTCGGCTTTGGAGGCCATTTCCCATTCTCCTTTTATTGAGATTAAATCCATCACAGAGATTTTGCCTATAAAGCAGTTGTTGTACAAGATTGAGGTCAAAGATCCGGATACATCCTTAAATTCATTTGGAAAAGGAATATATGTTCCAAAAAATTCCGATTTATTTCTTATAACACAAGAAAGACCCAGGCATATATCTGATTTGACAAGGAACAGAACATCCTATATAATTTCTTGTATTGTAGGTGGTGGCGATGACAACGATTTCTCATCAAATAATTTCATGATCAGAACATCAGAGAGATTGCAACTTGATAGACATTCCAAAAACCATGGGCAAAGCATTTCCCTATTTGCAGTTTTCTTGTTAACTATGACAACTTATAATCGCATATGGAAATTTCTGGACATAGATATGGCTAAGAAAGGGAACCTTGGTCTCGTCAATAAAATCCTTAGTTATGATTCCTCGGTATGTTCAAGAACTTCAAAGCTATCATAATGTTGCCATTTTATTGTTAAATGCTTAAATTGTTTACGACATGATATGATTTATTGAATCCAATTTGTGCTATTCCTTGTAACAGATTACAAGAAAGTCCAGTTCTACTTCATCTGAGTTACCTTCTCATATTCATGTTAGGTTACAACAATTTAACCTTAACCATTCACAGCTGAATGCTGTACTAGATTGTCTCTCATTAAGACACCAGAAACTTTATGGACTAGATTTACTTTCCTTAGGTCGCCCGAAAAATATAGTTAAGCTTATATGGGGTCCTCCAGGTACCGGAAAGACCAAGACAATCAGTATTTTGTTATGGTCACTTTTATTCCTGAGATGCAGAACAGTTACCACTACACCAACAAATACATCAATCATAGAGGTTGCATCACGTCTGCACAAACTGGTAAAGGAATACTTCAGCGACGGTAGCATCTCGCTTGGAGATGTAGTTCTCTTTGGGAGGAAGGACCGGATAAAGTATGATGACGAAATCTTGGAGATACATCTCGATGACCGTATTGAGAGGCTTTTAGAGTGTTTTTTGCCACTGACTGGTTGGAAGCAACGGATGGCTTCTACTACAGATTTTCTTGAGAGTGCCGATTCGCTGTACAAAAGGTACTTAGAGGATATGGAAGAAATAGAAGAAGACGAACAGGAACCTCAAGTGCGGATGACATTCAAGGAGTTTGTCATAAATCGATACATCTTTTTTGGTAAGAAGCTTAGTGTTTGCTTGGTAACATTTTGTAATGATCTACCGACATCTGCAACTTCGAATAAGAATTTCAAGAACATGAAACTGTTACAAGAATCATTAGATATGCTTGGTAAAGTGTTGAAGTCCAAAGAAGTTACAGACAAATGCATAGAAGAGCTATTCAATATCAAAGTTGGTATTGATACACGTGGATATCTGCAATTTCCTAACATACAAGATGACATTTCCATTGCAACAAAATTGGGTAAAATAAGGTCATTCTGCATTCAGATTCTAAAAGACCTAATTGAAAATCTTAACCTCCCTACTATCTACGACAGACGCTCGATCCAAGATTTCTGTCTGCAGAAGGCAACACTTATTTTTTGCACAGCTTCAAGTTCATACAAACTACACAATGTAAAAATGGAGGATGGACCATTGGAGTTCTTACTTGTAGATGAGGCTGCACAACTAAAGGAATGTGAGTCTCTCATTCCTCTGCAGTTGGAAGGAATACAACATGCCATTCTTATCGGTGATGAATATCAACTTCCTGCAATGGTTAAAAGCCAGGTTTGTTTATCTTTATTTGCAATTTTGTACGGATATAAATGGAAGGAATGTGAGTCTCGCAACTATTGATTAATTATTTGCACTGCAGATTTCTGATAATGCTTTATACGGAAGAAGCCTTTTCCAGAGATTGAGCTCACTAGGCCAAGAAAAGCATCTTCTTGATGTTCAGTACAGAATGCATCCATCGATAAGCAAGTTCCCTTTCTCAAATTTCTATGATAACAAAGTATCGGATGGTCCCAATGTAACTTGTGTGAGCTATGAGAGACATTTTCTAAAAGGGCCAATGTATGGTCCCTACACATTTATCAACATTGATAGTGGAAAGGAATCGAAAGATAAGTATGGTCGGAGTATGAAAAATATGATCGAAGTTGCTGCGATTTTGCACATTGTCAAAAGTTTATTTAAAGGTATGGTTTAAGTTGAACTTTCAGCTTGTTTTAGTTACTGCATTTACAATTCCATGACATGATAACAATATCATAAATCCTTCTGCTATTATATTGTAGCATAATAGGAAGTGCAAATAGATGTTATAAAATTTTTTAAGTAAACAACCTCACCGGTCAATAAACAGATTTTTTTTCATTCCCTACAAATGTATGCCTTTGACATATAATTAAGTAGTTTTTTGCATCTTTCTTTTCATATTCTCATTGTGTTGCTTTCCTGCAGTATCTGTTTCTCAAGGACTAAAACTTAGTGTGGGAGTTGTATCACCATATAATGCTCAAGTGATAGCAATAAAAGAAAAGGTTGGCAAAACATATGATATGTCTAGTGACTTCTCTGTCAAGGTTAATTCTATTGATGGCTTTCAAGGAGGAGAAGAAGATGTGATAATCATTTCTACAGTTAGGTGTAACAAAGGTGGTTCAGTAGGCTTCCTTTCTAATCCTCAGAGGACTAATGTGGCTCTTACAAGAGCAAAGTAAGTGTTCAGCTAAGTGAAATTTTCAATCATCTATATGCCAATACAACATCTTGCAAAAAGCAATATGTTTGTTTTTAACAACATATTTATATTACAGGCACTGCATGTGGATATTAGGGAATCAGGCAACATTATGTAAGAGTGGCTCGATTTGGGAAAAGTTAGTTTTGGATGCAAAAAATAGGCAGTGTCTCTATAATGCTGAAGATGACAAAGCTTTAGGTGATGCAATAATCAAGGCTCATATTGAGCTTGATGAACTGGATGATTTACTTAACATCGATTCACTTCAAATCAGCAAAACAAGGGGACAGGTATGTCATTAGTTTTTAAAAGGAGAATCATATCCCTTCTTAAAATCTATTTTTGCATTATGGTATTCATATAGTTATAATATTATAGTACTAGTTACTTGGACAAACTATAAATGATATATGTTTTCCATGTGATATGGACTCGAGTTCAGTTATAATAATAATTTTGAAGTTATTTATTTCTAGTATTAGCAACTAATGAATTTATGTAAGGAAACTTTTTGTTTCATGTAGATTTACAATAGCAGATTTGAGAAGAACAGAATTAGATGAAAACGGACTGCCATCTGTTTGAGGGTCAAGGTTAGTCTACCTCTAGACCCTCCCTAGAGTTATTGCAAACAAATCTTCAAACTTCATGTAAATGCATTAACACAAATTTGTTGATTATGTGCAGGAATTGCAACTGGCATTGATTATGTTTTGCCCCTTCAACCAGAATTACTAGAATTATTGTGTTCTTGGAAATTGTTTTTTCCCTTAACTGAGGATGTCTCCTCTTAAGTTTTATTTTGATCATCAGAAGCTATTTGACTTACATTGTGTTGAACATGAATGTTTGTACTAAGAGTTTCCTTCTCAAATATATCTAGCTTTTGTCTTATAATTGTCAAGTGTGATTCTCAAGAGGACTATGCAACATGAATTCAACATGACATGTATTCTGGATTGAGCATGTCACCTATTCTAAAGCGTCTTTGCTTTCTTGCAGACCATAGTGCATAACCTTGCTTATGTTTGTCTGAATTTCTATTTAGTATTTTTATGTGTACTTCATATGGTCCTATTGTTAAATGGTGGAGAACGTGTGGACATATGTATCAAAACTTTGATACCTCCTTTGTATTGCAAGTGGGCCCCCTCTTACTTCGTAAAACATTTGGACATCTGTATCAAAGTTTTACTCGTCAAATGGCAGGGTTGAGCAAATGGAACAAAAAAAACATTGTGTACTTTCATCTTGCTGAAAGTGTCTAAAATTTAAGTATAAAATTGAATTATATATTTTATACACTGCTCATGGAGTTCCTGACATCCAAAAATAGGTGTGTCATGTCATAGTCATTAATTTTTTCACAGTTGTAAAAAAATTGGTTTAGCAGGTTTCCTCTCTCTACTACTAAGAGAACCAATGTGTCTCTTATGAGACACAACATCCATTGCTGTTGCTGAAACAATAAATTTGTTTGTAACATAATATCGTTCAAATTAAAAGTTTTGGATGCGAAGAAAAAACTTATAATATAGATGATAACAATCTTAGAGCTTTGGAAATTAAGTTACAAGAGAAGATGAGACTGAGAAGAACCTAATTGTTGTGGAGGTTGGTAGACTCTACCACACTCCTTTATTAGTGGATTTTTTTATAGACTTTCTCTGGGAATTAAGTGGCAATGATTTTTCACCACATGCATATCTTGTGGTGTTTCTTTCATTATACAGGAGTGTACTGTGTACATATTGAGATAGAAGTTATGCGTTGTTTCAGTTTGTTACAAAAGAAAAAGAAGATAGAGGTGAGGAGAACGGATGTTGTTGTGAGGAGAACGGATGTTGTTGTGGAGATTTGGTATAAACTTACTCTATACTGAGCTGAGCTTGATGAACTTAACAATTTACTCAACATGGATTTTCTTCATATCATCAAACCAAGAAGTCTTAAAGGAGAATAATTTTAATCCAAATAAATAACTATTCCTTCAAATGTATACTTGCTAACCACCTGTACCTAGTATCTTGGTAATTTACAATTTAGTTAAGGATAAGTAGATACAAATACGGAAACAAAGAGGAAACCTTGCATTGTGCTTGGATAAATATTGACTACACATACTTGTTAACTTACCTTTGAGCTTGGTTTTAATTTTCCTTCAAACGTATGTTACTTGTTGACGTATCTATTCTTATACCATATCAAGATTCTTGCTAATTCACAGGCTAGTCGAGGACACATAGAATTATGTATGGAAATAAAAATTCGTCAAACATACAAAATATATGGTCCATATTGCAGAGGTGTCAATGCAAGTTACATTTTGTTCACATGTTGAAAGACTTCTATGAGTCATTGTGTGTATATAATTTACGTATAGATCGTGATCGTGTCATCAAATGCATTCATAACAATCTTCAACATGGTCTAGAAGATTGTTTCTCTTCTGAATCAAGGATCTTATCTTGATCAGCAGATCCATGTTGTCCACTCGAGAAGCAAAGTAATTACTTATAATTTTGTCGTTAACTCTCAGGTTTGATATGTGACATGAATTCAACATGTAGAGAGATTGTGTCCATATAGTGTCCAATATGTTTCCGAAACGACACAGACATGACACCAGTTCTTAGATCATTGATTGCAACTATATAGGAAAAAAAAACACTAATGTCATTGATTGCAACTACTATTATAATGCGGCTTGAGCTGTCCAAGCCGATTACGCACTAATTTATATAAAAACATTTATGTATAGATCGTGGTCATGCAAAATACTACTATATCTAGGAGTCATTTTGTTCTATAACAACATGTACTGATTGAATTTTAGTGTCATGCAAATTACATTTTGTTCTATAACATGTACTGATTGAAAAGACTACTATATCTAGGAGTCATTCTGTGTATGTAATTTATGTATAGATCGTGGTCGTGATCATGTCCTCAAATGCATTCATAACAATCTTCAACATGGTCTAGAAGATTGTTTCTTTTCTGAATCAAGGATCTTATCTACATCAGAAATCCATCTTTGTCCATATGCATTCTGTTGTTGGTTTAGTTACTCTGATATCATGAATGTCACTTGAAAAGCAAAGTTACTTATAATTTTGTCGTTAACTCTCAGGTTTGATATGTGACATGAATTCAACATGTAGAGAGATTATGTCCATATAGTGTCCAATATGTTTCCGAAACGACACAGACATGACACCAGTTCTTAGATCATTGATTGCAACTATATAGAAGAAAAAAAAACACTAATGTCATTGATTGCAACTACTATTATATTGCGGCTTGTGCTGTCCAAGCCGATTAAGCACTAATTTATAAAAAAAATTATGTATAGATCGTGGTCGTGCAAAATACTACTATATCTTGGAGTCATTTTGTTCTATAACATGTACTGATTGAATTTTAGTGTCATGCAAATTACATTTTGTTCTATAACATGTACTGATTGAAAAGACTACTATATCTAGGAGTCATTGTGTGTATGTAATTTATGTATAGATCGTAGTCGTGATCGTGTCCTCAAATGCATTTGTTGAGAGTAAATAAGGGACTTTAGTCCCACATCGGTTAGATGTAATATGAAGAGGGGTTGGACCCTCTATAAGTAGTAGGCAGTAGCCCTCAATAATATTATCTGAGATATTAGAATCATTTCAATATGGTATCAGAGCCATAACTCTCTCTCTCTCTCTCTCCACACAAATTTTTTTTTTTTCCCCTTTCCCCCCAAGCCGTCGACCCCCCTCCAGCCTTCTCCAAGGCCACCGACCCCCCACTCCCTGCCCCCCCACTCCCTGCTGCCGCCCGCCCCCCCCACTCCAGGCCGCCGACCCCCCCCCCCACTCCTGCCGACCCCGCCCCCCCACTCTAGGCCGCCGACCCCCCCCACTCCTGCCGACCCCGCCCCCCCTGCCCATCCAGCACCTGCAGACCCTCCCCTCCCCCCCCCCCGCCGACCCCCCCTCCTCCTCCCTCTCAGCAGCACCCCGCCCCCCTTGCCCATCCAGCAGTTAACCGCCCCCTTCCAGCAGTAACCCGCCCCCCCCCCGCCCCGCCCTTTTTAGGGCTACAGCCGCCCTTTTTAGGGTTTTCGCTGTTCCAAAAAAAAAAACAGATTTCCTTCTCTTTAGAAGATCTCTGTTGTTGCCTTCGAGAACCAGTACCTTCTTTTTAGAAGCTCTACTACGAATAAGAAATCTCTTTAGATTTTCGTATCTCAGAAATGTTGTCTTTACAATCGTTTCTGCACGGCTGGTATACCTCTGGTTTGTCTCATGCAAGGAGGCACAACTACGTTGGTTATCCTTGAGCCGTCCGAACGCGTTATTATGACGCGGTTCTAGTTGGTCGTATAAACTACGACATATCAGTGAGGGATCTCGTTTTGTTGTTTCCTCCGGTAGCTGACTAAGACGAAGACGACTCCAAAGAAGACGACTCAGGAAACAACAACACCTCACTGATTGCAGTTAAAGAAGTCATGGATTCTATCTATGGGAAGTTGACAGCAGAAGAAATGAAGGCCCTGGTCGAGGATCTCCGGACCAAGAGATTACCGGAGGCAACCCCACGCGTGACCCATACTGATGTGGATCCGTCACCGTACAAAATGGGGAAGTTGGACAAACTGGAGACGAAGTTGGAAGGCACGACCAACTACTTAAAATGGTCGCGGCAGGCGATGCGGACGCTGAAGGGACGTGGCTTGGTTGGTTATATAGATGGCCACACCAAGGCCCCTATCGATCACTCCTCGAAGGAGTTTGCTGTATGGGACATTGTCAACAATGTCGTGGCTGGTTGGTTGACAGCCTCTTTGACCGACCAAGTGTCGGATAACGTTGAAGCAATGGAGGGAGCTGCTGATATCTGGAGAACGTTGAAAGACATGTACTCCGGTTCGGGTAACCCCAAGCGAGTCTTTCAACTGCAGGATGAGCTCGATAGGGTAATCCAAGACGATCGTACCATCTCTGCGTACGCTGCCTTGTTGAAGAAGTACTGGTCTGATCTTGACCATTATGATCCTCTTGGCATGGAGGATGCTCAGGTTGAACCGGCCTTTGCAAAATATTTTCAGAAATTTCTGGATTATATCTCGCGGCAACGGATGATGAAGTTTTTGAAGGGGCTCAACCCAGCGTTTGAGCAACGGCGGAATGTACTTCTCGCACAACCGACGCTGCCGACATTAGAAGACGTCATAGCTGCCATGGCACAAAAAGAAGCACGGTTGAAGCTGATGCCTACCAAGGGTATCTTCCAGGGGGAACAGGCCGGAGTTGACACATCTGCTCTTGCCACTTTCACACAGCCTCCTTCTACGGGAGGCGTTTGCCACAACTATGGTGACACAGGGCATTACATCCGCTTTTGCCCAAAATCGACACGGACTCCCTCGAATGGTCGGGGTCGTGGTCGCGGTGGACGACGAGGTGGTCGAGGCAGCTACGGTGGTGGAAGGGGCACTTACTCTGGAGGCAATAAGGCACATCTGGCGGATGAAGGTGGGGACAATCAGCTGGCGGACATCACTCCATTTGAGAGAGAAGTTCTCGAGAAGATGTGCGGCTCAAAGCTTGGTTCTGGTAAAAGACAAGTCATTCCTGGGGCGCCGTCCACTACAGGAGATTACTGCACTTACTTCTTCCAAACCAGTGCCGGTATACCTCCGCGTGCTCTTGCATCTGTCTCTCAGCCAGCTTGGATTATGGACTCTGGGGCATCTTGCCATGTCACGGGGTCCCGAGGAGAGTTCCGGGAATACTCTACTCTAACGTCGCCAGAAAGCATTCAGACTGCTGATGGTACCTCCAGGCCTGTTACGGGTAAAGGCACTGTTGATTGCACTCCTTCCATCACTCTATCTAATGTCTTACATGCTCCTTCCTTTCCTGTCAATCTTATTTCCATTAGCGCCATTATCCTTGATCTAAACTGTATTGTTTCCTTTGATATTCCTAAGGTAACTTTTCAGGAGAAGGGAACGGGAAGACGACTGGGCACTGGCACATAGCATAAGGGTCTATGGTACTTGGACAGGAACGGTCTGGATAGAGCACTGGCATCTTTGGTTGCAAACGCCCAACCGGAAGTTCGAAGTCGAAGTATCGAAGCCGAGCTGCTCCTCCACCATCAGCATGTAGGACATTCTTCTTTTCCCGTTATTAGTTGACTGTATCCGTCCTTATATCAAAAAGCAAATAAAGAGTTGTTAGTTTGTGATGCTTGTGAGTTGGAAAAATATACCAGAAGCTCCTATGTGCATTCTGGGCATCGATGTTCTGCTGCTTTTGATATGATTCATTCCGATGTGTGGGGCCCTTGTCCTACAAATGGGGTTAACGGTTATAGATGGTTTGTTACTTTTATTGACTGCTCTACCCGCGTAACGTGGGTCTACCTGCTGAAGAATAAAAGTAATATTTTTTAGGCATTTCAAAGCCTCCATCAACGGGTGAAGACACAGTATAATGCTCGTGTTAAATGTTTCCGGTCGGATAATGGGACGGAATATACCCATAAGAGGTTTGCTGCGTATTTATCCTCTGATGGTATACTCCATCAAACCTCTTGTGCATATACACCAGCTCAAAATGGTGTTGCCGAACGAAAAAATAGGCACCTGCTGGAGGTAGCTCGGACGATGATGCTGGCTATGAATGTCCCTAAATTTTTGTGAGGGCAGGCGATCTTGACAGCCTCTTATCTCATCAACAGGATACCCTCTCAATTACTGGACTGGAAGACGCCTTTGGAAATGCTCACGGGGACAACTGCGTACACCGTTCCTCCGAAAGTATTTGGTTGCGTATGCTTCGTACACGATAACAGGCCTGGTGTTGGTAAGCTGGATCCTCGAGCACTTAAGTGTGTCTTTGTTGGGTACACCGGGACACAGAAGGGTTACGTATGCTGGAGCCCGGTTGAACGGAAGCTGTTTGTAAGCATGGACGTTACATTCAGAGAGCTGGAACCTTATTATGGTTCGGACGAAGGTTCTGCATTTGGGAACACGCCTCACACAGCGGGTGTTAGACGTGAGGGGGAGGTAGTACGCCCAAACGTAGTTGTCGGATCGGTACCTTGTCCTGTCGTGACAAACTGGCAGAAAGGGGGAGAAAGCATCAATGATACTGATACGGAGGATGAAGAAGACAATACGTATATTACGCAGGGGGAGAAGCAGACAAGGGAAAAGGAGCTCCAAGTTTACAGAAGAAGACAGCAGAGGTCCAGTACTGTGCCGTACCCTGTGCCTATAGTGCCAAGTCCCTCGTCTACTCCTGCCCCGACTCCTGAAGATGTTACTCCCACACCGGATCGCTCGGATTCGGAAGCGGATCTCTCCGATTCGGATGGTATACTTTCTCCACCACCCATTGCTCCCTTAAGGAGGTCTTCTCGCATTAATGCGGGAAAGGCTCCTATTCATTATAAAGATTATGAACATGATATCGCCAACTACCTATCTTATTCTAATATTTCTCCGACTTATCAAACATTCCTCACTTCGTTAGACTCCACTTCTTTACCTAAGAATTGGCAGGAAGCAAAGAAGGACCCAAGATGGAAAGCTGCAATGATGGAAGAACTTGGGACACTAGAGAAAAATAAGACATGGGAGCTGGTGCCATTACCTGAAGGGAAGAAAGCTGTGGGATGCAAATGGGTTTACACAGTGAAGGAGACACCAGAAGGAAAAGTTGAACGATACAAGGCGAGACTGGTTGCAAAAGGCTATACCCAGACATATGGTGTCGACTATGATGAGACTTTTGCCCCAGTAGCGAAGATGAGTACCGTAAGAACACTGGTCTCCATTGCAGCAAACTATGGGTGGAAGCTACACCAGTTAGACGTAAAGAACACATTTCTTTATGGAGACCTACAAGAAGAAGTATACATGGAGACTCCTCCGGGGTGCTACTCTGTGTCAGATTCAGGTGAAGGAACGTCACATGGAAAAGTGTGTAAACTGAAGAAGTCGCTGTACGGGCTGAAGCAATCTCCTCGAGCCTGGTTTGACAGATTCAGAAGGGCTGTCACTGGTATGGGGTACCATCAGACAAATGTAGGTCATACTGTCTTCCTCCAGCATGCAAGGGGCCACATTACTATACTTGCTGTATATGTAGATGATATAGTGATTACAGGTGACGATGTAGTTGAGATCACTAAACTGAAGACGAACTCGCCAAAGAGTTTGAGGTGAAGGACCTGGGAGAGATGAGATACTTTTTGGGTATCGAGGTGTGTGATGGGAAACAAGGAATTGTTCTCTCACAAAGAAAATATGCACTAGATCTGCTGAAGGAGACAGGAATGCTGTGATGCCGAGCAGCAGTCACTCCAATTGACCAGAAGTGCAAGATGGGAGCAGAAGCAGGAAAGCCTGTTGATCGCGAAAGGTATCAAAGGCTAGTAGGCAGACTGATTTATCTAGGGCATACTCGCCATGATATCTCATTTGCAGTAAGTGTTGTAAGCCGCTATATGCATGATCCAAGAACGGGTCATATGGATGCAGTATTTCAGATCCTAAGATATCTGAAAGGGACGCCGGAAAAAGGACTGTGGTTCAAGAAGAATGGATGCACAGATGTTGAGGGATACTGCGATGCAGACTGGACAAGCTGCATAGACGACAGAAGGTCTACCACAGGGTACTGTATTTTTGTAGGAGGAAACCTGGTTTCATGGAGAAGCAAGAAACAGTCAGTGGTAGCACGGTCGACAGTTGAAGCAGAATACAGAGCAATGGCTCTAGGAGTATCAGAATTGCTATGGGTAAAGGCGCTGCTGACAGAGTTGAAGCTAGACAAAGGGACACCATTGTGCCTTCTGAGCGATAGTCAAGCTGCGATAAGTATAGCGAACAATCCGGTTCAGCACGACAGAACGAAGCACATCGAGATCGATCGATTCTTCATCAAGGAAAAGCTGGAACAAGGGATACTGAAGATTGATTATGTTCGCTCAGAAGAACAAGTGGCAGACTGTCTGACTAAGGGTCTTAGTTCATTGAGTCTGTCAAAGCTATGTAACGAGATGGGGATGATTAATATCTATCGCCCATCTTGAGGGGGAGTGTTGAGAGTAAATAAGGGACTTTAGTCCCACATCGGTTAGATGTAATATGAAGAGGGGTTGGACCCTCTATAAGTAGTAGGCAGTAGCCCTCAATAATATTATCTGAGATATTAGAATCATTTCAATAGCATTCATAACAATCTTCAACATGGTCTAGAAGATTGTTTCTTTTTTGAATCAAGGATCTTATCTAGATCAGAAATCCATCTTTGTCCATATGCATTCTGTTGTTGGTTTAGTTACTCTGATATCATGAATGTCACTCGAAAAGCAAAGTTACTTATAATTTTGTCGTTAACTCTCAGGTTTGATATGTGACATGAATTCAACATGTAGAGAGATTGTGTCCATATAGTGTCCAATATGTTTCCGAAACGACACGGACAAGACACCAATTCTTAGATCATTGATTGCAACTATATAGAAAAAAAACACTAATGTCATTGATTGCAACTACTACTATAATGCGACTTGAGCTATCCAAGCCGATCACGCACTAATTAATATAAAACAATTAACTACTCTTTTATATATATATATATATATATATATATATATATATATATATATATATATATATACATATATATATATATATATATATATATTTGATATGGATATAACAGATGGAGAGCTCTGCTAGGGTTTCCCCTATGGCGGCCACCACGCCTCCTCCCCGTCCCCCTGATCCGCTCGCGGTGGGGGGGGAGGGGGGGTTCGGCGGGCTGGAGGAAAGGGCAGCGACGGCGGCAAGGGCCCCCCCCCCCCGATCGGGGAGGGGGGTCGGGTGGCGGCGGCGGCAACATGGGGACCCCCCCCGATCGGGGGGGGGGGGTCGGGCGGCAGCGTCAACAGTGGGACCCCCCCTTTCGGGGGGGGGGGGGTCGGGCGGCGGCGGCTACAGGGGGACCCCCCCGGCTGGGGGGGTCGGGCGGCGACGGCAAGAGGGGGACCCCCCCGATCGGGGGGGTCAGGCGGCGGCGGCAGGACCCGTCCAGGCGGGGAGGGGTCGGGCGGAGGCGGCTGCGGGACCCCCCCAGGCGGTGAGGGGTCGGGGGGCGGGCGGATGCAGGGGGACCCCCACGGGCGGGGGGGGGGGGGTCGGGCGGCACGGGAGGTTCCTCTTCCGACGGAGCGGCTTCAGTGTTCGAGTTCGGGTCCGGAAGGGTCAACACTGGTGATGCAGGCTGGCAGACGGTGACGAGACGACGGGTTGGAGGACGGCAAGGGGCCCAGACCCAAGTTTCGGGGCGGACGGGGCTAGAAAATCATGGGAACCGATCTTCGATCGGCACAATGGATCCCCGCCGTCGTGGGAAAGGTATGGTGCGCTCTGTTTTGGGTTGGAGGTCAAAGGCGACGGCGGTCGAGAAGGCTAAGGGTATTGCTATTGATACCGGCAGGAAAGGTCTGGGTCCTGTGAACCCCCCGACCAGGACGCACGTTGAGGAGCAGAGGCCTCGGTCATGGAAGGAGGTCTGCACGCCAGTGGTTACGAAAAGCCCGATGTCGATGGAGTTTGTCCCACCGATGTCGGTTGGAGGAGGGCTTCGGGCGTATTTTTCCGCCGAAGAAATAGCGGTGGTTTTAGAATTCTGGAAGAACACCCTGGTGCTGTATGTGTTAGGGAACAAGCCGTTCTATGGCCAAATTTAGGGTTATACGGAGCGTGTATGGAGACCCAAAGGTAGCATGGAATTCTTCCCTCGGGAGAACGGGTTCTATTATGTCAAATTTGGATTAGCGGAGGATGTGTCCAGGATCCTGCAGGGAGGGCCTTGGTCATTTGATGGAAGACTCTTTATATTGAAGGAGTGGACGCCGGAGCTGAGGTGTGAGAAGGAGGTACTGAACGCCATTCCCATCTGGGTCAGATTCCCCGAGTTTTCAGTAAAGTATTGGAGCATCCCGCTTCTCATGAGACTTGCCAGCCTTGTGGGGAAGCCGATCAAAGCTGACGAGGCCACTACTTTTCGTACCAGACTGATGTATGCCAGGGTCTTCGTGGAAATTAAGGCGGGCTCAGAGCTTCCGAGTATGCTTGAGTATCAGATACCGTCTGGGAAGGTTCTGACACAGGCGGTGGAGTATGACTGGGTCCCTCCCATGTGTTCTTACTGCGAGTGCTTCGGGCACACTACTAGTGCGTGCAAATACAAGGGGAAGGAGACTGCCAGGCCACAGGTGGTTCAGACGAAGGTATCGGGGAAGGAGACGGCCCCCAGTCACTTGCCTGGGGAGACAGAGCCAAACAGACATATGAAGGAGGACACAGTGATGGAGGTCGATAGGAGGCTGGAGTCAGGATCACCGCAGAGACAGGAGATCACGCAGGGTGCACTGGTCCCGTTCAGACCACAGAGGACCATCGTGACCAGGGGTATGAGCACGGCTGGTAGTGGTCATATGGTGATGGAGGCCTCCCCGGCAATCATAGTATACAGCAGCAGGAAAAGGCACGCTCCGGCCACACGGAAGGATATCCCTCAGGCGAGGGATATGGATGACCAGACTGAAGACAATCCTGACTGGGCACTTACTCTTAGCAGGATTCAGGCCCATCTTGCTCCTTCCTCCATGGTAGATGCGGTCATTGATCAGGCGGATGAGACACTTCCCTCGAGTGTCGATCCAGACGAGTTCCAGGGGGACCCCTCATCTATTAATTAGATGTCGGTCCTAGCATGGAACATTGGAAGGGGGTGTTCCATTGGACGATGGAGGGAGATTGGAGGGGTTCTGAGGATAGAGTCGTGTGACATTGCTATCCTGCTGGAGACGAAGATTAGAGGGGCCGCTATGCTCTCGCGTAGGACTCCGGCAAACTGGGATCACATTCACAACTTAGATCTTTGTGGTATGGCAAGGATCTGGGTTAGGTGGAACAAAGGTAGCTGGGAGGGGGTGCAGATCCATAAATCAGAACAACTCATCGGCGTTACTTTCGAGAACAAAGGTGGGTTCCGGTTCATCCTGGGTGCTGTATATGGGCACAATGATCGGAGACTCCGAGAGGCTTTGTGGGAGGACATTGTGCATCTGGGTCTTATGGCAGACAACATGCATCTCCCTCTGCTCATCATAGGGGACTTCAATGCTATGCTGCTTCGTCAAGAAAAGGTGGGAGGTCGCCCTGTTCCGGACTCGATCTTATATGACTTCCAGAGGTGTCTGCTTATGTCAGGGATGCGAGGGCTGGAGCGAGCTGGACATATTTGGACCTGGCATAACAAGGCTACTCATAAGCGGATTGCTTGTCAGTTGGATCGAGCCTTGGGCAATAGTGAGTGGTTCAGATGCTTTCCGAACTCGGTGGCGGAAGGTCTTGCGGCGGGTACTAGCGACCATTCCCCTATCCGGGTTGGCCTCTGTGAGAGACCCACTTTGAGGGCGAGGCCGTTTCGGTATAACAACAGCTGGTATCTGTCGGCTGGATATATGAGGAGGTAGTTACGGAAGAGATGCAGCACTTTCGGGAAGGCACGACTCAGTTCCGTATGGTTCACAAACTCAAGCAGCTCAAGCGGGCCATCAGGGGGTGGGTGAAGACGAGACCGCGAACTTCTCTGGCGGATAAGGAAGCCGAGCTTCGGGACACTCAGGTGGCCCTCCAAGCTGACATTCTGAACGGGGAGCTGGCGGCTAAGGAGAAGATCCTGATTGAGGAGGTCAGCACCATGAGACTGTAGGAGGAGATTAGTACGGCACAGAGGACCAAATGTACCTAGCTCAAAGATGGAGACCGCTGTACCAAATTCTTCTACGATGTGATCCGCACCCGTCAGCACCGGAACAACATCCCCAGACTTCTGAATGCTGAGGGACGTCTTGTGGGGGACCCGGTGGAGATTCAGGAGGAGGCCGTCAGATTTTACACTGACTTATATCAGCAGACGGACTACACTAGCACATTCCCAGCCCTTGTCACGAAGAGACTGGTGTCCCACCATGGAAACAGTTTGCTTTTGGCACCAGTGAGGATGGAGGAGGTTGAAGACATTGTGATGAAGGCTAATCCTAACAAAGCTCCCGGGCCTGATGGCTTCTCTTCAGGGTTCTTTAAGCGACACTGGGGTGTGCTTAAGGCCCCGGTTCTGGCAGCGATTCAGGAGTTCTTTGTGGAGGGCAAGCTTCTGAAGGAGATGAACCACACATTCTTGACGCTGGTTCCTAAGAAGGAGGGAGCGACCTCACTTGCAGATTTTTGGCCCATTACTTACTGTAATTTTCATTACAAGATTATCACTCATCTTATGTGCAGGCGTATGGAGGGGATTATGCAGGGATTGGTGTCCCAGAATTAAGCAGCATTCACCAAGGGCCGGTCGATAGCGGAGTACAGCCTGCTAGCTCATGAGATGGTGAGGGAGTTCAGCAAACCTGGGGGGATGAAGGCTTGTATGAAGCTTGACCTCCGAAAAGCTTATGATACGGTCAACTGGGACTTTCTGTGTCACTTGATGCTTGCCATGGGGTTCGACGTGAGGTGGGTTGCGAGGGTGAGGGAGTGCATTTGCTTCCCTACTTTCTCATTCTTCATCCAGGGCACGCCGCATGGCTACTTCAGGAGCAACAGGGGATTGAGGCAGGGTGACCCTCTCTTCCCGTATCTATTTACCTTGGTGATGGAGTACTTTACATGCATGATGGATACGGCAGTACATAGCAAGAGGATCGTTCCCCTTTTCCGGTTGGTGAGTCCGGTTGTATCCCATCTGATCTATGCTGACGACTTATTGGTGTTACTCCAGCCTTCCATGCGGGGAATGAGAGCGCTCTCTGACATTATGGAGGAGTTCGGACGGCTATCTGGGCTCCAGTTAAATAGGAAGAAAAACAGAGTCTACTTCAGCTCCCGGTGTACACAGCAGGAGGAGAGAGCCTTCGCCTTGGGAGTGGACAGAGGCGAGCTTCCAGTGAAATACCTGGGGGTCCCGCTGACGGTCAACTATGCCAGAGAGCAGAATTGTTACAGCTTGGTGGATTTTGCTCAGAGGAGAGTGGAAGGCTGGCAAGCTGCGGGTCTATCATTTGGCGGACGGATTGAGTTGGTGCGTTAGGTTATTGCGGGCTTCACGATGTTCTGGCTCCAGTCTATCCAGATCCCTACGGCTTACTATTCGAAAAGTGGAGGCCATTTGTGCTGACTTCATCTGGAGGGGAGGGATGCATGCGATCTCCTGGGACCAGCTATGTCGGCCTCGGGAGAAAGGAGGAGTGGGGTTGAGGCCTCTCCATGCGGTCAGGAAGGCAGCTTGTGTGAAGATGGCCTGAAGATTCATCAAGGGGGGGTCGCTCTGGGCGGAATGGATGGCGAACAGATACCTAAGGAGGACTAACTTCTGGGCCTGCAGGATAGACAACAATTTTTCGGTCACGTTTAAGGCCATTCTGAGGTGCCGACCGGTGCTTCAGACCGCTATTTGTAGGAACATGAGGGATGGGACGACTACCGACCTCTGGCTAGACCCTTGGTTGGGTTCCAGATCCTTGCTCGAGCTATTGGAAGGTCAGCTGGACAGAGAAGCGGGCAGGGGGCTCACATGCAGTCGGATCATCAGAGATGGAGTTTGGAGGCCAGAAGGATATCCATATACTGCTCCGCTTGTCGAGGAGATTCGTCTTATTACTATTGACGCTAGCCAGCATAAGGATTCCTGGAGCTGGGCCAGCCCAGGTACGGGGGACGGGTCAGGCCTATTCTGCTTTCGTAGCTGCTACGACTTGGTTCGGACCCACCACGATCGGGCTGAGGAGGTGGACTTCATTTGGGACAAAGGGGTTGCCCGAAAAATGTAACTATGTACATACCGACTTCTACGGGGTAGACTGATGACGAGAGACAGACTCCTCAGGTTTGGGATGCAGATCCCGGATGCCAAATGTGTGCTATGTTATGAGGAGGATGAATCTATGGGGCATCTCTTCTTTGTATGCCCGGTGACCTGGCACATTTGGACTGAGCAGTGCGCGCAGCTGAGAGAAGGAGTTGGGGTGGATAGAGACATCCGGAGCATTCTTAGCTGGATCCGAGATCACAGAGGCCGGGATCCGGGGTGGGCCAGAAGAGCCAGAGTTCGTCTCGCCGCGTCCGTTTGGCACATCTGGAAGGAGCGGAACAGACGTATTTTCGAGGGCTTAACTACCCCCCTATTGGAATTCTACATAACATAGAATTCGATGTATCAGTAATGGCCCCATAATATTATAATTTGGGGCATGGGAAGTTGTGATATTATGTATTGTAATACCTTTTCCGCTACATGCGAGGAATAAATTCACCCTTATTCCAAAAATATATATATATTATATATATATATATATATATATATATATATATATTATATATATATATATATATATATATATATATATATATATATATATATATATATATATTTGATATGTGACATGAATTCAACATGTTGAGAGATTGTGTCCATATAGTGTCTAATATGTTTCCGAAACGACACGGACATGACACCAATTCTTAGATCATTGATTGCAACTATATAGAAAAAAAAACACTAATGTCATTGATTGCAACTACTACTATAATGCGGCTTGAGCTATCCAAGCCGATCACGCACTAATTAATATTAAAAAAAATTAACTACTCTTTTATATATATATATATATATATATATATATATATATATATATATATATATATATATATATATATATATAGTTTTTCTAAAAAGAAATCAATAAAAAGAAACCGTGGACTGATTCGACCTGCGCGGGCAAAGCCCACATGATTTCTAGTCATGCCCGATAACCACTCCAGCACGTCCACTTACATTCATTAAGAGTCAAATGATCTTACTAATCCACCAATAATAATCTTGCATTTTGAGAAGAAATTTTCAATTCAATTTTCTTATTTCAATTTTTTTGTTCTTTAAATGTAAGTAAATAACTAATACAAATCTGCTAAGCCTTCAATCTTCAATTCTTCTACTCAGGCTGGGTCTAGTGGATCTTAAGGTCTACAAAGCCTAGGACGATTTTGAAAATTGGATCTCTTATTTATCTTTAACTAAGTATTAAAAAATAATTTTCGAGTGGATCTTTAATGAAACTAGTCATGCATGTAAAAGATTATTTTTTGCTCTGATATTGTATAAAGATAGTTTAAATTATGATTTTGTTATATATATGATTTTAATATATTTTTATTCGAATTTTTTTATATATATGTTTATTAAATATGATTTGTCATAAATATATGTGCGTGTATTAAGCTATTTGTTAAAAAAAAATTCTTAATTTTAATTATGGCAGTATATGCATATAGTTTGGACGGTTATTTTTGAGCCATTTCAAACATCTCTACTAATATAAAGTGGCTTCAAAACGGCTCCAAATTAATCTGTATAAGCTGTGTATTTCATCAACCACTAAAATTTTAAAAACTAGAAAATAAAATTTTAAAAGTAACTATCTTTCTTATCTTCTGTCTATAACTGAACCCTCTCTCCTCACGTAAAAAATTAAAAACCGCCCGATACTATAATATATTTAAAATTAAAATTATGTTTAAACTAACTACATAATATTATCTAATTAAATACATATCCTGAATTTATAAATAATAATCATAAAAGATCATATAAAATATATTAAAATTATATTTAAAATATTCTATATAATTTAAATTTTTATGTACTTTATTAATAATATTATTGATTTTTTTTATAAGTGCAACAACGTGACTAGTCTTTATAATAGGGGCCTCTTAACTTTTCATAAATTATAATTTTGGGCTACTTTTTGTTAAAAAATGTTAGTCTAGGGTTGATAGTAGTCCTAAACCACGTTAGGAAGAACGGATTTCACACAGGGCCGGCCCTGGCCCAGGGCGGCCAGGGCGACCGCCCAGGACCCCATGAAATTTGGGGGCCCAAAAAAATTAATTTAAATGTATATATATATTAGTAATCTTATATTGAAAATAGAACTAATATATAATATGATCCTCTTTTATCATAAAATATTTGTGGTGTAGTGGTAGTTTGTTATACTTGTACACAAGAGGTCCTAGGTTCTAGGCTTAGTTGTATCATTTTTTAGTTCAATTTTTTTATATTATATATGGGCCCCATTTTAAAAATTTGCCTAGGGCCCCCATTAACTCAGGGCCGGCCCTGATTTCACATAATTGTGACACTAATAGCTTGAGCTTTAAGGTTGATTCAGATTCTTGTTACATTTTACATGGGATTCCATTTTGTGCCAAATGAACTGTTTGGGAGTGACACTAATTTGGTGGCTTAAATGGGTTTTATCCGAATACTAGTCTAAGGAGCACTTGGAATGTTTGGCCAAACATAGGCAGGGTGACCTAAGGATAAGTCAGACAAAACTTCGGACTTAGACAACTCCCTCTGCGGAGACAACCCCCAAACACAACATGACCTACAAGAGGTCAGGGTCGCGGCTGAACCCCAATGACATAAAAAAGTGTCCAACAAGAGGCTGGGTCAAGGAACAACCAAAATCAGTTCCGATTAGGACAACCCAATCTCCCGGGCCGGCCTTAAACATAGGTCCATCTCCCAAAATGTAATACAAACTAAACCTTAGAATAATGGGCCTCTTGATCTGGACAATTGTGGGCATAGGTATCATGTCCCCTTCTGCTTCTTTCTGTAAAAGCAATCACAAAATTTTATTTATCTTTATTGTTTGTGTTTATGACTGATAATTTTTTTCATATCTGGGACTGCAAATATTTGGCAATCCTGAATATGCACAGGATACCAAAATTTTGACACTCCATGACTGTAAAAATGATAACAGCCACTATGACTTTGCGTAGTGCTCTTAGCATCTTTTTTTTTAAATTTCCTGAAAGCCAGTTCATAAGTTGTGCAGCTATAAAATTGGGAGTTCTTAGAACAACATCATCATCGATGCCAAATCAAACTCCCCAACAATGGCAACAAATCAAACTCCCAAACAAGCGCAAGGAAAAATAAGATTTAAGCCAGTATAAATGTATGGTTGTAGTGAAGATTAAACCAATACCTACAACCAGAACAAGAAAAAAAGTTAGGAGAAGGTGCAAAAAATCCCTCGTTAGATTGTCGTCTTTTGCATAGAAAGACTCCATGCTGTTAAAATTCATTAAAGTATAAAATTTGCTCATTAGGCCCCCTAATAGACCACTTAAGCTAACAGATGGTAAATTTTGAGTGGAGTGACCGTTATACCCTCTCTAATATACACCGAAACCCCTCGTTAGATTCCTTTCTTTCTTTCCTAATTCGACGTTCATTTCTTTCTTCCCTAATTCGAAGACGGAGAAGAACAGTTTCATCGTTCGTGATTTGAAGACAGAGAAGAAAACCTTAATGCAAGTGTGATTCGAGATTCAGGTATAGATCCTTTAACTCCTAGGCGAAAAAGAACCTTGAAAGAAAATCCCACCTTTATCGTTTCGTTTAGTAGTTGTTTTTTCTCTTGAGATGATGAGTTTTTTTTTGGGAAATAACCCTAATTTGGGAAGAATTTAGGGAAAATAACCCCAATTTAGGGGAAATAACCCCAGTTTGGGGTGAATTTAGTAGAAAGAACCCTAATTTCGTTTATAATTGTGTCTGCACAATTACTGTTTGTAATTAATTTATTATTAATTTGTTATTAGTTTGTTATTAGTTTGTTATTAACAAACTAATAAAATATGTTATTATTTGTTTGTTAATAACTTTGTTATTTGCTTGTAATTAGTTTGTTATTTATTTGTGACCGTGTCTGCACAAACTAGTATCTGTGATTAATAATGTGCATCTGTCTGTTCAGAGGTTAACAGAGGATGGGTACAAAGTATGTTCTTCACATGTATGAGGTATAATTTCATATTCTTCTCTATTTCCTTTTCATTTTTTTTTTCAAAATTCTCCATGGCTCCAAGACTCTTTGGAAGAGGCAAGAGAAAAAGGAGTGAAGGTGCATCATCTTCCAATCCTCCGTCTCCTCTTGCTCCTCCAATCCATCCTCTTTTTAATCCACCACCACCTCAAGACCCCAACACATTCAATGAAATTTTTTTGTATCATTGGCTTCCAATGAATGTTTTGCCGATTTTCGTTCACAGAGTGTGTATGCGGGTCATCCAATTAATTTTACTATATTTTTGGCTTATGATTCATTGTTCCATGATCTTTGTTTAAATGAGTTAGTTTCTACCTCATCTATAGTTTATTTGAATGCTATCCAAATGTTCTATTGTAATCTAATCTTTGACGACACACGGATCTACTCTCGTGTCGTCGGTATCGACATTACTTTTGATAATTTTGAGCTTGCAGAATATCTTGAGATCCCGGAACCCAATTCTTGGGAGAAACTTGTCGATGCCCACAAGTTTCAATTTCCCGATGGATCGTCACTTGAAAGCTTCAAGGACGATTTGTGTACTCCCAACACTCGTCCATGCAAGCTACGGGCTAAATATCTTAACCCGTATTTTTATGAACTTCATCGCATTGTCTTCTCCACGATCTTGTCCAAAGCGGGATCGACCGATGAAGTATCTTATTTTAAGATCTCTGCTCTTTATCATCTCCACTTCCATGTCCCTTTTAACTTTTCGCGTACTATGATGGACTGGATGATTAGTGCACGGAAGAGACCTCGATCATTGGTCTACGCCCTATATTTGTCGATAATTTTTCGTACGTTCCATATTCCCCTTGATGAGTGTCAGTTCCTTCCTGCCCCTGCCTATCTGTCTAAGGCACGGCAGGCTTCTAGCAGCTGTTGAGTCCTCTGCCAAGTCTGAGCACTCCGAGTCTGATGCTCATGCTGATCCTCCTGCTCTTGGCCAACCTGCACCCAAGCCTCCTGCTACCCTTGAGTCCATTCAGACTATGCTGCATGATCATTTCCGCTTGGAGGACAATCGTTGGACTCAGATGGATCATCCCACCACCTTACAGATGACGGCCATCAGCAACACCCTGCATGACATCCAGTACTCCCTGGCTGCTCATCCTACAGTATCTTACCCCATGGTACGGGACCCTTCTCGCGAAGGTTACCTATCGACGACACCTGGGTCAGGATGTATTTGGATCCGGATGCAGCGTTTGTTGATCCTCGTCGCTCTGTCAGCGGCCCATCTGACTCTGCTGGACCTTCCCGTGCTCCGTGACGGCCGTGGTCCCTTTTATGATACTGCTGATGCTTAGGATTTCTTTTGTTTATGCACTTTGTCATTTTTATTCAGTGGTTATGTAGTTGAACTCTTTGCTTTGTACTACTTTATGATTATATGGCTTCTATTTGGATTATTTGCTAGTTATCTCTTACGTTGGATTTGAGCCTTGGTTGTGTGATTGCATATTTTCACTATGGTTATGTTTTTATGGGGGAGCCTCTATTTTATTTTGCTAAATGTCAAAGGAGAAGAATATGTGATATTTGCTTAACCATTTTGGATAAGTATTTGTGCTATATATTGTTTGGACTAGTATTCGTTTCAGGACTTCTCTATTTACGGGAAAGCCGAAATATCCATCTACGGGGGAGCTATATATGTGTCCAGGTATGAATATTGCGACACACAAATATCGCAATTTTGTCAATTATCAAAATGGGGGAGATTGTTGACCCAAACTGGATCGTAGTCAACCTAATCTTGATAATTAACAAATCGATATTTGACATGATCCAACTCGACACATAAATCGTTATCAAGCTACAAATCAGATGACTATCACATATCAAGTCAGACAATCATCATCGATGACTGCTCGACAAATACTGCTGGAACTTGTCATCGAAAGTCTGTAATTTTTACTCTTTTATTGAGTCTAGACTGTTGTACATTGAGTCGCACTGAGTACCTCAACCATAGACTAGATAACCAACAAGCTCCACAAAACAAGAAGCCAATCTGCCAAAGTCCAACAAAGCCCATAAGCATTCTGTCTCGAAGGAGGCAGAGTTTGGGCCGAACTCTACCTCCACACAGAGTTCGGACCGAACTCTGCCTCCACACAGAGTTCAGACCGAACTCTGCTCCTAATTTCCAGGAGCTAATTTTTAGGGATTGCTTATTGCAAGTTGTCCAATGGCCATAATTTTGAATTTTTGGATAGAGTTCTGGCCGAACTCTGCCTCCCAGAACTAGTATATATAGGCACCCTTTTCTCCCATTTCAATTCATCCAATCTTCTCTTCTCTTCTCTTCTACTCTTATAGCCTATACATCCTAAAGAGCCATACTCTTCTCATCTACTAGCCACAAAACTTCCCAAGCCTACAAGGTGCTCGGTGCGAGTCAATTAGAAGTTTTGTGCAAGAGTCTTGAAGAAGTCACTTAGAAAATTCCAAGTTTCGCCTCAGCGATCTTTCAAGAAGTAGGCGTGCTCTTCTGAGTAAAGGCACGTGGTTGTAAAGCTATTTCACAAATAGTGGATTTCAATCCTGAGCTAGAGTTCTCAGGCCTGGACTAGTCCTCCATGAGGGAAACCAGGTTAAAAATTGCTGTGTCTGCGTATGCTTTCTGATCTTCATTTAATTTCCATAATTATACTCTGGTTAATTATTTGCTAGTTGGGATTGAATAGAGTTGAATTTTTAATTATTCATTATTGTCACAAGTACTCTATTCACCCCCCTCTAGAGTTGCCTATACGTACTTCAGACTCGAATAGGATAGCCAGGTCTGAAAGACCGCTAAGCTCTAGGAAGGGAGCTAGCAGAGACCTAGTCCTTCGACGCCGCCTCTTTGACAATCTGGGGGCAATGCTGGTAACCTCTATCGCGGCCGAGGGGGCGCTGTCAGGGAGGGAGCTCCTCGGCAGGGCCTCTATAGGCAGGATGGGTATAAAAGCAAGCTGCGGGGGAGGTGATATAGTATGGGTGGGCACTTGGCCTTTGGACGAGCATTCGCCTGGATCGGAAGAGGTTACTGTGGTCAGTGGATGGTTTATCATTAGCTGAGAGCTACTAGGTTCTGGTGGAGAAGGCTCCGTCGTCGAAGGGGGTATCGGGGCTTTGCCTTTGGAGGTTATGGTATCCGAGGGATAGGGGAACTTCTTGTACTGGGCCAGGAGGTGCCCTTAATGTGAGCATTTGGTACAAAAATCCAGCACGCACTCAAAGTCGAGGGGTTTGCCAGAAGCTCCCTTCGGTAGGACAGTGGATTCTAACCGCAGAGGGGAGGGGGGACGCTGATATCAACTTCAACTAGAGCACGGGCTCGGCTAGGGCAGGAATGGTTGGCTGTCGCCTGATCTAACATGAGTGGGGGTGCTGAAGCTTCCCGTAATGGCAAAAAGAGGTGATTTAGCGAAGAAATGTTGTGGTAGACCGGGGAGGTTGACCCACACTGGCGTCAGAGGTGATTCTCGTGAGGAGGAGAAGGAGGGAGTCCACCGGAAGAGTCTCTTCTGAACGTTGGCCACCTCCCATGAAGCTCTGGACCGCAGGCGCAAATAATCCTATTCGGAGTCGGGCCAGAGAAGCAGGTGACGGTAGTCTATAATGCCAACCGAAATATATATATGAAAATTAGATTTTATTAACCTTGTCTTGCATATATATTTTCGGAATAAAAATATTTTTTTAAGCCTATACTGTACAGAAAAAATTGTTAATGATACGGGAACAGAAACGAGGAGTGCATTGTTTAACTGGAAGAGGATGTCAGTAAAAAAATTGAACCCAAACGAAAATGGAGACAGATGAAAATTTCGAACACTACTCGAAAGCAGAGATGGACGGTTTGGTCTCCAGTCCTACCCGCCCATCCTAATAGCATGTTCCCCAACAATTCCTTTTGACATTTCCATCACAATAAACTTCCATCTCCTTATGGCCATCTCCAACTCATCCTAAAAAATTCCTTCAATTTGAGGTCTCAAAAATGAATATTCGTATATTATGTTATCCTCAAAATTTTACAACTCAAATACATCAATCGTCAGATAATAAACAACTCTTTTTTTTCTACATAAATTTATTTCTTCACAATTATATAATATAATTATATACATTAATGTTTTATTATTATTATTTACCGGGATAATATTATATTAGTTTATATTATTTAATATTATTAATATTATTTACTGAGGTAATATTTGTATAATATTATATTATTTTATAATATTTATACATTAATTTTAAACTTTTAGGGCGATAGTATTAATTTTATTTTATAATATTTAAACAAAAATATTATATTATTAATATTATTTAATATTATTAATATATTTTGTAACATCTATATATAAAGATAATATTATTAATATTATTTAATACATTGATGTTATTCTATTAGTTTTTACCAAATTATTTAAATATCATTTTGTTAATCAAATGAACCTAATAAACAAATAAATTAATACTCATAACAAATATATTCGATATTAGATTTTATTGAATGATCTCAGTAAGAACTTTTTAATGGTATAATTATTATATTATTTATATTTATAAATTAAAAAAAAAGCTAATTAAGTTTAGTGTTTAACATATATAGGATATATTAGTAATTAAGTACAATTTGAAGGATAAAATAGTCATGAATAGCGGATCCTCAAATTTGAGGATTTTCTCTCTCTTCCCTCAAATTTGAGGATCAAAGACCCTTTCCTCAATTTTTTGAGAAAATTTTCTCAAATTGAAGGTGGATTGGAGATGGTTTTTGAAGAAATTCTCTCAATTAAGTTTTTGAGGATCATGGTTGGAGGTGGCGTAAGTCGCACTGAATATGTTGTTCTCTTTGGCCATAATATAGAGAGAATTCAATGCTTAAGTTTGGTTACAAGAAAAATATTGGCATTTTTTGTTGTTGGTTTATCATTTTTGTTATTAGGTTACAAGAAGAAAAGGTTTGATTTTTCACTTTTGGATGGGACACAAAGTGAGTTTGTATCTTTGAAAATTCATATCAATTATATAAGTTTGAAGTGGGTAGAAAGTGGAATTTGTTGTAACTCATGGCTTTTCACCTTTCATCTCCTTGTAACCTACATGACCTTTGGCCCTTCATTTCTTCATAACCCCCCAACCTCTCTCCCTATATAAAGATAGGTTGGGATAGCTTGTAAGTTGCACTTGAGTGATTTATATTATACGAGTATACATCGTCACATCTCTGGCGTGTTTGAGTTTTTGTCTTACAACACGTTATCAGCACTTTGCTCGTGCAACGCCGGAGACCCGGCGTACCGTTCATTTTTTTTTTACCTCCTTCCACCGTATGGTAAGAAAGATAATTTTTTTTTGATACTAAAGCTGGTTGTTCTTAGAAGATTGACTATCTTAAGTTAATTTGTTCTATGAGTAACATCAACATAGCACATTCTCTCTTTCGCTTATACAACAATATATAGTGGAGGCCTTATACTGCCTCTGTTTTCCATTTGAGCTACTATTAAGTTACTGCCCTTGTATTTTTCTTCATTGTCTCCATGAAAGTACTCTATTGTGCTCAACTTTGTATGGTTTTGGTAGCTTTGTGTCAGTAACTAGAAAAATATTTGTATACATAAATACAAATATCATTATTTTTTAAGTTATAAGTACTCTATTGGAACTTCTGTAGGACACAGAGGAGATTATTTACATAATTTTGCTAAGACATCCAATTTTCTTAGATTTCTAGTTACATATGTTTATTTCATTTGAAGAATATGTAAAGCATATACATATTTACATATTACTTGTGAAATATTGTAGACTCAAACTCGTATATAAGAGTATCTGTTATGCATTATCTAGTACTTGTGTCAAATGAAGAAAAAAAATTTAAAAGAATTTTTTGGACTAATTTTTTGGAAGAATATGTTTTGTTAAAACAAGTAACTACAGTAGTATTGAAGAATATACTTTCTTTGTTATAGCAGACTATTTGATAAAAGAAAAAAAAAAGAGGAAAACAAATTTTTTTTCTTTTGTCCAATTCTACATTATATATATATAAAAATTTTGCTGAAAGTGGGATTTGGAGAGCTAACATTTAAATGCTAACATTTTTTTTTGGTAATGATGGATTTGGAGCGTCCCGACGAGCGCCTCAGTAGCATTTTTTTATATTGCTCAGTGAATCATTGTAACAGATGAATAATAAAATTGTATTTTTTTGTCGTTATTTTTTGGGCGTCGCTTCATTAGACGTCGAAAAAATAGTTGACATTTTATTGGTGCCGCTTGCTTAGGCACCAATTCTTTTGTGTGCTGTTGCTTGCTTATGTTGTACGTTTTTTTTGCGTAATTACGGAAAAAAAATAAACTTGAAAAATGGTTTTGGCTACATAAATAAATTCTGGCACCGCCAAATTTGGGCCTTCCAAAATAACATTTTTGGCTATTTTTTTTTCAAAAGCAACGCTAATTTTGAGCACGCACTAAATTGTCACCTATTTTGCACAGTTCGCAAATAGTGTGAATTTTTTGAAAAATCTTATTTATTCTTACATTTGAAATTTTTTTACGAAGTCTCTCCGAATAGGCTAACCTATTTGGGTATGATGTCAGAAAGAACTTGGGGCTTGATTTTTAAGCGGTCCCTGGTGACCCTCCTCCCTCATTTTTCCGCCTGGTCATATTCACGTAGAGCTACTGAAAGGGGTTGACCGAATATTATTTTTGCTCAAATTGTATTTATAATTATGCATTTTTGCAAGAAACTAATTGACCTATCTATATCGGCCCGTCGATCGATATAAGAGAATTTTTTTTAAAAACAAAAATTGTTTTTATTTACGATTGTTGTTGCTTATACAAACCAAATCCATATAAACCTGTCGTTTTATATGTTGACTGATCAAGATTTTTTTTCTCCTGTTGTAGAAAAATGTCGATCAAGATTGATTTTCCCATCCTTGAAGCCTCTGGCAAGAACTACTTGGACTGGACGCAAGACATCCAGAACCATCTAGATGCGCAGGGCCTCTTGGACGTCATCTATAACGAGGAAGAGCGCGAAGTGGAAGTCACTCGCTCAATGAACGCCAAAGCGATGATTCTATTCCACAGGCATTTATCTGACGCCATGAAGGCGGAGTTCATTGAAATCTCCTCGCCGAAGACGCTATGGGACTCTCTGAAAGAGCGCTTCGACCACCAAAAGACCATATGGCTGCCTGAAGCGCGCCATGACTGGTTGAACCTGCGCTTCCAAGACTTCAAGAGCGTAACTGATTATAACAATGAAGTCTGCAGGATTCGATCACTTTTCCAATACTGCGGTGAGATATTAACCGACAGTGATCTATTGGAGAAAACATACACCACATTTCCTTCCACTGACAACTTGCTCCAGAAGTAATACCGTCAGTCTAAGTTCACCAAGTTTCCCGAGCTCATCACCCAGCTTTTACTAGACGAGAAGAACAGTCTCATTTTAATGAGAAACAACAATTCTTGTCCTGCTGGAACAAAGGCAATTCCAATGCCTGATGCAAACGCTCTCCGTGGACCAAATCCACGGTGGAAACGAGACAAGGGCTAGTCGTCCCAGCAAAGGAACAAATGCGAGTTTAAGTCTCGTCACCTAAAGCGAGGTTCTAACAAGAACCAAGGACCTTTGACTCCTAGACAGTCTCATGGTAAGAACCAACGGGCCAGTCGTCCCAAAGCGAGAGTGAAAGGCCAAGCGCCTACTCTCTGCTACAAATGTGGTGCTTATGGTCATATGCAACGGACTTGCAGGGCAACCCCCCAAGAAGTTGATAACTATCACAAGGGGCGCCGGACCGAAGCAAATCTGGTCAACGAGTGCGAAAGTCTAAATCTTGAGACCCCCGATTTTGTAGCAGAAATGGAAGAATGAATCTCCATTTTCTCTCTATATTTGATTTAAGTCATGAAACTTTTGGTGGTTTGTATTTTCTATTTTCTCGATAAATTAAAGTTCTATTTCGAGCACTTTCCTCAAACGTGTGACAAACTTTAATTTTCTTTACTTATAGGCATGGACCACGGGGCAGTGGATTGTCTGGTTGATAGTAGAACGACTCACACTATCTTGAGAGATAAATCATACTTTATCTCCTATACGCCTAAAGTAACCTCAGTGACAACCATTTCGGGACCCTCAACCCTTGTTCAAGGTTTTGGCAAAGCCCGTTTTTCGTTGTCCAATGGTACTCCCGTTGAAGTATCAGAGGCTTTATATTCTCCAAGGTCCAGTCGTACCTTACTGAGTTTTAAGGATATTCGAGAAAACGGATTTCATGTTGAAACTGCTCGAGAACATGGCTTCGAGTATCTTTTCATTACCTCCACTCAGTACGGCCAAAAGCGTATCATAGAGAAGTTGAAAAATCTTTCAAGTGGTTTGTATCTCACTACGATACAACACATCGAGAGTAATCTCATCATTCGCCGAGCACCAGTTGATGAGAGCATTTTTATGCTATGGCATGAACGGCTGGGTCATCCGGGTCAAAATACGATGCTTCGCACTATGAATGCATCGCATAGGCATCCTCTTGGAGGAAAAAATTTCGTTATAAATCCGAAAAGCCTTTGCCAAGCTTGCTCGATTGGAAAGACGAATCTCAAGCCGCTCCATGTGAAACCTACGAGATTGGTTTCTCAATTCCTTGAAAGAATTCATGGAGATATTTGTGGACCAATCCAACCAACATGCGGACCATTTAAATACTTCATGGTTTTGGTTGATGCATCGACTAGATGGTCACACGTAGTGTTGTTGTCCACCCGAAACGCAGCGTTTCCTAAACTCCTCGCCCAGATCATTAAGTTAAGGGCTCACCATCCGGATTATCCGATAAAGTCTATTAGACTTGATAATGCCACGGAGTTTACATCGAAGACTTTCGATGACTATTGTATGACTTTGGGAATAAATCTTGAACACCCTGTTGCGTATGTTCATACCCAAAATGGCCTAGCGGAAGCTTTTATAAAGCGACTGCAAGTGATAGCGCGGACCTTGGTTATGCGCACCAAACTCCCACTATCTGCATGGGGCTATGCAATTTTGCACGCTGCGAATTTGGTCCGTCTGAGGCCCATGGCCACCCAACCACTTTCTGTGTACCAGCTGGTTACTGGATGTGAGCCTGACATCTCACATTTACGTGTGTTTGGGTGCCTAGTCAATGTTCCAATTGAGCCGATAAGGCGTTCAAAATTTGGACCTCAGAAGCGACGGGGAATATATGTCGGTTGTAACTCCCCGTCCATCATTCGCTATTTAGAGCCCTTGACATGTGATCTCTTTACCGCGAGACACACGGATTGTGACTTTGATGAGGCAATCTTCCCGTTGTTAGGGGAAGAAATGCACGCTAACGTTGATGAGGAACGACGTGAATTAGCGTGGCATGTGCCCGCTTTTGCTCATCATGATCCCCCCTCTGCACATAGTGATAAGGAAGTGCAGAGGATTCTAGGTCTGCAAGATATTGTAAATCAAATGCCAGACGCATTTAGCGACCTAGCAAAAGTCACGAGATCAATTATACATGCTGCTAATGTGCCTGCAAGGATAGACGTCCCTGAGAGACGCCATGTTCCAGTGAAACATGTTGCTCCGGTCGAACCCGCCGAGCAAAGGACGCTGCCATCGGCCGTCCAGTCCGCCGCTATTTCCAAGAAGAAGGGAAGACCGGTTGGTTCCAAAGATGTTCTGCCCCGGAAGCGGAAAAATCTTGTTGAAAGCGTTTTGCCACATGATATCATTAAGGATCACGGCGATGTATTAGAAGAGCGCGTTCCAGATGAAACGCCTATTCCTAATCATGCTGATAACCTCGAAATATCCGTCGAGTATGCTAGCTTAGACGATATTTTAAAACGAAATGAAACTGTCATCGATGATGTGTTCATATACTCAGTGGCCACTGACATTATGAACAATGATGACATGGAACCTCGCAGCATTGCCGAGTGTCAACGACGAACGGACTGGCCACAATGGAAACAAGCAATCCAGGCTGAATTAGATTCCTTAGCGAAAAGAAGCGTGTTTGGACCTATAGCTCCAACACCACCCAATGTTAAACCAGTTGGTCACAAATGGGTTTTTCTATGGAAGCGTAATGAGAGGAATGAGATTGTACGATACAAGACTCGTCTTGTGGCGCAAGGCTTCTCACAACGCCCTTGAATTGATTACGAGGAGACGTATTCTCCCGTAATGGACGTCATAACGTTCCGCTACTTAATCAGTTTAGTAGTTTCCGAAAAACTGAATATGCAGCTCATGGATGTGGTCACAACCTATCTCTACGGGGATCTGAACACAGAGATATACATGAGAGTCCCTGAAGGACTAAAGATGCCTGAATCAAGTAGTTCCCGACCACGGAACGCGTTCTCGATTAGACTGAGGCGTTCGCTATATGGATTAAAACAATCCGGGCGAATGTGGTATAACCGCCTAAGCGAATACTTGATCGGTTTGGGATACATTAATAACGAACTTTGCCCATGTGTGTTCATAAAGAAATCCACTTCAGGATACGCAATCATCGCGGTCTATGTAGATGACATGAATCTTATAGGAACCGAAAAAGACTTGTCAGAAACTGCTGATATCCTGAAGAGGGAATTCGAGATGAAGGATCTTGGAAAGACACAGTTTTGCCTCGGCCTGCAGATCGAGCACCGTAAAGATAGAATTCTTGTCTATCAAGCGAACTACACCCAAAAGGTGTTGAGACGCTTTAGTCATTTTGACGTTAAGCCGTCCGCTACTCCCATGATCGTCCGCTCTCTAGACATTACTAAGGACCCATTCCATCTAAAGGAGGACGACGAAGAGATATTGAGTCCTGAGTGCTCTTATCTGGATGCAATAGGCGCTTTATTGTACTTGGCCCAATGTACTAGACCGGACATCTCATTTGCTGTGAATTGTCTAGCTCGACACAGCACCGCGCCAACACGCCGCCATTGGAATGGCATAAAAGATATTTTTCGCTACCTTAAGGGTACTACGGACTTAGGCTTATTCTATCCCTACGCAGTTTTGAGTGAGTCCAACGCTCTTGGCACTCGAAGCAACGCGACCCTTGTTGGCTACGCCGATGCGGGATACTTATGTGATCCGCACAAGGGGCATTCCCAATCTGGTTATGTCTTTACCATTGGGAACACGGCAATTTCTTGGAGATCTCGCAAACAAACTTGTGGCTACTTCAACGAACCACTCTGAGCTACTCGCGCTCTATGAGGCGACTAGAGTGTGTATGGCTTCGAGCTGTTATTGGCCATATTTGAAGTACATGTGATCTTCCATATGACCCAGATGAACCTGTTGTCGTCTATGAGGACAATACCACTGTTATTGATCAAGCGAAACATGGTTACATCAAAGGGGATGCTACCAAGCACATATCGCCCAAGTTGTTCTTTACACATGAACAACAAACGCTTCAGAAGATTGAAGTGCAACACATTGGATCGGAGAATAACCGTGCAGACTTGTTCACCAAGTCACTGCCGAAACACTCGTTCCAGAAACATGTCAGAGCAATTGGACTTAGGAAACTTTCAGAGCTAGCCAAAGTGAAACATGTTTCCTGCACCCTATTGTGTGCATGTGAGGGGGAGCGCCCCAACGAGCGCCTCCAAATGCCCTGTTGTGCGTATATCCCGCGCCTTGTCGAGTGCGAGTGAAAAGGGGAGTATCCTGATGTATGCTTGTGTACTCTTTTTCCCTTAGACCAAGTTTTTTTCCATTGGGTTTTCCTTGGCAAAGTTTTTTTTAACGAGACACAGTTCAAATCTCTTATTCACTAAGGATTATTATGATCAGGGGGAGTATCCAGTTGTATACTTCTAAACCATCGTGTATTTTTTCTTCGATCAGCGGTTTTTTTCCCACTGGGTTTTTCCTGACAAGGTTTTGACGAGGCACCTTTGCAATGGTTAGTTTACCCCCATCACACTGACCTGTGTGTACTCTTTTGTCCCTCGACCAAAGTTTTTTCCACTGGGTTTTCTTTGGCAAGGTTTTGACGAGGCACAAGTAGGTGGTCAAATTTGAAGGTGCAAGCTACAGACAGATGAAGAAACTCAGAGGTGTTTACAAGAAGAATTTCTGGAGAGCCAAGGGGGAGTGTTGTAACTCATGGCTTTTCACCTTTCATCTCCTTGTAACCTACATGACCTTTGGCCCTTCATTTCTTCATAACCCCCCAACCTCTCTCCCTATATAAAGAGAGGTTGGGATAGCTTGTAAGTTGCACTTGAGTGATTTATATTATACGAGTATACATCGTCACATCTCTGGCGTGTTTGAGTTTTTGCCTTACAACAAAATTATATTTTTTTCCTCCATTTTTTCAATATGTAACTAAGTGTGCAAATTGACACTACCAAACATATAAAGTGATAGAGTAACATTTTTCAAGAGAAATTATTAGGTGAATCCAGCCACAATTTATTCTATGGACCTGGTCACTTAAACCTGACATAGGGGTCATGTTCCATAACAAAAAATAAACAAAAAAGTACTACGTTTACAACTAAAGGTTACATTATTTTACAACCGTCTACGTGGTTATTGACAATTGGCTCCCTCTCCCTCCTAGTCCACATGCAGGGCCGGCCTTGGCCCAGGGCGGCCAGGGCGACCGTCCAGGGCCCCATGAAATTTAGGGGCCCAAAAAAATTAATTTAAATGTATATATATATTAGTAATCTTATATTTCAAATAGAACTAATATATAATATGGCCCTACTTTATCACAAAACATTTGTGGTGTAGTGGTAGTTTGTTATACTTGTACACAAGAGATCATAGGTTCTAGCCTTGGTTGTATCATTTTTTAGTTCAATTTTTTTATATTATATATGGGCCCCATTTTAAAAATTTGTCTAGGGCCCCATTAACTCAGGGCCGGCCCTGTCCACATGGGAACATGAGATCCAATTTGACAACCACCACTTAGATGGTTGTAAATGAGCATATCATATTTGTGTGACTAGATCTACAGAATGAATGGTGGACAGATTTGTGTGATCAGATTTATAAAATAAATGGTTGACTAATAATTTCTCCATTTTCAAGGGGCTGGAAATTTTTATAACCAAATAAAATTCAAAAACTCACTTCAAAGTTCAAAATAGTAGACTTTTACACAGTTAAAATTTTCACTTCCATCTTATTGCTGCTTGCAATCAAACGCTCTCAATTGTGAAATATTAGGACATAATTTATCATAAAATTTGTATCCACCATATGTGTGACTAAATTGTGAGTAAATTTTATATTATCTTTTTCTTCCTACTATGTGACGCGAAACGAAGGTCGGTTGGATCCAGTGAACGTATTTGGATTATAATTCACTATCAAATGGAATAAATAAGAGATTAAATTATGAACAAAATATTGTAATATAAGCCACCAAAATTTGATTATTTATAAGGGCGCAGTAAAAGTTGATCAGGCTAACCCAAAGCTAACTTTGAATTATTTACAAGTTTGTCATTGAAAAAATTACTCAGGACTATCCCAAATATAAGTATATAAGTTAACTTTTTATTTTTTTGCTTGCTTCTCCTTCCTCACAAGAAGAAGAAGTTCCTCACAAGAAGAACAAGAAGAAAGAAGAACAAGAACAAGAATAAGAACAAGAACAAGAAGAACATCTCTTTTTCTAAATTCTAGTTAATTTTTTTGCACTCTTCTAATTTCACAGATCTCTTTTTCCAAACACTAGTTTATTTTCTTTCTTTTAATTTGTTTGGACATTATGGATGAAATCCTAGTTGTAGAAGAAATTGGGTTATCAAATATATTAAATCTATTAATCTATTAATCAATTTTTCTTCATTAATAGAAGAAATTATGGATGAAACCCTAGTTGTAGAAGAAATTATATAATGGATGAAACCCTAGTTGTAGAAGAAATGGGTCTATATCAGGGCTACCATAATTTCTAGCAGTCCTAGAAGTATTGAGGACTGCCAGAAATTATGGCAGTCCTGAAATGGACTTGCTGTACAATAGGACTGCCACAATTTCTGGCAGTCCTAGAAGTATTGATGACTGCTAAGAATTATGACAGCCCTGAAATGGACTTGCTATACAACAGGACTGCCACAATTGCTGGTAGTCCAAGAAGTATTGAGGACTACCTAGAATTGTGGTAGTCCTGAAAGGGACTTGCTCTACAATAGGACTGCCATAATTTCTTGCAGTCCTAGAAGTATTTAGGACGGCCAGAAATTGTGGTAGTCCAGAAAGGGACTTGCTGTACACCAAGTCCATTTTAGGACTGCTACAATTTTTGGCAGTCCTAAAGTCGAAATTGCTGAATGAAAAAACATATGTTAGGGTTTATTTCCATATTGATAATGGAGTAAAATATACATCTTAGGGTGTATTTCCATGCATTCTTTGTGAGGAAAGAAGTATTAGGGTTTGTACATTGTTTGTGAGGAGCCTTTGGGTGCCATCGAAATTGGGAAGAAAAGAAAACTAGAGTTTTGATGGAGATGGTGCGGATGGAAATGGTGGAGAAGAAGAAGAAGAGTAGAAAACTAGGATTTTGATGGAGATGGTGAGGATGGAAATTGTGGAGAAGAAGAAGAAGATGATGATGAGAGAAAATAGGATTTTGGTAGAGAGAGAGTGAAATGTAGAAATAAAACTCAAAATTGGGTTTTGGGGGAGGGGGGGGGGGGGGGGGGGGGGGGGGGGGGGGTGTTAGGTTGGGACAGCCCAATAAGTAAAAGATGGGATGTCCTGAGTAATTTTTTTTCTTAAACCTGGGCTAGCTCCAATCTACGCTAGCCATGATCAACTTTTGATGTGCCCTTATAAATCTAACAAGATGTAAATTTTTTTTTTCTGATGAGATGTAAATTTCTACCTACGAACTTAAATAGCTACCGACGAACTTAAATAGGAGCAAGTGGGGAAGAGTAGTACTATATTAGAAATAAATTGAATTTGATGTGTATGTTTGTGGACTCACACCAACGTGCATCACTAGAACATTTCAAATGTTATTCATCTCTACCCCAATTCATGATTTCCTCCATAGTTACAGCACTTTGAAGCTATAACAAGATAACATAATCAAGAAATAGTTTATCAAAAATTTTAACAACTAAAGGGATACAATTTTCATTATTTATCCGACTATATGAAACAAAATTGTCCTCAAAAAAAAGAAAAAAAAAAAAAAAAAAAAAACTAATCCCAATATACATCCTTCATTATTCTTCTTTTCTTGGAAAGATTTACCTCCAAGTAAATCGTAAATCATGTACTGCTGGAAGTCTAGAACAAACTACTTTTATCCAAGATGGCCATGGGGGCGGAGGCGGTACTGGAGGAGACTATGATGATGAAAATCTTGAAGTCTCGAAAGGACACCACAATAATATATCCATAGTCGTTGTGTATGAAGGAACAATACAACTCATATATCAATGATAATTGTTTCTTTTGAAAAAATCGAATGAGATATGATCCTCCCTAAGATGTCGATGCAACTACGAATAAACCTACTGGTGTAGTATTTTGTCTGTTATGCCAAGCATCCTTTATCCAATTGTCTAATCCTGCAAATTACAAAAAAAAGGAAAAATATTATATAATAATAATTGTTCACAACTACGTGCTAAGAATTCAACTCAAATACATGTTATGATACCAACTCAACTTACGAGATCGTAGTTTTGACAGATTCAATAATTATAAAGGACTCCTAGGTGGACGACTTAGTAGTAATGATGATAACTCAACAAGTATGACATGATTGGATAGACAACTAATATGAGTTTTTTTTTTATCCAAGGATAGTTGACCAAGAACAATGGATAGTGTAGCATTCGGTCCCTCAAGAATGCAAAATAAAACATTAACAACATACGAAACGGGAAACGAGTTATAGTGTGTTCGATGAATGAGGTACTGGGATGATGCCCATAAGCTTATAGCTATCAACTAAGTGAACTAAGCTTCAAATGGTAATCAAAGACCCCAAAATAGGTTAAAATATATTTTTAGATCATTTTAGATTTTATTTTTGAATTTTGAATTTATTTGATAATTTTTACCTAAATGAAAGTAGTTACTTAAAGGATCGATAAGCCTATGGGTGGACTAACAAATAAACTGTAGCCTAAAAACTATCGGAGCTGCTACGTTGCCTGCAGTTTATAATCGTGGACGTGACCGTCGACCGACGTGGCGATCGACCGTTGGCCCCTTGATTCGGGTGGGACCCGGAGATAGCAGGGGGCAATGGGTGGCCGCCACGTCGGCTGACGGTCACGCCCGCTGTTACAAACCACAGGCAAAATACATTCCCGTAAAACTACCACTTTGTTGGAAAAGAAACGCGAAAAACCTTTCCCCAAACTAGAGAGTACCTGCGATGAGAACCGAGCAAACAACGCACAAACCAAAAACACCAAACACAATCACGCAGACACAGAGAATTTTTGACGTGGAAAATCCTTGCGGAAAAAAAACCACGGGACGATCGGAGTCCAACCCTGAGAAGCCTCCACTAATGGAATAGAAGAATTACACCCTCTACAAACTCCCTCCCGATCCAAATCGGATCCCCACAACACTTGGAAGCAAGAACAATGATTACAAGGCTATAAAGAACAAGAACGACGAGTAGAGATTACCCGAATCCGATTCTCCTTCAAAAAACACCTTCAATCCTCCGTCTTCTCTCCCAAAGTTGTAATGGTACTTTTGTCTCCTTTCTCTCTCTTTCCTTGATTATGTGCTATAATTGTGTTACGATTGATTAGGGTTTGGAAATCCCAACTTCCTAATCCCGAAAAAATCTGGACCGTTTGATTAGATCCAATGGTGAAAAATCACCCAAATATCCGCCTCAGCCCCGACGACACAGAGTTCGGCCAGAACTCTGTGTCGGGCAACCAGCACTGACCAGCAACATTCTGGAACAGCCAGACCGAGTTCGGCCAGAACTCGGCCTGGGACCGAGTTCGGCCCGAACTCGGTGGCTCCAGTCCAGAACCCCCCTTTGTTAGCAGCAGCAGCAGCAACTCCTCGTTGCCTACTTTCCGAGCTTCTTCGACATCGAACGGCGCTCGTCGCACTCCGGGATCTTTTTCACATAGGTTGGGAACCCCACCCACTCCAACAAATCTCCCCCTTCACAACTATGGGGAGGATGTCGTTATCCCGACGATCTGCCTGCAGTACTCAAACTTCTCCCTTGGTAGAATCTTCGTGAGCATGTCCGCTCCATTGTCATCAGTATGAACCTTCTCAAGCTCCGCGTCCTTCTTCTCAACCACATCCCGTATCCAATGATAGCGAGTCTCGATGTGTTTGGACCGGCTATGAAACGTCTGATTCTTCACAAGGAGAATCACACTCTGACTGTCGCAAAGCAAAGTATACTGTTCTTGCTTCAGTCCCATTTCCTGCAGCAGCTTCTTCATCCACAGCAGCTCCTTGCAAGCCTCCGTCGTCGTAATATATTCCGCCTCCGTCGTCGACAAGGCAACACACTTCTGCAACCGCGACTGCCACGATACCGCTTGTGAGACCCGTCTCACTGTATCGGTATTTTATACGGATACGTATTTATTTGAGCCGTATTTCGTATTTATCGATTTGCGTGATATTTTAAAATTTTCCTAAGTGTAGGATTTCATGACTTGGTTTAACTTGGATTTGGTTTTATTTGGTTCGGTTCCACTTTGACTTGGTTTGGTTTAGTTTGGTTTCTCATGGGGTGAGGTGTATGGCTTAGATTTAGTAGAGAGGAATGAATGGTGGAGATCACTTGAGCTTGTTATATAAGCTACTTTTTCTCTCTCCCTCCTCATTTACCCTCATTCATTTCTTTTCCACCAAACCCTAGCCATTAGAGAGAGGCAAGTACACCTTGCCGAATGTTGGACGATTTCTATTTCGTTTGTTCCATGCTCTTTGTTGTTACATTCTAAGCATGTTTAGAACTTGGAGTTTTCCAATTTGATGGCTAGATTATTGTAGATCTAACTTTGAAGTAATTTCGGTTTTCATGGGTTTTGATCTGTTAAACTTGTATGTTCTTGTTGTTTGATGGTTCCATGTTGTAGAAAATTTTATTTTACCCAAATTTGACCTATGGAAGTTCGGATTTGGACTCTGGATGATGGAATTATGGAGCTTGGAAGCATGGCTTCATGGTGTTCTTCTCCTCGGAAAGTGGAGGAGAAGAACAGTACTTGACCGCATGATTATTTCATGCGGCAAGTGTTCTTCCCTGCCGCATGGACAAATCCAGCCGCATGAGAATTAATTGCAAGGCTTTTATTGTTATTTATTTTATTGCAAGTTGGCCCCATGGCCTTTGCACATTTTACTATATTGGCAAACATGCATATTTTAATGCACGTAGCCGCATGATGTAATTGCATTATGCTTAGCATCAGCCGCATAGGAGTTGATATGTAGCATAATTGTGGGTCAGCCGCATGACCTACTTAGTTATTTATCAGCAAGTTACATGCTTTAATTAATGCATTATGCTTAGTCATTTAATGCCTTAAAGCATTTTACAATGCCTATAAATGCTTTAAAGCATTCTAAGAATGCATTGTGGATGCATGCTTACGTAAGCATCCTGGAATGCTTTTAATACATTCTTTAGTACTTTTCTTAAATGCATTGTTTTACACTTTTCCAAGCTAGCCGCATAAGGCTTTTCCTTGAAACATTTGTTTTCTTTAAATGCATTTGCAATGCATTCTCCAGGGAGCCACATAAGGAATTGTTTAATAATTGTTGCTTGTTTGCATTTTCATGCAAGCAAACGCATGGCCATTATTTATTTATTTATTATTCGTTTGTTTGTACTTTTATGCAAGCAAGTGTGAGGGTGAGCCGCATGGATATTTACAGCATTAATGATTGCTTGATACAGAACCGCATGGCCTCCCACAAAATTCTTGGCCGCATGGCCTCTTCCACTTGCTGGCCGTATGGCCATTGTACTTTTGGACTTTGAAATTAATATTGGATCGCATGGCTTTTATTGAGCTGCCTGTACTTGCAGGATATATTTATTATATGCCGTCATTGCTTGGCCACGTGAACCCATATTTAAATGGTTTACGTGAACTTTTCTTATTGCATTAATTGTGGGAGGTCCCACATAGCTTCCTTTAGTTGACTTGCTTGCTGAAGTGGGATTTTGCATTTAATGAGGGTCCCACTGTCTTTTGTCTTATTTAATTTTATGGCCTATTTTTTGTTTCCTGGCCGCATGGGGTCCCTCCCACTCTTGGCCGCATGCACAATTGTATGCTAAGCCGCATATGGCTTGCTGGCCTTAAATGTTGATGAATTCATTTAAATAATTTCGGAGCCGCATGGGTGGCCTCCCACTCTCTTTGACGCATGTGTGTTCTCCCACTTTTGGACCGCATGGGTCCCACTTTGATTGTTTAAATGTCTTATTTGCGTGAATTGTGGTCAGAATTTCTTCCCACTCCCAACATGAAAGTTGTAGAGTTTCTCCTTGGCTTCAAGAATATATATATTATTAACATATATTATTGCTCAAGTTTCTTCCCTCATTGATAATGACATGACTTGATGGTGACCCGCCGTGGTGCACTCCTGACATGATAACTTGACCTGACAAATTTGACATGATAACTTGACATGATAATTCTTGATAGTGGCCCGCCGTGGCGTACTCTTGACATGATAAACCTGACATGATATATTTCTCGTAATGCTGTTGCGACGGCTAACGTGACTTGACAAGAATAAATGGCCTGGACACCGTGGGTGATTGTGTTTGTACAAATGAACCCGTCTCGTCTTGCATCATGTCTAGGACATGAATCCCTGGTTTTCCCACGGTCAGGGATTCATACTGAATATGGCTAGGATTAATGACTAGATTGATCAAGTAGTTCATGGAGAGACTTTTCCAGTTACATGTTGCCCCTTTGATCCTGGCCTTATATATATATATATATATATATATATATATATATATATATATATATATATATATATATATATATATATATATATACATGGGATTTGTTGCTATCCGTCAAGATGAGCGCACTTCCAGCCCGCCGTCGAGTGTGGTACCTTAGGACACATGTATCTTACTACAGTGTGTCTGCTATATCATGCTATCTTTTCCTTTTCTTTGCTGGGATCACTCAGGTAGTAACAAACTGGTAACGGACTTGGAATTCTCGCTGCATCTTGTTAGTAACTAGGCTTGTGATAACTCTAGCTAGTTAATGTAGAAAGCCGTAGGCAATAATTGGCCGTGAATGCTGGATGGAGTTCAGTCTGTCTAGTCTTGTCTTGATCTTGTACATGATTGTTATATGTCCTGATTTCTTATTTTATCTTGCCGATAAATGGTGGGAGAAACCAAGTTCTGTTCAGACGAAGGGTTACAACCCCGGTCCTGTTTGGTTTACGGATTGTAACCTGGTTATCTGAATAGTCCCATGGCTATCTCATCGTATATCACCTTCCCAGATCCAGTTCCTAATTGTTCCAGTATAATGGTTGCCATGGTTGTCACTCTAATATTGCCTGGCTCTATTTATTTAACATGTTCTCCAGTTTACTTTATGTCAAATGATGATTTACTTACTGTCTCTCTATGTTCGGGATAAGTGCATTGGTACTGCACGAATCTCGATCTTCCTTTACTTATTGCCTGCTTTGTTTGCTAATGATTGCTGGTTTTAAGTTCATAGTTCGGCCTCCTTTGTGGTACTTGCTATTTGGGGTCTGACCCCACTGGTTTTGCATGACCAGGTTCTGATAGAAGAGCCCGAAGGATCTACCGCACCATCTACTCGACGGTGACCAGCCGGAGCACCAGAGTGCCTCAGTGGGTTCTTCATTCTCCCACTGATATGTAAATTTTTTCTTGTAACGTTTAGCCCCGAGCACGTGTTTAGCTCGTGTTTGGTATTTTCCTTGATATTGTAGCCTACGGGCATAAACATGATATGTGTATTCTAGACTATAGCTAGTCCTTATCATGTACGACTAATAATCTAGCTAGTCCTCAGTTCTGTGGTACTGGCTTCATGATCAGTCATGTATATATGGTTCGGGATGCCTTACTATGTATGTATGATAATCGTACTCCTTGCTCTTGTATAATTGCTTGTGATTGAGATACCTAGGATTGTAAACCATAGGATTGACTGATGGCTTGTAGAGTAACCCCCATGTCTTGACAGCTTATACGTGATTTCAGAGTATTAACGTACTTTGGGATTGCGTAGCTGGCTATGTCTGCCCCCGCTCTCCGGTATTCTGGTTCTGGGGCGTGACATGATTTTAGTGGTGGCCCACGCAGGTCTCAATTTTCAGATTTGTGGGGGTTACCATGTTTAGATATCTCAATCACGATTATCCTTATTGATCTCCTTCGGATTATTCTCTATCTCTGATACTTGATTTGATATCTGTTTTGATCGTTGGTTATTCCTGTTTCCATGATTTGATCTTGTGTCCTTCAACTTTCACGGGCACTGTTCTTGATCCTTCTGATTATCTTGTTCGTGTTTTGCCGAGGACAGCTCAGCATTCTTCAGCCAGGCCAGTTATGGAGGATCAGTCTCAGCATGCAAGCAGAGATGTCAGTCCATCCCGATCAGCCAGTCGCTTCTGTCTTCGTATCTTGAGACAGGTGATAAAGTTCAAGTATCTGTTTCAACTACGATGACACGTCCTGGGTAGAGTCATGTCTTGAACTAAGTCATTGGTACCGACTTACCTTGAGGCTTGACTTTTATCCATTTTTGGGAGTCAGCTTAGGCCAGCGAGGACGTTGGTTTCTACACAACTGACTCAGGAGTCATATTGATCCATATGCCTCCAGCCCTTCTTGATCATGATTGTATTTGTTCTTGTGCATTTAATTGCTGCTTACGCATTTATTTACATTACTGATTGTTTTACTTTACTTATATGCCATGCTCGATTATTGAGATTGTTGAGTTTCCTGGAGCTTTTGTTTGTTATCCTGCTCGACTAGCCTCAGGAAATTCCGAGGACGGAATTTTTCTAAGGTGTGGAGAGTTGTGAGACCCGTCTCACTGTATCGGTATTTTATACGGATACGTGTTTATTTGAGCCGTATTTCGTATTTATCGATTTGCGTGATTTTAAATTTTTTCTAAGTGTAGGATTTCATGACTTGGTTTAACTTGGATTTGGTTTTATTTGGTTCGGTTCCACTTTGACTTGGTTTGGTTTAGTTTGGTTTCTCATGGGGTGAGGTGTATGGCTTAGATTTAGTGGAGAGGAATGAATGGTGGAGATCACTTGAGCTTGTTATATAAGCCACTTTTTCTCTCTCCTCATTTACCCTCATTCATTTCTTTTCCACCAAACCCTAGCCATTAGAGAGAGGCAAGTACACCTTGCCGAATGTTGGACGATTTCTATTTCGTTTGTTCCATTCTCTTGTTGTTACATTCTAAGCATGTTTAGAACTTGGAGTTTTCCAATTTGATGGCTAGATTGTTGTAGATCTAACTTTGAAGTAATTTCAGTTTTCATGGGTTTTGATCTGTTAAACTTGCATGTTCTTGTTGTTTGATGGTTCCATGTTGTAAAAATTTTATTTACCCAAATTTGACCTATGAAAGTTCGGATTTGGACTCTGGATGATGGAATTATGGAGCTTTAAAGTATGGCTTCTTGGTGTCTTCTCCTCGGAAAGTGGAGGAGAAGAACAGTACTTGACCGCATGATTATCATGCGGCAAGTGTTCTTCCCTGCCGCATGGACAAATCCAGCCACATGAGAATTAATTGCAAGGCTTTTATTGTATTTATTTTATTGCAAGTTGGCCCCATGGCCTTTGCACATTTTACTATATTGGCAAACATGCATATTTTAATGCACGTAGCCGCATGATGTAATTGCATTATGCTTAGCATCAGCCGCATAGGAGTTGATATGTAGCATAATTGTGGGTCAGCCGCATGACCTGCTTAGTTATTTATCAGCAAGTTACATGCTTTAATTAATGCATTATGCTTAGTCATTTAATGCCTTAAAGCATTTTACAATGCCTATAAATGCTTTAAAGCATTCTAAGAATGCATTGTGGATGCATGCTTACGTAAGCATCCTGGAATGCTTTTAATACATTCTTTAGTACTTTTCTTAAATGCATTGTTTACACTTTTCCAAGCTAGCCGCATAAGGCTTTTCCTTGAAACATTTGTTTTCTTTAAATGCATTTGCAATGCATTCTCCAGGGAGCCACATAAGGAATTGTTTAATAATTGTTGCTTGTTTGCATTTTCATGCAAGCAAACCGCATGGCCATTATTTATTTATTATTCGTTTGTTTGTACTTTTATGCAAGCAAGTGTGAGGGTGAGCCGCATGGATATTTACAGCATTAATGATTGCTTGATACAGAGCCGCATGGCCTCCCACAAAATTCTTGGCCGCATGGCCTCTTCCCACTTGCTGGCCGTATGGCCATTGTACTTTTTGGACTTTGAAATTAATATTGGATCGCATGGCTTTTATTGAGCTGCCTGTACTTGCAGGATATATTTTTATATATGCCGTCATTGCTTGGCCACGTGAACCCATATTTAAATGGTTTACGTGAACTTTTCTTATTGCATTAATTGTGGGGGTCCCACATAGCTTTCTTTAGTTGACTTGCTTGCTGAAGTGGAATTTTGCATTTAATGAGGGTCCCACTGTCTTTTGTCTTATTTGATTTTATGGCCTATTTTTTGTTTTCTGGCCGTATGGGGTCCCTCCCACTCTTGGCCGCATGCACAATTGTATGCTAAGCCGCATATGGCTTGCTGGCCTTAAATGTTGACTGAATTCATTTAAATAATTTCGGAGCCGCATGGGTGGCCTCCCACTCTCTTTGACCGCATGTGTGTTCTCCCACTTTTGGACCGCATGGGTCCCACTTTGATTGTTTAAATGTCTTATTTGCGGAATGTTGTGGTCAGAATTTCTTCCCACTCCCAACATGAAAGTTGTAGAGTTTCTCCTTGGCTTCAAGAATATATATTATAACATATTATTATTGCGCAAGTTTCTTCCCTCATTGATAATGACATGACTTGATGGTGACCCGCCGTGGTGCACTCCTGACATGATAACTTGACCTGACAAATTTGACATGATAACTTGACATGATAATTCTTGATAATGGCCCGCCGTGGCGCACTCTTGACATGATAAACCTGACATGATATATTTCTCGTAATGCTGTTGCGGCGGCTAACGTGACTTGACAAGAATAAATGGCCTGGACACCGTGGGTGATGTGTTTGTACAAATGAACCCGTCTCGTCTTGCATCATGTCTAGGACATGAATCCCTGGTTTCCCACGGTCAGGGATTCATACTGAATATGGCTAGGATTAATGACTAGATTGATCAAGTAGTTCATGGAGAGACTTTCCCAGTTACATGTTGCCCCTTTGATCCTGGCCTATATATATATATATATATATATATATATATATATATATATATATATATATACATGGGATTTGTTGCTATCCGTCGAGATGAGCGCACTTCCAGCCCGCCGTCGAGTGTGGTACCTTAGGACACATGTATCTTACTACAGTGTGTCTGCTATATCATGCTATCTTTTCCTTTTCTTTGCTGGGATCACTCAGGTAGTAACAAACTGGTAACCGGACTTGGAATTCTCGCTGCATCTTGTTAGTAACTAGGCTTGTGATAACCCTAGCTAGTTAATGTAGAAAGCCGTAGGCAATAATTGGCCGTGAATGTTGGATGGAGTTCAGTCTGTCTAGTCTTGTCTTGATCTTGTACATGATTGTTATATGTCCTGATTTCTTATTTTATCTTGCCGATAAATGGTGGGAGAAACCAAGTTCTGTTCAGACGAAGGGTTACAACCCCGGTCCTTGTTTGGTTTACGGGTTGTAACCTGGTTATCTGAATAGTCCCATGGCTATCTCATCGTATATCACCTTCCCAGATCCAGTTCCTAATTGTTCCAGTATAATGGTTGCCATGGTTGTCACTCTAATATTGCCTGGCTCTATTTATTTAACATGTTCTCCAGTTTACTTTATGTCAAATGATGATTTACTTACTGTCTCTCTATGTTCGGGATAAGTGCATTGGTACTGCACGAATCTCGATCTTCCTTTACTTATTGCCTGCTTTGTTTGCTAATGATTACTGGTTTTAAGTTCATAGTTCGGCCTCCTTTGTGGTACTTGCTATTTGGGGTCTGACCCCACTGGTTTTGCATGACCAGGTTCTGATAGAAGAGCCCGAAGGATCTACCGCACCATCTACTCGACGGTGACCAGCCGGAGCACCAGAGTGCCTCAGTGGGTTCTTCATTCTCCACTGATATGTAAATTCTCTTCTTGTAACGTTTAGCCCCGAGCACGTGTTTAGCTCGTGTTTTGGTATTTTCCTTGATATTGTAGCCTACGGGCATAAACATGATATGTGTATTCTAGACTATAGCTAGTCCTTATCATGTACGACTAATACTCTAGCTAGTCCTCAGTTCTGTGGTACTGGCTTCATGATCAGTCATGTATATATGGTTCGGGACGCCTTACTATTGTATGTATGATGATCGTACTCCTTGCTCTTGTATAATTGCCTGTGATTGAGATACCTAGGATTGTTAAACCATAGGATTGACTGATGGCTTGTAGAGTAACCCCCATGTCTTGACAGCTTATACGTGATTTCAGAGTATTAACGTACTTTGGGATTGCGTAGCTGGCTATGTTTGCCCCCGCTCTCCGGTATTTTGGTTCTGGGGCGTGACATGATTTTAGTGGTGGCCCACGCAGGTCTCGATTTTCAGATTTGTGGGGGTTACCATGTTTAGATATCTCAATCACAATTATCCTTATTGATCTCCTTCGGATTATTCTCTATCTCTGATACTTGATTTGATATCTGTTTTGATGTTGGTTATTCCTGTTCCCATGATTTGATCTTGTGTCCTTCAACTTTCACGGGCACTGTTCTTGATCCTTCTGATTATCTTGTTGTGTTTTGCCGAGGGCAGCTCAGCATTCTTCAGCCAGGCCAGTTATGGAGGATCAGTCTCAGCATGCAAGCAGAGATGTCAGTCCATCCCGATCAGCCAGTCGCTTCTGTCTTCGTATCTTGAGACAGGTGATAGAGTTCAAGTATCTGTTTCAACTACGATGACACGTCCTGGGTAGAGTCATGTCTTGAACTAAGTCATTGGTACCGACTTACCTTGAGGCTTGACTTTTATCCATTTTTGGGAGTCAGCTTAGGCCAGCGAGGACGTTGGTTTCTACACAACTGACTCAGGAGTCATATTGATCCATATGCCTCCAGCCCTTCTTGATCATGATTGTATTGTTCTTGTGCATTTAATTGCTGCTTACGCATTTATTTATTACTGATTGTTTTACTTTACTTATATGCCATGCTCGATTTATTGAGATTGTTGAGTTTCCTGGAGCTTTTGTTTTGTTATCCTGCTCGACTAGCCTCAGGAAATTCCGAGGACGAAATTTTTCTAAGGTGTGGAGAGTTGTGAGACCCGTCTCACTGTATCGGTATTTTATACGGATACGTGTTTATTTGAGCCGTATTTCGTATTTATCGATTTGCGTGATATTTTAAAAATTTTCTAAGTGTAGGATTTCATGACTTGGTTTAACTTGGATTTGGTTTTATTTGGTTCGGTTCCACTTTGACTTGGTTTGGTTTAGTTTGGTTTCTCATGGAGTGAGGTGTATGGCTTAGATTTAGTGGAGAGGAATGAATGGTGGAGATCACTTGAGCTTGTTATATAAGCCATTTTTTCTCTCTCCCTCCTCATTTACCCTCATTCATTTCTTTTCACCAAACCCTAGCCATTAGAGAGAGGCAAGTACACCTTGCCGAATGTTGGACGATTTCTATTTCGTTGTTCCATTCTCTTTGTTGTTACATTCTAAGCATGTTTAGAACTTGGAGTTTTCCAATTTGATGGCTAGATTGTTGTAGATCTAACTTTGAAGTAATTTCGGTTTTCATGGGTTTTGATCTGTTAAACTTGCATGTTCTTGTTGTTTGATGGTTCCATGTTGTAGAAAATTTTATTTTACCCAAATTTGACCTGGAAGTTCGAATTTGGACTCTGGATGATGGAATTATGGAGCTTGGAAGCATGGCTTCATGGTGTTCTTCTCCTCGGAAAGTGGAGGAGAAGAACAGTACTTGACCGCATGATTATTTCATGCGGCAAGTGTTCTTCCCTGCCGCATGGACAAATCCAGCCGCATGAGAATTAATTGCAAGGCTTTTATTGTTATTTATTTTATTGCAAGTTGGCCCCATGGCCTTTGCACATTTTACTATATTGGCAAACATGCATATTTTAATGCACGTAGCCGCATGATGTAATTGCATTATGCTTAGCATCAGCGCATAGGAGCTGATATGTAGCATAATTGTGGTCACCGCATGACCTGCTTAGTTATTTATCAGCAAGTTACATGCTTTAATTAATGCATTATGCTTAGTCATTTAATGCCTTAAAGCATTTTACAATGCCTATAAATGCTTTAAAGCATTCTAAGAATGCATTGTGGATGCATGCTTACGTAAGCATCCTGGAATGCTTTTAATACATTCTTTAGTACTTTTCTTAAATGCATTGTTTTACACTTTTCCAAGCTAGCCGCATAAGGCTTTTCCTTGAAACATTTGTTTTCTTTAAATGCATTTGCAATGCATTCTCCAGGGAGCCGCATAAGGAATTGTTTAATAATTGTTGCTTGTTTGCATTTTTATGCAAGCAAACCGCATGGCCATTATTTATTTTTTATTATTCGTTTGTTTGTACTTTTATGCAAGCAAGTGTGAGGGTGAGCCGCATGGATATTTACAGCATTAATGATTGCTTGATACAGAGCCGCATGGCCTCCCACAAAATTCTTGGCCGCATGGCCTCTTCCCACTTGCTGGCCGCATGGCCATTGTACTTTTTGGACTTTGAAATTAATATTGGATCGCATGGCTTTTATTGAGTTGCCTGTACTTGCAGGATATATTTTATTATATGCCGTCATTGTTGGCCACGTGAACCCATATTTAAATGGTTTACGTGAACTTTTCTTATTGCATTAATTGTGGGGGGTCCCACATAGCTTCCTTTAGTTGACTTGCTTGCTGAAGTAGGATTTTGCATTTAATGAGGGTCCCACTGTCTTTTGTCTTATTTGATTTTATGGCCTATTTTTGTTTTCTGGCCGCATGGGGTCCCTCCCACTCTTGGCCGCATGCACAATTGTATGCTAAGCCGCATATGGCTTGCTGGCCTTAAATGTTGACTGAATTCATTTAAATAATTTCGGAGCCGCATGGGTGGCCTCCCACTCTCTTTGACCGCATGTGTGTTCTCCCACTTTTGGACCGCATGGGTCCCACTTTGATTGTTTAAATGTCTTATTTGCGTGAATTGTGGTCAGAATTTCTTCCACTCCCAACATGAAAGTTGTAGAGTTTCTCCTTGGCTTCAAGAATATATATATTATTAACATATTATTATTGCTCAAGTTTCTTCCCTCATTGATAATGACATGACTTGATGGTGACCCGCCCTGGTGCACTCCTGACATGATAACTTGACCTGACAAATTTGACATGATAACTTGACATGATAATTCTTGATAGTGGCCCGCCGTGGCGCACTCTTGACATGATAAACCTGACATGATATATTTCTCGTAATGCTGTTGCGACGGCTAACGTGACTTGACAAGAATAAATGGCCTGGACACCGTGGGTGATTGTGTTTGTACAAATGAACCCGTCTCATCTTACATCATGTCTAGGACATGAATCTCTGGTTTCCCACGGTCAGGGATTCATACTGAATATGGCTAGGATTAATGACTAGATTGATCAAGTAGTTCATGGAGAGACTTTCCCAGTTACCTGTTGCCCCTTTGATCCCGGCCTTATATATATATATATATATATATATATATATATATACATGGAATTTGTTGCTATCCGTCGAGATGAGCGCACTTCCAGCCCGCCGTCGAGTGTGGTACCTTAGGACACATGTATCTTACTACAGTGTGTCTGCTATATCATGCTATCTTTTCCTTTTCTTTGCTGGGATCACTCATGTAGTAACAAACTGGTAACCGGACTTAGAATTCTCGCTGCATCTTGTTAGTAACTAGGCTTGTGATAACCCTAGCTAGTTAATGTAGAAAGCCGTAGGCAATGATTGGCCGTGAATGTTGGATGGAGTTCAGTCTGTCTAGTCTTGTCTTGATCTTGTACATGATTGTTATATGTCCTGATTTCTTATTTTATCTTGCCGATAAATGGTGGGAGAAACCAAGTTCTGTTCAGAAAGGGTTACAACCCCGGTCCTTGTTTGGTTTACGGGTTGTAACCTGGTTATCTGAATAGTCTCATGGCTATCTCATCGTATATCACCTTCCCAGATCCAGTTCCTAATTGTTCTAGTATAATAGTTGCCATGGTTGTCACTCTAATATTGCCTGGCTCTATTTATTTAACATGTTCTCCAGTTTACTTTATGTCAAATGATGATTTACTTACTGTCTCTCTATGTTCGGGATAAGTGCATTGGTACTGCACGAATCTCGATCTTCTTTACTTATTGCCTGCTTTGTTTGCTAATGATTGCTGGTTTTAAGTTCATAGTTCGGCCTCCTTTGTGGTACTTGCTATTTGGGGTCTGACCCTACTGGTTTTGCATGACCAGGTTCTGATAGAAGAGCCCGAAGGATCTACCGCACCATCTACTCGACGGTGACCAGCCGGAGCACCAGCGTGCCTCAGTGGGTTCTTCATTCTCCCACTGATATGTAAATTCTCTTCTTGTAACGTTTAGCCCCGAGCACGTGTTTAGCTCGTGTTTTGGTATTTTCCTTGATATTGTAGCCTACGGGCATAAACATGATATGTGTATTCTAGACTATAGCTAGTCCTTATCATGTACGACTAATACTCTAGCTAGTCCTCAGTTCTGTGGTACTGGCTTCATGATCAGTCATGTAATATGGTTCGGGACGCCTTACTATTGTATGTATGATCGTACTCCTTGCTCTTGTATAATTGCCTGTGATTGAGATACCTAGGATTGTTAAACCATAGGATTGACTGATGGCTTGTAGAGTAACCCCCATGTCTTGACAGCTTATACGTGATTTCAGAGTATTAACGTACTTTGGGATTGCGTAGCTGGCTATGTCTGCCCCCGCTCTCCGGTATTCTGGTTCTGGGGCGTGACACCGCTCCTCCGGCAAACATCATCACATAGCCCGAAGTCGATCGTCTCGTGTCTACATCTCCAGCCATATCAGCGTCGGTATTCCCAACCAGCTTCGGCTCGTCACCGCCAAAAGAAAGTCTCCAATCGGCAGTGCCCTGAAGGTATCGTAGAATCCACTTGACCGCACTCCAAAGAAAGTCTCGATGTATTTGGACCGACTATGGATTAAGATTTTCTTTTAACATAATTTTTAGTCATGCTCCTTCAAATTTTAAGTTAGTATGCTTTCATTCCCATGAAAAGTAAAATTTTTTGCATTAAGTGGAGAAACAAATGACATTGGACTAGTGAATTACTGAGTTATTGGGTTCGGGGATAGCTTTCTACTACAAATAGTCCTTTAAGTTCATTTATGAATGCCCCTTTTTTAGGATCTACTTGACAATTGTAGGGGTAGCGGTTATGAGTTGTTTTTAGAGTACCGGTTATGAACAGTTATGAGGAGTCAGGGTTTTGGTGGTTTTTAAGTAGCGGCTTTTAAATCAGTCAAATCCATGCTTGATAATTCACTAAGAACGGTTCTAAAAGTTTTTTATACAAAAAAATTAAATAGGGAAATGTATTAGTATTTATAATTATATTTTTTTGGTGAGGATATAAATGGAATAAAACCCCTCAAAGTCCACTGATTTGAGGTGTTTATAAAGCCATCCAAAATTACATTACATCGATTTTGGAGGAATTTTGAGCCGACCAAAACTAGTGCCTCAAAAAATTAGTAAGCAGGGTTTTCATAAACTGTGATTTTAAAAACACCCAAGAACCAGTAAAAATATCGTTACCAAGCAGACCCTTATAGGACAAAAGTTAAAAGGCACTACAAGAATTACTAGGAAAAACACACTTTTGATAGTACAATAGATATCCAAGACTGTCAAAATTTTGACATCCATATAACATGTCTTTTAGAAGACACTATTATGAGACGATAGCTGGGAAAGAGTTCCTTGCACCAATATTCCAATAGCCAATGAAACAAGATCGCAACAATAAGATTAGGTTTAGATTGTTCCATTCAATAATCACTAATTTAACTCCCATAATAACAATCTATGAATGAAAGAGATAAATGTCTATATCTCGGTAAGGTTCAATAATTTATTTTTCCTTGTCATCTTAAGATATGAAACATAATTACCATCTTGCTAACTTCTAACATCTAATTTTGATAAGTTCCATAAAATTAGTAGCAACAGATAACAAAATAACTGTGACTAGTTTCATACAATTATTACCTACAATAATTAGTACCTACAATAAACAACATAAGCTTAACAAATCCTGGTACCACACACAAGAGCAAAGTTTGCAAGTGTAGAATAGAATAATTGGATAACTTTATTAATGAAGGAGAGCTACATATATAGGAGAGGCTAACCCCTCTTACTTTTGTTCTAGACAATATGGGACTAAAGTCCACTACTAATATTATTAATATACATAACACCCTCTCTCAAGCTGGAGCATAGATGTCAATCATGTCCAGCTTGTTACATAGAAATTGAACCTGATGACCCAAAAGTGGCTTCGTAAAGATATCGGCTATCTAATCATCGTTCCTCACATGGTAAAATTTTATCATCCCCTTTGTATGCTCATCGTGGACGAAATGTATGTCGATTTCAATATGCTTCGTCCTTTCATGAAATACAAGATTGGTAGCAATATGGATAACAGACTGATTATAACACCACATATCTGCTATGCTCGATCCTACTTTTTATTCCAATTCTTATAAAAGATGCTTCATATATAACACCTCTGCTATGCCATGAGCAATGGCTCATACTCTGCTTTTGAACTTGATCGTGCTATGACACTCTACTTCATGCTCTTCCAAGATACTAAGTTTTTGCCAATAAATACATAGTAGTCAGATGTAGACTGTCTATCTGTCAGGCTTGTACCCCAATCAGCATCAGTAAAACACTCAACATGAGTGTCCATGATTTTCTACTCGAATGTTTTTCCTGGATTCTTGACTAGATATCAAAGGATTCTAAGAACTGCCTGCCAGTATGGAACTCTTGGAGAAGCCATAAATCTACTTACACACTAACTGCGAAAGAAATATCCGGACGAGTCATGACTGCCAAGTAGTTGAGTTTTCTAACTACTCGTCAATACTTATCTGGATTGGTCATTAGGACCCCCCCGTCTGGAAGTAACTTAGCGCCTGGATCCATAGGTGAGGTTGCTCATTTATCTTGCATCATTCCTACATCATTCAGTATGTCCAGCACATACTTCCTTTGAGATATTACAATGGCTCGCTTACTTCGTATGACCTTAATATCCAAGAAATAGTTTAATGATCCATATCCTTGGATTGAAATTATTCTTTCAGAAACTTTTTGAGGCCTCCAATACCCTGGCTATCGTCTTTCGTGATTACAATATCATCAACATAGACACCAAGTAGTATCCTTCCAACTGATGTCTGTCGGTAGAATACCGAATGATCCTTCTTTGATTGACACATGCCAAACTGAGTAATTATGTGTAAATCGACCAAACCATGCACGAAGTGATTGTTGTAGACCATAGAGCACCTTCTGCAAATGACACACTTTACCCTCCCTTGCAACGAATTCGGAAGGTTGCATCATATATACTTCTTCATCAAGATTCCCATAGAGGAAAGCATTCTTGATATCCAGCTGAAGCAGCAGCCATTCATAGATAACATCCAAGGCCAAGAGAACACGAACATATATCATTCTGGCAATGGGAGAGAAGGTCTCAAAATAATCCTCACCATAGGTTTGAGAATATCCTTTAGCTACCAGACGAGCCTTTAGGCAATCAAGAGTGCCATCTGGTTTTACCTTGATCGTGAACACCATTTGCAACTTACTACCTGTTTATCAGGAGGTAAATCGACTAAATTCCAAGTATGATTTTTTCGGAGAGCTTTCATTTCCTCGTCCATAGTAGCATGCCAACCGGGATGTTTGAGGCCCTCCTTAGCATTTTTGGGAATCTGAATCCCATCGATAGTAGCCATTAGGGATTAAGTGTGGCTGGTAAGTCTTTTGTAGTTGTCAACATATAAGGTGATCATGACAGGTACGACGAGGGCGAGCTGCTAGCGGAATAGGCGAAGCTTCTGGCAGAATTGGCTGGGCTGCTGGTGGAACATGTGGAGGCGAATTAGTAGAGCAATAGGAGGATGACTCTGTTTGCATTATTAGTGATATTTGTGCTGGTGACGTTGACATTGACTGAATCGGTGTCTGTGGATCATCGGATTAGGTGACTTGCTCGGTAAGGGAGGGCACCCATATGGAGGCTGTTGTATTTGATAAAGAAATATCAAAAAATTCTTTTCTGGATAAATTTGGGAAACCGGATCCGTTATTTGTAGAAGTGGGAAAATTTGGTTTCAACAAAGATAACAGCCTGAGTGAAAAATTTTCTTCAAGATAGGAAAAAAATACTGATAACCTTTCTGATCTTTAGGTTACCCAAAAAAACAATGTATTGCCTTAGGATCTAATTTAGAAAGAATCGATCAGGTATACCGAACATAGCATAAGCATCCAAAGATTTTGAGAGGCAGAGGAAATGGCTCTCGTTCTGGATATAGCCTACAAAAAGGAGTATTAACATTGAAAACTGACGATAACATACGATTAATACGATAACAAGCAGTAATAACCGCATTCGACCAAAATCTCTTGGGAGTACATGCTTGAAACATAAGAGCATGCGTTGTTTCCAAGAGATATCGATTCTCGTGCACGACCATACTATTCTATTATGGTGTGTACGGACAAGAAGTTTGGTGGATGATGTCATTGCGGGCCTGATGACTATCGAGCTCATGAGATAAATACTCACGACCATTGTCACTCTGAAATTTTTTAATTGGAACACCAAATTGTGTTTTGATTCGGCATAAAAATGCACCAAATGTTAAATAATTCGAAATAGTTTTTCATCAGATAAATAAAAGCGACATGTGAGTAATCATCAACAAATGTAACAAAGTACATAAAACCTATTATTAATTCAACCGGACAAGGTCCCCATACATCAGAATGCACTAACTCGAAAGGAACAAATGTAATTTTTTATGACTCGCCGGATAGGGAACCCGATGATACTTAGCCAAACTACACGACTCACAATAAAAGAAAGAAGGAATATCTAAAGAAGGGTATATTTTCTGGAGAGCTTGAATTGATGGATGGTCTAATTGACAATATAACTCAAAAGGATCGAGTTTCATGCCGGCATAGACAATAAAAGAAGGTACGTCAAATAGGTACAAGCCTCTAGCTACATGCCCCTTATCGATAATCTTTCCATTCTTTAGGACCTAAAAAACACACCATCGGGAAAAAATATTACCAAGCAATGCATGTCTCGAGTAATCTGACTAATTGAAAGAAAACTGAACGGGTTTCCAGGTGTATGTAAGACAAAATTGAGTGACAGTCCAAGAAATATGGGCACTTTCACGTCTACAGACTGCTAACCACGTTTGGCAACAATAAAATTGAAAACACGACCTAACCGAGACATAATTGTGAATCATAACTGCGTCTTCAGTCATGTGAGCATACGCACCAGAGTCAAGCACCCATTACTTTGACTTGATTAAACATGCTGCCGAGTACCCATTTATGGATCCTATAAGCCCCCTGATTTTTGGACTTTATTTTTAATTATTTTATATGGATATTTAAATTTATTAAAGTCAATAATTACTATGTTAGTGGTTTACCGTAGCTTTAATTTTTGAAGCACAACAAACATTGTTTTCTCAAATTCAGTTCCATTTTTGAATTCTAGACTCGTCCACCTTCAATTTGATATATCATGTCCCACTCAAATTTGTTTTCCAACATTCTTTGGCTTCACATAATTTTGGATCAACTTAGGCCACTTGATCATTTACCGTAATTCTAGGCCCAACTTCCAATTTAATTTTGGGACCTGACATAGATCGAAACCGTATGATCTAATATATAGTTTTGACCTATTTTTAGTCTACAATGCACATGCCTAGGGTGTACCATTCAATCGAATTCCCATTTGCTACTTATTTGCAAATGGCACATGAGACTCATTAAATTGATTTTCGGGTCAAATTTGACTAGTAATGCTACTCGGACCCTAACCTAGTCAACCATACTAGTTAGAGTCTAACTAGGATTACCAAAACCAAGTATACATGTATTTAAGGGAATTTTAAAGATTAAATTGCATCCATATACAATATTCCCTTATATCTTTGACATGGTCAAACCACTATCCAAATTAGGAAACCTATTACTAATAGTATACTTTGGAGAACCAAATCATATCCAAATTAGATCAAACTAAAGCCCATTCCCTAATAATATAATTACCAACCAAACCCTAACCTATTTCTCTCTCACATAACCGTCCACTACCGACAAAATCCTCCTAACCAAGCGGCCAAACCTTGTTGCCAACCCCCCTTTCCTTCACAAAACCTAATTTTCTTCGATTTCTGCACCACCACCACCACTAACACGACCCCCTCGACGTCCTCTTCCACCCTATGCTGTTAGAGAGGAGCACGACGCGCTACTTGGGCGAAAACTACGTCGAATCAAAGTCTGAAATGTCACAGCAGGTTAGTCGACTTATAGATGATGTTTCACCTACTTTTTCTCATCCCATTTCTCCTCAAACCAAAACTGAGAGTTAGCTTTTTGTCTACTCCAATCTTTGACCGCCAGATCCTCCAGTTCCAAGCGGTTTGCCCATGGCGTCGATTCTACGACAGGGTGTCCAGAATTGACAAATTTTGTTGCGAGCCATTTTTTACCTATCAAAGATCAGTTTTCATCCTTTTAATATTTTTATTCAGAATCTACACGTCGATAGATTTCCGACGCATATCTATTTGTTAGGTTTCGTGTTGGTTTGTTGTGTTTAAAAATTTATGACATTTGCCGTATCCCCGAACTATGAAAAGTTCTGTTTTCTTTGTGTCCAAAAGGGTCAAAACTCTATGAATCCATATTAAACTTTATGTTGTGCAAGCTTTAACATTATAAATACTATTTAACTAATTTATGGGATTTTTACAAAATTTATTAATTTTAATTAATTATTGTTTTGGGACTAAATTAATGGGTCGAATTGAGGAAGTCATATGTGGTTTTGACATAGGACCTCTTGTGAAAGAGTTTCCCCTATTGAAAATATAATTGTAGCAATATATAGGTAATTATGGATGAATTCTAGAATTTAATATATTATTTTGTTATAATTGTAATACGAGAGATTTTGGTACCTATATATACTTATATAATAGATATAGTGTCGTAACAACGTTATGGCAACTAGGAGACAGTAGATACTCATATAATTTATATATAGTATGTCGATATAGAATATTAAATATAATGTATTATTATATGTAAGCTTGGGAGGATCGACAAGGACACCTGAGTTGGTCAGGCCTACCCGCAGACAGCAGTTATAAGCAAGCGTGCCTTGCCTTCGTTACAGATTATTCTTTTCTGTCTTGTTGTTCATTTTGATTTGCATTACATGACGTAGGACGTTAATACTTAGTGTCCGTTTGTAGATGGATACCGATGTCATGATAATGATATCGAGTATTGATATTAGGCATTATGTACATACTGACGTATCCATTGACACGTTTGACCACAGGACACCGACATATTCATGATGTGAGGTTTACATGACTATTCATGGTATTGACCTTGTATTAGCATTCTAGATTTCTTTATCACTATTGCTATTACTTTCGAGATGACTGTACAGACTTGACATTGCTAGATTCTCGACATGGGAATTGGGGAGAACTTGACTATAATATCAGACCTTTGTCGTGTGGCCTATTATTTAGTGACTTTTATCTCGGTAGCAGAGTAAGGGATTATCACTGTCAAGAATTGATTTTTCTTGGTTCACGGTACTGGGGACGATATCCTGCTGAGGTGCTAGTGAACCTTAGTGGAAGGGGTCTGGTATTCTAGAAAAGTATCTCACTTGCATAGAACATAGAGGGATACAGTAGATTGCCTTAGTTCATATTTTTATTTTTGTACCTTGGCATGTATATTATGCACCTTTTTAGTCCCTAATGGACCTGGCTATTTCCCAGGCTTAGACGAAGCTGAAGACTAACCGGAGATTTACGGTTCGGGAGCTGAGACCGGAGACGTACCGACATAAGAGGACGAGATAGTGCCAGAGGATTTTTCATGATCATGTCATTTTCATATTTAGTCTTGCTACATTATTTCCGTTTCTATTCATCGGACTTGTAGTTGATTGTTACTTTGTTACTTTCTCTATGGTTTCGAAATATTTTACCCGCATAGACATCTTACTTTTACTGTTGGATATTTGAGACATTTTATTATTGGACTTGATACTTTTACTCTGTGGATGTGATTATATATGTCACGTCCCAGTACCGGAATATTGAGACAGACTAGGCCAGCTACACCGTATGAGGTATATAAACGTCATACGGCGATCGTGGCTGTCAAGAGACTAGGGGTGCATGCTACAATCAGGTCTCCTATGGTCCCACAGAGCATCTATGTCTCAATCAATCAAAACAAGAAGCAGTAAATAATGATCATATAAGACAAAGCAGTAAGGCGTCCCCGACGCTTCATCAAAATGATTCATGAGCCTAGCTATACAAAATGATAAGCTAGTACCGAGAGTCAATAGTACATAACCGTAATCAGCTGCAGTCTGATTTAATTACAATTATGCAAAGGAAACTAGGGTCCAGAACTGCCGGCTAAACAAGTGCCGGTGGCTAAACGCCAAGTACAAAATAAAAGATATCAGAGCGGTGAAGAAGAAACCCACTCATGGTCCCTGGCGCCCATACTCCTGGTGTGCACCATTGTTCGGGTAGAAAGCTGGATCCTCTGGAGCCGCTACGAGATCTGGCCAAACAAAACCAGCGGGGTCAGGCCCCGAATAGCAAGTACCACAAGGGAGCACAAAAGAGTGAGATAAATCCAATGAGTTAAATAAGACCTGATTCACGAGTTATAGGCATATACCATATCATCGAGACAATACGACACCCTTACAACCAAACAAGGACAAACGATGCCAATATCGTGCCGAGATAAGATACATCCTATAACCATGGACAGGTAAAAGGGCTTCTGATCGCGACTTCGGTCCATAGCCAATCGCAGCACAATAGCCCAACCCAACAACCAAACAAGAACATGGGTTGGACCACTGCACCACGATAGTCCATGTTCCTCGGTAGCTAACAGAAGAAAACATATCACAAATAAGTCAGCTTACAAGCGGCCAATCAATCCTACGGCTTTCTATGATTTGTCTGGATTATCCCAGTAATGCAATATATATATATATATATATATAGGAATCCTCAGATCGTATCGCATTCCAGCAGGGCTAGCCAAACTATTATATACAAGCAAGCACGAAATGCACCGGTCCCTCGAAAGGCCACCGCACTAGAATAAGCAGTAACGGTTCCAGCTCTCCTATAGGAAGAGCTGGCTCGGCAGTCACAAATCAGATACTGTACTCTACTAGTGCGGATGACTATACAGTATCCGAGGCGGCCACCCCGACGCGCCAGGATGGGACCCAGGGCGGCTGGTGACGTACGATCTCGAGATTCTGTTCCCTTCCAATGCTTCTACCAATTTAAGTTGCTTAGATTAACCCTATCTCGATATTGGAATTATATGTCGTGGTCACATGGTCATCCTTCTATATGTCGTACCATAGTACGTGTACCCTAAGTATGGATCCATATCGGCTCAATCTAGATCCATGCTTAGTGTAATGCATCAAACAACAATCATCATACCACGACACTATTACTGACCAATTACCATGACTATGCTAGAAGGTACACATGTATTGACATATAACACGAATGATCACTTAGCACGTAGAGTCACACCTCAGTGCACTCATTAATAGCACCGCAGTGCATACTAATATTGCATCTCAATACACACTTATTATAGGTACCAGCACGTATACAGGTAATCAGGTCAGGAACTACGGTCAAGTCAGGAAGTCACATGGACCCCTCGTGACATAAAAGTCATATATGAATTCATGTTAAAGTGAGACATGAAGGTCCTTGAAGCCAAGACAAAGATCTACAACTTTATGTTGGGAGTTGGAAGAAATTCTGGCCACGAATCAGCCAAATAGGACATAAAACATATAAAAATAGCCAAAATATGCACTATGAGCGGCAGTAGATGGGTACTCATCTATGCGGCTGGGTAAGTGGGTACCCATCTATGCTGCTGGGTAAATGAATCTCACTGCGGCTGGGTAAGTGGGTACCCATGTATGCGGCTGAGTAAATGAATCTCATGCGGCTGGGTAAGTGGGTACCAATCTATGCGGCTGAGTAAATGAATCTCATGCGGCTGGATAAGTGGGTACCCATCTATGCGGCTGGGTGAATGAATCTCATGCGGCTGGGTAAGTGGGTACCCATCTATGCGGCTGAGTAAATGAATCTCATGCAGCTGGGTAAGTGGGTACCCATCTTCTCCGAAAATCTGAGAAGGATGGCCATGGAACCCACAGCTTCCAAGCTCCATAAAATCTTCACTCTAAGTCCAAATTTGGACTTCCATAGGTCAAAATGGGGTAGAACGAAATTCTCTACAACATAGAACAACTAGATTTTGAAAACAAAGAAGTTTGATAGATCAAAACCCAAGAAAACCAAAAATGGCACAAACTTAGATCTACACAAAACTAGCCGTTAAAATCAAAAACTCCAAGAACTAAACTTGTAGAGGATGATGAGAAGAACAATATAGACAAATCATATCAAAGAAAAATCCAGAAATGAAAAATGCAAGAATCTCTCCATTTGGTGCAAGATGTACTTGCCTATTGGTTGGGAGGAAAAGAAATGAAAAGAGTGAATGAGGAGAGAGAGTGAGAAAGAGAATATATATAGGGGTTGGCTTAAGAAAACCCTAAGTCCTAAACATGCTCTAACCATGTGACTAATGACATGTTAATTGCTACATGATACAACTAATTAAATTAATTAAATAAAATCCTAACCATAACACGGTTCAGAAATCCTATCATCGAAACAGTGAACCACACCTACAACCAAACAAGGACAAGGGATGGCACACTAATCCGCGACGAGATACTGTTCCATGCCATGACCAGTTACAAATACAGGATACATGCAATAAAGATACAGGTGCCAGATACCATATATAAAAAAAAAATTAAAAGTTTACGTATTCCGGAAATGGGGAGTGACATCTCTATCCTCCTTAAAAAATTCTGTCCTCGAAATTTCGATAAGGCTAGTCGAGTGCGCTCTCAGATCACGAAATACACTCATGACATATAGCAAGCACAATTATCAAACAACACATGGCACGTGAACAGTTTAAGAAAGCAAGAATAATTAAGTAAGAGCACAAACAATAATCATACCCTAGAAGGAAATGATCGGAGACATACGAATGAAATATGCCTCTCAAGTCAGGTAGGAATTCGTCCTCGAGGTCCTACACTGACTCCCAAAGTGGACAAGGGTCAACGCTTGAGATAAGTCGGTACCAATGACTAAATCAAGAACGAGACTCTGCCCAGGATGTACTCTCGTAATCAAGACACATGATGAATATCACGTATCACATGATACGAGAGAAGATGAGTGAGACGAGAAAGCCGCCTTCACTCTTCGAATATAAAACTCAAGGAGTTATAATAAATAATACTCGAAACTTACCTAAAATCTGACCGCCTTCAGCCAACTTCTGTTCTAATACTCCAAATTCTTCTTGCCTTTGTCCCTGCCTTCCCTGGCTCTGCTGTCCAACCTGATGTTGTGCTTGTCGGTACATCTGAGCTTGCGTCAGTAATGGGCGCTGGGCTAGTGGCCTCACTGCTAGTGCTGGCCCTTGATACGGTGCTACCTCTGGAGCTGGCAACGCCGAAAACCGTTGATCTGGCCCTCCTGGCCTCTGCATCATAGGACAATTGGCAATCCTATGGTCTGGACTGCCATACCTCAAGCATAATCCATTAGATGAACGACACACATCCCTAGTGTGCCCTCCCTTACCACAGTAAGTGCAACCCACTGGTGCTTCCTGAAGCTACTGCTGGTTCCTCTGTTGCTGCTGTCGAACTGGTGCAGTCACAATTGTCGTGACTGGTGCTGCATCACGAATACGGACGCCAGGTACTGGTGCTGACGTCCGAGGTACTGCTCCTCCCCCAGCACTCTGCGTATGAGACCTCTTCTGGCCCCCAGTCCTTGCTGATAACCTTTGAATAGTAAGCTCGTGCCTCCGAGCCGCCATCAATACTGCATCGAATGTCTGGTAGTCGTGTCCCTCGACCAGCTGCAAAATCTCTAGGTGAAGTCCCTGCTGGAACCTCATTGCTCTCTCTGGGTCTATCGCCACCATCATCCGAGCAAACCTACTTAACCTGCAGAACTCCGCTGCATAGCCATCCACCGTCTTACCAGCCTGCTTGAGACTGATAAACCTCTGCTGTAGCTCATACCGCGCTACCACGCCAAAGTACTTGGCCTTGAATCTGGTACTGAAGCTATCCCAGGGAACATGACGCCTCATTCCAACCTCTTCCGATGCCCACCAATCGCGGGCGAGATCCTGAAGTAAAAGTCTGACCTGGTCAACCTTCTCTTCTGCTGGAACCTTTGCTGCGGTCAATATGGCATCTGTATCCTGAAGCCAAGCATCCGCCGTATGGCATCCTCCGTGCCGTCAAAATATCTCGAGTTAAGTCGACAAAACCTTCCGGACGCTCCTGAATCATTCCTGACACTTCTCTCAAGGGCTAATTGCAACCCCTGATTCTGTAGCACATTCTGTTCTTGCTGTCGGGTTTGTTGTTGCTGTTGGGCTGCCGTCTGGCGTTGCTGGGTCTCCAATAACCCTCTAATAATCTGCAATAGTGCCAGCGCATCTAATGCTACTGGTACTACCGGCATCACTGGAGGTACGGGATCCTCTGGCCTCTGTAGCTCAACTGGCTCATGCTCGGTAACGTTCTCGATGTGAATCTGTCCAGGTAGAGGGGCTACCCCTTGATGATCTCCAACTGGTCCCTGATCTACTGGATTCTCTCCCATGTCGGCTCCTCCAATAGCCGAGAATGATGTGACCCTAAAGGAAAGGATACAAGGTATCAAAAGACAGGACGGGAAGGAATCGAGGATGACAATCAAGTTAGCAATCAAGGTGGAAGAAAGAGAAAACAAATCAGGAGATCAAGGGGAACATATTTTGATTGAGACTCCTATAATCGCAACACCCCACAAGTCTGAAAAACAGACCTGCATGGGCCGTCACTAAAACCTTGTCACGCCCCAGTACCGGAATACTGAGACGGACTAGGCCAGCTACACCGTATGAGGTATATAAACGTCATACGGTGATCGTGGCTGTCAAGAGACTAGGGGGTACATGCTACAATCAGGTCTCCTATGGTCCCACAGAGCATCTATGTCTCAATCAATCAAAACAAGAAGCAGTAAATAATGATCATATAAGACAAAGCAGTAAGGCGTCCCCGACGCTTCATCAAAATGATTCATGAGCCTAGCTATACAAAATGATAAGCTAGTACCGAGAGTCAAAAGTACATAACTGTAATCAGTTGCAGTCTGATTTAATTACAATTATGCAAAGGAAACTAGGGTCCAAAACTGCCGGCTAAACAAGTGCCGGTGGCTAAACGCCAAGTACAAAATAGAAGATATCAGAGCGGTGAAGAAGAAACCCACTCATGGTCCCTGGCGCCCATACTCCTGGTGTGCACCATTGTTCGGGTAGAAAGCTGGATCCTCTGGAGCCGCTACGAGATCTGGCCAAACAAAACCAGCGGGGTCAGGCCCCGAATAGCAAGTACCACAAGGGAGCACAAAAGAGTGAGATAAATCCAATGAGTTAAATAAGACCTGATTCACGAGTTATAGGCATATACCATATCATCGAGACAATACGACACCCTTACAACCAAACAAGGACAAACGATGCCAATATCGTGCCGAGATAAGATACATCCTATAACCATGGGCAGGTAAAAGGGCTTCTGATCGCGACTTCGGTCCATAGCCAATCGCAGCACAATAGCCCAACCCAACAACCAAACAAGGACATGGGTTGGACCACGCACCACGATAGTCCATGTTCCTCGGTAGCTAACAGAAGAAAACATATCACAAATAAGTCAGCTTACAAGCGGCCAATCAATCCTACGGCTTTCTATGATTTGTCTGGATTATCCCAGTAATGCAATATATATATATAGGAATCCTCAGATCGTATCGCATTCCAGCAGGGCTAGCCAAACTATTATATACAAGCAAGCACGAAATGCACCGGTCCCTCGAAAGGCCACCGCACTAGAATAAGCAGTAACGGTTCCAGCTCTCCTATAGGAAGAGCTGGCTCGGCAGTCACAAATCAGATACTGTACTCTACTAGTGCGGATGACTATACAGTATCCGAGGCGGCCACCCCGACGCGCCAGGATGGGACCCAGGGCGGCTGGTGACGTACGATCTCGAGATTCTGTTCCCTTCCAATGCTTCTACCAATTTAAGTTGCTTAGATTAACCCTATCTCGATATTGGAATTATATGTCGTGGTCACATGGTCATCCTTCTATATGTCGTACCATAGTACGTGTACCCTAAGTATGGATCCATATCGGCTCAATCTAGATCCATGCTTAGTGTAATGCATCAAACAACAATCATCATACCACGACACTATTACTGACCAATTACCATGACTATGCTAGAAGGTACACATGTATTGACATATAACACGAATGATCACTTAGCACGTAGAGTCACACCTCAGTGCACTCATTAAATAGCACCGCAGTGCATACTAATATTGCATCTCAATACACACTTATTATAGGTACCAGCACGTATACAGGTAATCAGGTCAGGAACACGGTCAAGTCAGGAAGTCACATGGACCCCTCGTGACATAAAAGTCATATATGAATTCATGTTAAAGTGAGACATGAAGGTCCTTGAAGCCAAGACAAAGATCTACAACTTTTATGTTGGGAGTTGGGAGAAATTCTGGCCACGAATCAGCCAAATAGGACATAAAACATATAAAAATAGCCAAAATATGCACTATGAGCGGCAGTAGATGGGTACTCATCTATGCGGCTGGGTAAGTGGGTACCCATCTATGCTGCTGGGTAAATGAATCTCACGCGGTTGGGTAAGTGGGTACCCATGTATGCGGCTGAGTAAATGAATCTCATGCGGCTGGGTAAGTGGGTACCAATCTATGCGGCTGAGTAAATGAATCTCATGCGGCTGGATAAGTGGGTACCCATCTATGCGGCTGGGTGAATGAATCTCATGCGGCTGGATAAGTGGGTACCCATCTATGCGGCTGAGTAAATGAATCTCATGCAGCTGGGTAAGTGGGTACCCATCTTCTCCGAAAATCTGAGAAGGATGGCCATGGAACCCACAGCTTCCAAGCTCCATAAAATCTTCACTCTAAGTCCAAATTTGGACTTCCATAGGTCAAAATGGGGTAGAACGAAATTCTCTACAACATAGAACAACTAGATTTTGAAAACAAAGAAGTTTGATAGATCAAAACCCAAGAAAACCAAAAATGGCACAAACTTAGATCTACACAAAACTAGCCGTTAAAATCAAAAACTCCAAGAACTAAACTTGTAGAGGATGATGAGAAGAACAATATAGACAAATCATATCAAAGAAAAATCCAGAAATGAAAAATGCAAGAATCTCTCCATTTGGTGTAAGATGTACTTGCCTATTGGTTGGGAGGAAAAGAAATGAAAAGAGTGAATGAGGAGAGAGAGTGAGAAAGAGAATATATATAGGGGTTGGCTTAAGAAAACCCTAAGTCCTAAACATGCTCTAACCATGTGACTAATGACATGTTAATTGCTACATGATACAACTAATTAAATTAATTAAATAAAATCCTAACCATAACACGGTTCAGAAATCCTATCATCGAAACAGTGAACCACACCTACAACCAAACAAGGACAAGGGATGGCACACTAATCCGCGACGAGATACTGTTCCATGCCATGACCAGTTACAAATACAGGATACATGCAATAAAGATACAGGTGCCAGATACCATATATAAAAAAAATTAAAAGTTTACGTATTCCGGAAATGGGGAGTGACATCTCTATCCTCCTTAAAAAATTATGTCCTCGAAATTTCGATAAGGCTAGTCGAGTGCGCTCTCAGATCACGAAATACACTCATGACATATAGCAAGCACAATTATCAACAACACATGGCACGTGAACAGTTTAAGAAAGCAAGAATAATTAAGTAAGAGCACAAACAATAATCATACCCTAGAAGGAAATGATCGGAGACATACGAATGAAATATGCCTCTCAAGTCAGGTAGGAATTCGTCCTCGAGGTCCTACACTGACTCCCAAAGTGGACAAGGGTCAACGCTTGAGATAAGTCGGTACCAATGACTAAATCAAGAACGAGACTCTGCCCAGGATGTACTCTCGTAATCAAGACACATGATGAATATCACGTATCACATGATACGAGAGAAGATGAGTGAGACGAGAAAGCCGCCTTCACTCTTCGAATATAAAACTCAAGGAGTTATAATAAATAATACTCGAAACTTACCTAAAATCTGACCGCCTTCAGCCAACTTCTGTTCTAATACTCCAAATTCTTCTTGCCTTTGTCCCTGCCTTCCCTGGCTCTGCTGTCCAACCTGATGTTGTGCTTGTCGGTACATCTGAGCTTGCGTCAGTAATGGGCGCTGGGCTAGTGGCCTCACTGCTAGTGCTGGCCCTTGATACGGTGCTACCTCTGGAGCTGGCAACGCCGAAAACCGTTGATCTGGCCCTCCTGGCCTCTGCATCATAGGACAATTGGCAATCATATGGTCTGGACTGCCATACCTCAAGCATAATCCATTAGATGAACGACACACATCCCTAGTGTGCCCTCCCTTACCACAGTAAGTGCAACCCACTGGTGCTTCCTGAAGCTACTGCTGGTTCCTCTGTTGCTGCTGTCGAACTGGTGCAGTCACAATTGTCGTGACTGGTGCTGCATCACGAATACGGACGCCAGGTACTGGTGCTGACGTCCGAGGTACTGCTCCTCCCCCAGCACTCTGCGTATGAGACCTCTTCTGGCCCCCAGTCCTTGCTGATAACCTTTGAATAGTAAGCTCGTGCCTCCGAGCCGCCATCAATACTGCATCGAATGTCTGGTAGTCGTGTCCCTCGACCAGCTGCAAAATCTCTAGGTGAAGTCTCTGCTGGAACCTCATTGCTCTCTCTGGGTCTATCGCCACCATCATCCGAGCAAACCTACTTAACCTGCAGAACTCCGCTGCATAGCCATCCACCGTCTTACCAGCCTGCTTGAGACTGATAAACCTCTGCTGTAGCTCATACCGCGCTACCACGCCAAAGTACTTGGCCTTGAATCTGGTACTGAAGCTATCCCAGGGAACATGACGCCTCATTCCAACCTCTTCCGATGCCCACCAATCGCGGGCGAGATCCTGAAGTAAAAGTCTGACCTAGTCAACCTTCTCTTCTGCTGGAACCTTTGCTGCGGTCAATATGGCCTCTGTATCCTGAAGCCAAGCATCCGCCGTGATGGCATCCTCCGTGCCGTCAAAATATCTCGAGTTAAGTCGACAAAACCTTCCGGACGCTCCTGAATCATTCCTGACACTTCTCTCAAGGGCTAATTGCAACCCCTGATTCTATAGCACATTCTGTTCTTGCTGTCGGGTTTGTTGTTGCTGTTGGGCTGCCGTCTGGCGTTGCTGGGTCTCCAATAACCCTCTAATAATCTGCAATAGTGCCAGCGCATCTAATGCTACTGGTACTACCGGCATCACTGGAGGTACGGGATCCTCTGGCCTCTGTAGCTCAACTGGCTCATGCTCGGTAACGTTTTCGATGTGAATCTGTCCAGGTAGAGGGGCTACCCCTTGATGATCTCCAACTGGTCCCTGATCTACTGGATTCTCTCCCATGTCGGCTCCTCCAATAGCCGAGAATGATGTGACCCTAAAGAAAAGGATACAAGGTATCAAAAGACAGGACGGGAAGGAATCGAGGATGACAATCAAGTTAGCAATCAAGGTGGGAGAAAGAGAAAATAAATCAGGAGATCAAGGGGAACATATTTTGATTGAGACTCATATAATCGCAACACCCCATAAGTCTGAAAAACAGACCTGCATGGGCCGTCACTAAAACCTTGTCACGCCCCAGTACCGGAATACTGAGACGGACTAGGCCAGCTACACCGTATGAGGTATATAAACGTCATACGGTGATCGTGGCTGTCAAGAGACTAGGGGGTACATGCTACAATCAGGTCTCCTATGGTCCCACAGAGCATCTATGTCTCAATCAATCAAAACAAGAAGCAGTAAATAATGATCATATAAGACAAAGCAGTAAGGCGTCCCCGACGCTTCATCAAAATGATTCATGAGCCTAGCTATACAAAATGATAAGCTAGTACCGAGAGTCAAAAGTACATAACCGTAATCAGTTGCAGTCTGATTTAATTACAATTATGCAAAGGAAACTAGGGTCCAAAACTGCCGGCTAAACAAGTGCCGGTGGCTAAACGCCAAGTACAAAATAGAAGATATCAGAGCGGTGAAGAAGAAACCCACTCATGGTCCCTGGCGCCCATACTCCTGGTGTGCACCATTGTTCGGGTAGAAAGCTGGATCCTCTGGAGCCGCTACGAGATCTGGCCAAACAAAACCAGCGGGGTCAGGCCCCGAATAGCAAGTACCACAAGGGAGCACAAAAGAGTGAGATAAATCCAATGAGTTAAATAAGACCTGATTCACGAGTTATAGGCTTATACCATATCATCGAGACAATACGACACCCTTACAACCAAACAAGGACAAACGGTGCCAATATCGTACCGAGATAAGATATATCCTATAACCATGGGCAGGTAAAATGGCTTCTGATCGCGACTTCGGTCCATAGCCTATCGCAGCACAATAGCCCAACCCAACAACCAAACAAGGACATGGGTTGGACCACGCACCACGATAGTCCATGTTCCTCGGTAGCTAACAAAAGAAAACATATCACAAATAAGTCAGCTTACAAGCGGCCAATCAATCCTACGGCTTTCTATGATTTGTCTGGATTATCCCAGTAATGCAATATATATATAGGAATCCTCAGATCGTATCGCATTCCAGCAGGGCTAGCCAAACCATTATATACAAGCAAGCACGAAATGCACCGGTCCCTCGAAAGGCCACCGCGCTAGAATAAGCAGTAACGGTTCCAGCTCTCCTATAGGAAGAGCTGGCTCGACAGTCACAAATCAGATATTGGAATTACATGTCGTGGTCACATGGTCATCCTCCTATATGTCGTACCATAGTACGTGTACCCTAAGTATGGATCCACATCGGCTCAATCTAGATCCATGCTTAGTGTAATGCATCAAACAACAATCATCATACCACGACACTATTACTGACCAATTACCATGACTATGCTGTAAGGTACACATGTATTGACATATAACACGAATGATCACTTAGCACGTAGAGTCACACCTCAGTGCACTCATTAAATAGCACCGCAGTGCATACTAATATTGCATCACAATACACACTTATTATAGGTACCAGCACGTATACAGGTAATCAGGTCAGGAACACGGTCAAGTCAGGAAGTCACGTGGACCCCTCGTGACATAAAAGTCACATATGAATTCAGGTTAAAGTGAGACATGAAGGTCCTTGAAGCCAAGACAAAGATCTACAACTTTTATGTTGGGAGTTGAGAGAAATTCTGGCCACGAATCAGCCAAATAGGACATAAAACATATAAAAATAGCCAAAATATGCACTATGAGCGGCAGTAGATGGGTACTCATCTATGCGGCTGGGTAAGTGGGTACCCATCTATGCTGCTGGGTAAATGAATCTCATACGGCTGGGTAAGTGGGTACCCATCTATGCTGCTGGGTAAATGAATCTCATGCGGCTGGGTAAGTGGGTACCCATCTATGCGGCTGAGTAAATGAATCTCATGCGGCTGGGTAAGTGGGTATGCGGCTGAGTAAATGAATCTCATGCGGCTGGGTAAGTGGGTACCCATCTATGCAGCTGAGTAAATGAATCTCATGCGGCTGGGTAAGTGGGTACCCATCTATGCGGCTGGGTGAATGAATCTCATGCGGCTGGGTAAGTGGGTACCCATCTATGCGGCTGAGTAAATGAATCTTATGCGGCTGGGTAAGTGGGTACCCATCTTCTTCGAAAATCTGAGAAGGATGGCCATGGAACCCACAGCTTCCAAGCTCCATAAAATCTTCACTCTAAGTCCAAATTTGGACTTCCTGTCACCCCCATTTCCTGTATTTCGTATTTGTACTCGTAATTTGATTTTTGGCTTGTATTTATAATTTTCTCGACTTGCGGGATTTTGGTTTTCTCGTATTTCGGGTTTCGGCTCGGCTCGGTTTTAATTGGTTGGTTTGATTAGGTTTGGTTTAATATGAATTGGTACACTTTAACCTACACTCTACCCTCAACACAACACACCCACCCTCATTATAACCTACCAACCTTTTCTCTCTCCTCCATAACTCCATTAATTTCTTACAACTTCTTCTTCTTCCTTCTTCCACACAACTCCCCAACCCATAGGCAAGTGCACCTTGCCATCAAATAAGCACCACTTTTTATTTGTCCATTAACTAGATTAGGCCATGGAGAACAACTTTAGAACTTGACATTTTGTGATTTGGAGCTTTCATTTTTCTAGATCTAGGTTTTAACCATTTTTGAAAATCCTTGGTTTTGATCCATTAAACTTCGATTTTTGCATGTTTTGATGCTTCCATGTGGAAGAGAATTCGATTTTACTCAAGTTAGAACTTTGAAAATCTAGATTTGGTTTTGATTTGGCCAAGTTATGAAGAATTGAAGTTTTTGGTGTTCTTGAGGAGTTCATCTCAGCCTTGGTAAAGGCTCTCGGCCAGTGCTCTTTAGCACTTGACCGTTTGCACACCCCGGCCTATGCTCTTTAGCGCATGGCCGATTGCGCATAGGCTCAGCAAGTGCTTTGCGCTGCGCTGGATTGTGCTGGCGCAAGCTAGCCATGCGCAAGCCAGCCATGCGCAAAGTAACCCCTGCGCACTCGACCATTGCGCAGTCCATACTCTGCGCAGTCTACCCTTGCGCAATCCAATTGATGCGCAAGGCATCTCCTGTGCCCCTTTAACCCTGTGCCCCTTGACCCCCTGCGCAGTCTACCCTAACCCTTGCGCAAGGCAACTCTTGCGCAGCTCTTCCATGCGCAGTACATACCCTGCGCAGCCCAACCCCTGACCCCCTAGCACAACCTACTTGTCTATGATGAATTGTTATTTATTTAAGCTTGGCTCTTCTATAGTCCTATATATGAATTGGTATTTATTTACCCACTTACCCAGCTGGTTTTGTGTGGCCAGATTTCGGAGCAGCTCCCGAGGATCTACCAAGCTTCCAGCCGAATGGTGAACACTAGACGGAACCCGGGCTACGAGTGGGTTTTTCCTTTTTGTTTCACCCACTTATATGTAAATTTATTCTTTTGAGGCGTTTAGCCGACGAGCACCTGTTAGCTCGATGCACATTTATTTACTGTCTGCCTACGGGCTGTAAACATGATTAACAAATCCTAGGGTTGATCATGTATGACCGAACTCTTGCTAGTCCTATCATTTTGTACGACTAGCTTCATGATCATCCGATATGTAATATTTGGGACGCCTTATATATATATTTGATGCTCTAACATCTTGTAACTCTGTTAATTGCTGGAGATTGAGACAATAGGCTTGACCTTAAGAGACTGCTGGCTTGTAGTAAACCCTCATATCTAGACAGCCGTGACCGTATAGTTGAGATGTATTCTATTTCAATATACGTAGCTGGCTATGTCCGCCCCCGCTCTCCAGTATTCTGGTTCTGGGGCGTGACACTTCCATAGGTCAAAATGGGGTAGAACGAAATTCTCTACAACATAGAACAACTAGATTTTGAAAACAAAGAAGTTTGATAGATCAAAACCCAAGAAAACCGAAAATGGCACAAACTTAGATCTACACAAAACTAGCCATTAAAATCAAAAACTCCAAGAACTAAACTTGTAGAGGATGATGAGAAGAACAATATAGACAAATCATATCAAAGAAAAATTAAGAAATGAAAAATACAAGAATCTCTCCATTTGGTGCAAGATGTACTTGCCTATTGGTTGGGAGAAAAAGAAATGAAAAGAGTGAATGAGGAGAGAGAGTGAGGAAGAGAAAATATATAGGGGTTGGCTTAAGAAAACCCTAAGTCCTAAACATGCTCTAACCATGGGACTAATGACATGTTAATTGCTACATGATACAACTAATTAAATTAATTAAATAAAATCCTAACCATAACACGGTTCAGAAATCCTATCATCGAAACAGTGAACCACGCCTACAACCAAACAAGGACAAGGGGTGGCACACTAATCCGCGACGAGATATTGTTACATGCCATGACCAGTTACAAATACAGGATACATGCAATAAAGATACATGTGCCAGATACCATATATAAAAAAAATTAAAAATTTACGTATTCCGGAAATGGGGAGTGACAATATATATATATATATATATATATATATATATATATATATATATATATATATATATATATATATATATATATATATATATATCCACCCGTGGACTATGTTGTGTTTTGGGATGTGGACTATGTTGTGTTTTGGGATGTTATCATGATTTACAGCTTAAGTATTTTGTGTAGCTTGGCCCATTGGTGAAGTGCTATTGGCATGTATTTGTATACCTGGTCCTACGTATTTTTGGGACTGGGACGTTACAGATCCCTTTATGGATACTTCGCCATGACATTGAGCTTGAAAGTCAAGAAAATCTGTATATGACTCTGCAGTCATCTGAATAGATCGAATGCCATCATCAGGAGCATCTGATGTAACATTGGCGATAGGAGCTTTAGGATACAGCCATAGGAAGTGGCAATGCTAACCACAGTTGACATGTACGCGGTCTTCCTCCACCATGATCGCCATTGCCTCGTCGCCAATCACGACCAGCAATTTGGCCACCACGTCGTCCACTACGACCACCACAAATTCCACCACAAGCAATACCAAGAGCATATAGATTAGCAGGAGAATCATCCGGAGTGGTCTCAACAACTTTCTCTCCTCGAAGTATACGATAGTGAGCTTCCATTAGAGACAGAACATCAAATCCAACAATGATTTGAGAGCGAGCAGAGTCAGCATCATGATGGAGAGAGGCAAGATATGCCATGACATGAAGCTGTTCATGTTGAGCCCTTGCTTCATTGATATTCGCCGTTAGAGGAAATACGTGGTCGATCTCATCAGTATAGCCTTAAAGGTCAAATAATGGTCCTTTTGAGATTTGCCTCCCTGATTTGCTCGGTATACACCAACGACTGAGTCGTAGATACGAGATAAATCGCTTTTACCATCAAATGCCATTGCTAGAACATTCCATAATTCCTTTACGAATCTGTATTCTGAACCATATTTTCCACCGATGGTTCCATTGAATTCATCAACCGTGTAAACAGTCGACTATCATCTGTCTCCCATTGCTCAAGTATAGGATCTTTCTCTGCTGGAGGGTTGTCAGTCGAATATTTGGACAACCGCATTCCTCGAAGCATCTTCTCGACCTTCTTCCGCCATGTCGAGTAGCCCTCTGGTCCGTCCAACCATCGATTGATAAGTCGAATCGATGAAATCGTCGTGCTAGGGCTTGTTGGTCCCGCTATTGCGTTTCCAATACTAGTGTCTATAGCACTGCTATTACTCGTAGTGTCTGCCATCCTTCAGGATTCTTGATTCGACTGTCGATTTGATTTTTTGAACTTGATAATCACATCATTTCTACCAGTGCGCTAGTAACGTGGCCAGAACCGGCAATGTACTAGAAAGTAGATATGAAAGTGGACCACATAAGCCAGGACAGAGAGGTGACCCAGGTTACCCTCTGGTAGATCCTGATGTGAAGATCAAGTAAGGAAAAAAAATAAAGATTCATGCAAGACAAGCACCTTGTCTACTCTTCCATAAATTCCTGATGCCAACGTTAATTAGAAGTCAGAGGTTCTAGCAAACAACACCACGATGTTTACCCTCTGAGTATTCCAAGACAATGTTTAGGACAGAGGTTCCTGCAAACAAACTTGTTGTTTACCCTCTGTGAATCCCAAAAAATTAATGTTGAAAAGTCATAGGTTCCTGCAAACAAACCATTGTCTACCCTCTCATGATAGTAATTTTTTTCTTTATTTTTGGAACTAGGTTAGGGTTTGGAGGGGTCGGGCGGCGGCTGGTGGAAAGAAGCAAGGGTTAAGGTTAGGGTTTTGCATATAATCCATGAAGGGGGGGTACTATGCTTTGGGGGGGTTCTGACAGGGGGGCACTGATAGGGGACCGACAAAGGGGGTGCTGGCAGGTGGCAGGGGGCGCTGGCAGGTGGCAGGGGCCGGTGGCAGGGGGTACTGTGCTTGTAGGAGGCTGAAGGGGCGACATCCTGCAGCAACATGGACAGGGGCAGGGGCAGAGGTGGCAGGGGCGGGGGCAGTAGCTTGCAACAACAGGGGCGGGGGCAGCAGCCTGCAACAACAGGGGCAGGGGCAGGGGCGGGGGCGAGAGGAAAGGGGCAGCAGCTTGCAGGGGCGGGGGAAGGGGGCGCTGGTAGGTGGGGGGCACTGGTACTATAGCAGTGGGGGTTAGATTAGGTTTTTTTGTAGAGAGGGAGAGGGGTGGATGGGTTATGGCTCTGATACCATGTAGAATAGAATAATGGGATAACTTTATTAATGAAGGAGAGCTGCATATATAAAGGAGAGACTAACCCCTCTCACTTTTTTTCTAGGCAATGTGGGACTAAAGTGCACTACTAATATTATTAATATACTTAACAGCAAGCATAATGCAACATGCCTATAAATTTGCTCCTTGTCAAAAAAATGCAGGCATATTGCAAATTTCTAAGACTGACCAGAGAACTTTTATAATCCTTATATTGTGAAATAAATAAGGTAACAACTCATTTTCTAATTTATCTTTAATATTTGCTATACCTAAGGATTCTTCAGCCATTTCATTACCACGACCACCAATGTACAGATAACATCAGTAGAGAGATGAGAGATGACAAATCAGACATAAAGGACCTTGTAAAAACAAGTACTACTATGGAATAGTCACCAAACCATGAATTCGACAATCTTGTTGAATATCTCAACGAAAGTATGTTGAAGCAAATTCCCCAGGTGACCAGAGGTCAGACTATCGAACATCTAACTTGAATCGTCAAATAGTAGGTGATTATTGCACATAAACATAAACCGCACAGCCCTCATAAAAATGAGGGGTGACTGGAGATCTTTCAATTGTCCTTGTTTCTTCATAATGGCAAAAACTTTCAGTACGGGGTATTTTATAGTTGAACCGACAAATAACAAATAGGTATCCATTCGTCCCTTGCTTTCCTCCAATATAATACTTGAACCAACTCATATGCAAGTTATAATAAGAGCAATGAATTCCTATTTTGATGAACTGAGGGATAATATCTATAATATGCAATCATGTAAAAGAAACAGGGCGTGAATAAATGTCTCTTTTTTATCCTTATATTTATTAAAGTCCATTGGATGCTTGAAATTGGCATAGCAATCATGTCCAAGTCTTGGACATACCACTTACGGTGAATAATTTTAATCAAAACTTTTGTTTGATAAAATGGTAAAAATTCCCTTAAAGTCTCACATGAAATTGGAAATCATTAGACAATAGACAGGTTTTACTAGCTTAAAGTAAATTGTGTGATTGTACCAAAGGTTGTGAAAATCTCTAGGTGCTAGTCGTTGCGTTGGAGTCTTCACCTATACGGGACATAATGTATAGATATTGCCTTCTGAAGCATCCGCAAGTGGCAAGTCTCGGACCTTTGTATTGAGAGATGGGAGAGAGCTGAGTGATTATATTCAGAGAGATTGTGAGCTCGAGTGATTGTAAATCTTGGCCTCGTGTCTTTGTAAATTTTGCTGGTTATAAATAAAAATTTTGATTTTGTTTGAATACTTATGTTTTCTCCATTATTCAATATTTCTGCTTTGGGAGTTCTGCGCGACGACTCCGTCGCATAGCCTGTAATCGACCATTATAAAAATTGCCTTACGCGAGTGCAACCTAGGCTCGTGCGACATCACGTCCAAGCAAGGACGATTAATTCTATGAAATCGGGATGTTAAATAGTGGTATCAAAGCATGGCTTTACGTCCTTGGACTTTCGATTAAATTCTTTAACTCTGATGTTATCTTCGTACTAAATGTTATTTCCGTAATCGATGTCGTTGGTGCGCTCTCTCTCAATGTTCCTGGGATGTTCAATACAATAAGTATATATAATTTGTATAATCTCAGAGAAAAATTTGGTTGAACAAAGATTGTTTGAAAGGCACGATTGACTGAGTTGAGCTGGACAATATACACCTATGTTAGTGTCGATGCTAAGATTTGTGTACATGATCAAATTTTTTTCAGACAAGTATATATTTGACTCAATTCATGAGATTTTGGGTAGTTAACAATAGAGGTGCTATCGGACAACGATGTTGTCGGTGCGACATAGATGGAACGTGCTTGGATTTTGAGAAATGGATCGAACGGAGATTCAAGGTGTATGGATTGCAATTTGTTTTGAGGATATATTTAGTGACTTCATCCCTAAGTGGTGTATGGGATGGCCTCAGGAATGTTGATCAATTGAGGATCGAGGGGCCGATGGGTCTATTAGCAAGATACAGAAGTATACAAAGCCTTAGATCGAGTTAGTTGTGATTTTGAAGTTTTGGATGAGTTGGCTTGAACGAACATGAAACAACGCATATCATATTGGTATTGTACTGATTATGAAATGTAATGGATAGAGTAGATAGATTGAATCGAGGAAACGGTAATGTGCAATGGAATGGATGACTCGGTTGAGGGAATCGATATGAACCGTGTACGAAAATGTTAGTACGAAATTGAATGGAATTAAGTTTGAATTTGACTATGGAAAGATAACACGATTGGAAGTTAGCTTGCATGGAACTTATTTGAATATACAAAATTTTCTCTAAGGATTTGGATAAAATTTCTCATGACTTGATTTAATATGGAACGACACGATCGAAGGAATTATGATTTGGTCACATATCTGTAGTATTTTCCCTACACATGATACAAATACAAGACCAACAATATGATAATCTCAAGAACCAGAAACATATGATTGTGTAACAAGGTATCCAACATGAACAAGTAATCACATGAAGTAATTGAATCAATGCCATAGAAGTACTTTCCTAATAAGTTGCAGGGCTCACTGTCCAAGTCTTTGAAAGTTGTGCCAAAAAGACACAAAGGTTCCTTAAAAATAATTCTGAATTATTTATTCCTATTTATATATATCTATCTCTAACTTTATTTTACTAACCCTTCCTAAAAATATTCTAAATCCATAACTATCTATAGGATACTTTAGCAAGATCACTAAAATTATTTGCTATTGAACTATGTTTATGACCAATTAACAAGTCAACTAAAGTCTAATTATTATTTACTAAATATTACTAAAAATACTTAGTTTATAAATGCTAATTTACTAATCATTTATTTATTATATACTAGTGAAAACCAGCTCAGACTTAGCCTATTGGTCGGATCAGTCCTACTGGACTGATGTCTAGCTCACTTCAGTTTTATTCAAAAATTTAACTAAAGAAACACTCAGCTGAAACTTAACTATTGTTGGATTTGAATTTGAAACTAAATCCCACGTCTAGTGTCTAATCTAAACACATCATTCAAAGCATTGACTCCTCGTGTCCTACTACTTAAATTCCAATCCAACACGTCTCCCACCCCTGGACACGAAATGGTGTGTTTAACTTACTATACTACCAAAGTAGATCCACATCAAAAATGTTTAGAAGCGATACCTGAGAAGAACGAAACCAGAATCGAGTGAAGACATGATTCTCAGATGTCAGACACGGCCTCCATGTGTCCAAATATGGTTCAAGATCCTGTTGAGGCATTACATAAAACATATCCAAAGCAAAACAAAGGAAAATAGATTTAGACTAATCTTTGATTGATTCGAAAGACAAAATCAAAGAGAATCCAAGGATTTTCGATTTGAAAAACACCTGACCTGATCTTGATTAATCTTAACTGATCAAGAATTTAAAACCGATCAGGAACTTTCGATTGTCTTCTCGACAGGTTTGATGAGTCCGTTCGTCTAAGGAATGATCGAGTGCAACTGTTGATCAAATTGACATCATTCCAGAGTTCATTCATAAGAGGAAATGATCAGAAGAAGGATCACATCGATCGAGGCTTGCTTGCAGAAGAAATTTAGTGCGATCGATTGAGAACTCACTATGACGACGCCATGCTCTCTGGAGAAGACAATCGGACCGACTAGAGAGATCACTGGTAGAAGAAGACTAGAACACTGGAGCGTCGATCACCGGAGAGGAAGAGGTTGCCATGACAGATCGAGGAGCCGCGGTGGAGCAGAAACTGTCACCGCTCGCTGTAGTGGTCGCCTTTGCGATGGTCGATCTTGAGAAGTTAGGGTTAGGGTTTGTGGAGGAAGAAGAATGAAGAAATTAGAAATGTGAAGAATTAGATAGGGCTTCCCTATATTGGGGGAGGTGCTCGTAACAGAGGGGTCGGGGCTGTTTATATGGAGTGCAGAGGGAAAAATAGGAAATTGCAAAATAAATTATTTAGTTACAGAAATAAACGTTTTTATTACAAACTGTTTTAAAACTGCATAATTAATCTAGACTAATTCATGACTAGGTTCATTCCTTAAGAAAGGTTGTTAGGGAAGTTTGTTGGGGTTGTTAGGAGTTTGTTAGAAAAGTGGAGTTGGTTAGAGAAGGTGGTTAGAGTAGAATATTCTAGATTTGGTTGTCATGATTAGTTAAATCACTAACAATCCATGACTAAATTATTCTAGAACCTTCCTACTCCATGGATCCCTAGTAATTACTAATATAACCATGCCCTTTGATAATATTCACAATGATGCCATTCTTTAATTAGAAAAATTTTACTCTATAAAATAAATTGAAAATAAATATTTCTAAAATTCTAAAAATGTCAGAAAAATACTAGATTTTATTTATTTAAGGAAAGTGGGTTTACAATTATTTCTAGGTTATATTCAAGAAATTTCAAATTTGGACCAGGATGCTACATTGGGGGTTTGAAGATCTGATGAAATGTGATTGAGAAATAAATGCAAAATAACAAATGAATTTGGAGGAACAAAACAAAGATTGCATAATCAAGTTGGAAATTACTCGTAGATGTGGTTATAATTTTTGAAGATTGAGAGGATATTATTCTCTGGACTTGTAACAAGAAAAATATTAAAGATGGGTTTTATATAATTTATAGTGGTAAAAGCCATTGAGGAAGATGTTGAATTGCCTTTTCTTGTTTGAGTAACCAAGAAAATGGCACGATTATTCTACAAGAAATGAAATTCAAAAAATTTATAAGGAATCATTGAGACAAAAATAGTAGAAGGATGATAATAATAAATTTACATGAGTGATGGAAAAGTTTTTGGTATTAAAAGACTATAACTAAGTTAGTAAATGGGACGTGGAAATGTTTATGCAGAAACCATGATTGAAGATAATGTGGATGAAAATACCAATTTGATAAAGATATTTTAAAGGATGAAGATTAAGCATTAAATCCATTAATAGTTGATAACTTATGATATGGAGTCACGAGAAATAAGAGGATATGAGTAAGTGTTTGGATAACAAAATGAAGGTGAACACTTTGAAGGTTATAAATTTGAATTTATGGGCATGTGCAAGAAAAGGAAAGGACAACGACTTCATTATGACCAAGTGAGCAAGAGCAAAGTTCTACCATCATTTTCCTTCTTCTTGCCATCTCTATCCTACTTGCACCACCTACTTATCTCATATCTAAAGTTACGCTTTGAATTCTCTTGAATTTTCGTATCTCTTTACCTTTCGGAAATGGTCGAGGAAAGTATCATACTCATCTAGCTCTGAAATGAAGTAATTTGTTATCATGTGGTAATTTTAGTTGGATTATGAGTATCTTGGACATTGAGATAGAATTGTTGGCCCATGTAGCCAAGATCAACCTGATTTTGATAATTGACTTAAACTTCGAGTTTGATATGAAAAGACAGAAGGTCGTAGCAGATATCGTCAGAGCAGATTTTTTTTTCTAGTTTATTCTTTATTTTCAATTTATTGAGTCTAGATAATTTGTGAGTCGGGATCACTGGCAATTTAGAAGATTATCCTCAAAAATCTATTTTCTGACCCAAACAAACTAAATATCCAAAACCCTTGCTAAGCCAAAACCAGGCCAAAAAACCCCTTAGCTGAACTCGGGTCGAGTTCTGACCGAACTCGGTCTACCTGAATTGCTCCTAGTCAGCAGCAAATTCTTACTCCTTTGGATCTCTAATGTTCAAAATTATGAACGTTGCCTTAGCCGAGTTCTACCCGAACTCTGGTTCAAAAATTCTTATAAATAGAGAAGATTTTGTCATTTCTAATCACTCATGCATTCTTCATCTTCTTTATCGGTTCTAAAGCCTCCATATCTTCAAAGAGCTTTCAATCTTCCTATTTTCCAAGACAACTCCTATTTTTCTAAGTGCTGGTAGTTTTCGTTTATGAGTATTCGAATTGTACAAGCTTGGAGTATAAAAGCTTTTCAGAAAGGTGTTAAAGTTTGATCGTGGGCTTCAGATTAAAACACAACCGTATTGAAGTTGGCGTGTTCTTCAGAGTAAAGCACGCGATGTAATTTCTATTTCAAATAGTGGATTAATAGCGAGCAAGAGTTCTCGCGACTGGACTAGTCCTCTCAGAGGGAAACCAGTATAAACCTCAGTGTCTATGTATAACTTTCTTTCGTATATTTAATTACTACTTTACTTTACTATATTTAAGTATTTACTTATATCTGCCGTTACCTGCTTAAATTTTGATTGGGGATAATTTTTCAGCTGCACTCTATTCACCCCCCCCCCTCTAGAGGTGCCATCGATCCTATAATTGGTATCAGAGCATGGTTTCTCTCTAGTTGAATTTAATCTCCTTGAGATATGTCATCATTATACACAAGCAATGGTAAAGGCCAGTCTACAAATAGGCTACCCCTATTTGATGGCACACACTACACATATTGGAAGACACGAATAAGCTTTTGCCTCAATTCTCTTGATTTTAATTTATGGTCGATTGTTATTGATGGTTACAAGAAACCACTACCTATTGTGGTAGATGGGAATCTAGTTGAAAAAGCATATGACAAATATATCGACAATAAAAAGAAAAAAAGCAAGTCTTGATGCAAAATCCATTAATGCTTTGTTTTATGCTATGGATAGAACTGAGTTTAATAGAGTATCAACATGTGTCACGTCTCACGAGGTTTGGAAACTTCTTGAGGTAACTCATGAAGGAACTTCACAAGTGAAGGAGTCCAAAATTTTACGACTAACACAAGAGTATGAGGCCTTCAAAATGATGCCTAATGAGACTATTATAAATATGTTTACTTGATTTCAAATATTGTTAACCCCTTGTCTTCCCTTGGAAAAGAATACAACAATCATGAAAAGATTCGAAAGGTACTTCGCGGGCTGACAAAAAACTGGAATCCCAAGGCAACGACCATTATTGAAGGGAATGATCTTACTATGATGGCCCTTGAAACTCTCATAGGTAAGCTTATGACACATGAGCTGGACCTTAAAGATTTTGAAGAGCCAGCACCAAAGGATAAGGCTATAGCATTCAAAGCACACCAAGCGACAGCCTTCGATGACGAGAGTGAGACTGATAGCTTAGACAATGAGAAAATGACCCTCATGACAAAGAATTTTAGAAGATTACTTAAGTATGAGAAGACAAATAAGAAGAAAAAATATTTTAGGGATGACGACGAACCAATCTGCTAGAACTATAAAAGACAGGGCATATCAAGAAAGACTGTCCTGTTGTAAAAAAAAGGAAGTAGATACGATCAGTCAAGCAAAAGAATGACTTCGATACAAAATTATGCTAATACCAGCATCTGGTGTGAAAGGCGAGCGATTCTGATAAAGAAGAAAAACCTTTCGACACAGCAAACCTATGTTTCATGGCTACGGATGCTAAGGTAATTTTGAATTCTCTTTATGAAGAATTTGCATTTGATGAATTGTCTGACGCCTTCACTGATCTATTAGAAGATCAAAAAAAGATGATGAATATGTACAAAAATGCTAGAAAAGAGCTAAAATTTGTACAATATGAGTTTTCTAAGCAATCTCAAATGCTAGAAGACATTAGAAACTCTTCTAGTAACAGATATGAGGTTACTTCTTTAAAGCTGACTTTACATGACACTCTTGAAAAGTTTGGGAAAGCTAATCGAGAAAATGTAAAACTCAATGATCTATATGAACTAGAGAAAAAGAAGTATAACATTGCTACTCAGAGAATAGATGCACTCACGGCAAAGTACACTGATGCCTGTGATGCCTTTAAAAAGTTAGAGATTAAGTTGGGTAAACAGGTTGTCAGGCCTATGACTCAAGTAAACACAAGTCACAAGGCTAAACACAAACACAACCTGACCAACACTACTAGAACTGCTAGGAGTCATGCATTAATATATACATTTCCACACATAAATCATATACGTCTTCAAAAACACACATACATGATCTTCGAACTTTACCTAGCACTAATGCTTCAGCTACATGTCATTGTTGTGGTATAAAGGGACATGAATCACATCAATGCAAGATTCGGACCCTCAAAAAAGTGGCACCAAAGGCTATATCTTCAGCTTGTGTTATAGGTGGACCTTCCTCCTACCACTAGAAGTAAATGGATCCTTGATAGTGGTTGCTCAAGAAATAAGATGGGTGATAACACTTTATTTGCAACTCTATCGATAAAGAATGTAAACCCCCAAATTTTTACTACAATTTTTTATATATAAATTTGGTTTTGATTTTATTTGCGTATTGTATGCCGCACGTGAATTTGCGTTTTCAGATTTGCTCGTCGAGTGCGAATATGTGCGAGGTACATATTTTTTTGAAAAACGGTTTTTGATTATAGATTTTATTTATGGAGGATAGTTTCAAAATAATATATATAATAATTATTTTTATTTTTATTTTACTTAAAGTTGTGAAAAATATCGTATCGAGAGGCCCAAAACTTATTACTTTTATTTATTTATTTATAAAAGGCTATCTTGTTTTAATAGTGGTAATTTAGAAAACTAGATTTATGTGAATATCCTACTCGTGTAAAGTACATAAAATTATTCATGTATATTTTCAAAAATTAGTTTTATTAATTATAATTATTTATTTAGCAAAAAGTATTTCAAATATTTATATATTTACTTTGGTTTTCAAAATTATTATTATTTTTATTATTTAATAATAAACAATTAGTTTGCAAATCGTTGGATTTAGATGTTCAAATAGTCATGATTTAAATTAAGATTTATCTGTTGGTTTTATTTTAAATAATTTCAATTTATAGATAGAATTTATTAAGACTTAATTTAAATTGGATTATTAGTTTTAAAAATCTATTTAAACTAAATAGGGGAATATCCACTAAGGGAATTAAATCTTCGAGTCGATATCCAACTAGGAGTGCTACCCCCTATAAATATAAGACCCTCCATAAGTTTTTCATCCACAAATTATTCCACAATAATTTCTCCACAAAAGTGAGTGCATCGTGTCGGTGTCCAATCCTTCCCGTGTCAGCCGTGATTAGCCTCGGGTCCGACCCCGGGCGACCTTCTTATTCCATCCTTTACATATACAATTTCATTCCTTCCGTGTCGGACACACCCCCGACACGACTCATCAAATCCCTAACCTAACCTGAACCCTACGACCACCACCCCACTGATCCCTCGACTCCAGCCAACACCCCTGCCATCATCATTGGCCGCCATCACGACCAGCGCCCCACCTCCGTCCAAACTCAACTCCCACCGCAGCACTCACTGCCACCACCAACGCGGCAGCCCACATCCGTTACCACCGAAACCACTCCTTCATTCCTCTGCCTACCACCACCTCCTGACCAATCTTCCCAGAACCCCACCGTCATCGCCATCCCAGCCACCGCACTCTCCAACATCATCACCGCTGCTACACCATCGCCATCCCCAAACACAATAGAGAGATCTAAGCCCTTACCTCCTCCGAACAAGCCGCAGTCCCCATCCTATTTTCGTGTCGAGCAGCACCTGTGCCCGGATCTACGCGCCTGACCGTACCGGCGATCCTCCCCATCGGTCGAGCACTCGCGTCGCTGGCCGCCTGGCCGTGCGCCAAGCCAGCGCCGAGCACTACCCGCTCTCTGCTGGCAGAGCAGCTCCAGCGCCGCTACAGCGCCCAAGGGGTCGTCTCCCTCTACACTTCCACCGGAGCATCGCACAAGGGACCGACACCAGTAAGCTCCGCCCGACGAAGCCCTCAACTCCCGCGCCGCCAGGTGCCAGCGTCTGCGCGTGCGTCTTCCGCTGACAGTACCTACCTGCACCTCTGCTATGGTGTGCTTATCGAGACCTTCTGTCGTTCTTCCTCCGCCTTCTCCGTCGTGTTTGCCCGTCGCCGGCAGCCTCCACAGGTGAGTCCTCCGCCTTCCTCCCGCTCTCACTTACTTCACCCATCTTTCATTTTTATTTTCTCTCGTTTATTACACTATCCCTCTCTCTCTATAGCCATAAATAACATTAGGGTTATTTTGTATAAGGGTACCAAGTTTTTGATATAATTAGACTTTGGGTACTGGGTTTGTCCGTTTTAGACTTTGGGTACTGTAACATTTTAGTGACACATTTTAGTGACGAACATTCGTCGTTAAAAGTCTTATTTCGTCACAGAAAGTCCACTTGTGTCACTAAAATGTGTCACTAAAAAAATTCGAGTACCCAAACTCTAAAACGGACAAATTCAGTACCCAAAGTCTAATTATATCAAAAACTTGGTACCCTTATACAAAATAACCCATAACATTAATGGGTGGACATCAGTACTCTTAAGTTTTGAAAGGAGATTCTTTCTTTGTTCTTTTCCTTTGAGTGTGTAGGAAGACAAGAGATGCACCCCATCTTCTTTGATTTTGTTTATTTTATTATGTTGTCTTCTCTCGTAAAACGAGAAGGAAAGACAATAGTAGGTTTAATAGTTTGTTTTATTCTAAGGCTGTGTTTGATTGGGCTTTTTTTCCATGGAAAATATTTCTACCACAAATTTTCCACCAATTGTAGTGTTTGATAGCTTATATTTTCCATGGAATTATTTTCCAAAAAACTATCATTTTCCATATTTCTTCTAAAATGGTGGAAAATAAAACTTGTCTAACCCATAGGAAAATATCATTTTCCATGGAAAATAACTATTTTCCGTGGAAAATAATGACAATCAAACAACCAAATTAAGTTTTCCATGAATTTTTTAAAATTTCATGGAATTTTTTTCCTAGGAAAATAATTCCATAGAATTAATTTCTTTTCTACGTATTTTCCACCTTGCAATCAAACACACCCTAAGTTTATTATATATTTTTTGGGTATTACTTTTTCTTTTCATAGGTGTTATTTCTTATATCCTTTATATATATTATTATTTTAACGATTATTATTATTGGTATTAAAAATATAGGCATGTACTATATATGTAAATATATTACCATTATTCTGTATTAATATTATTATTAGTACTATTTTTATCATTTGGTTTATTACTTTAAATGTGGATTATCTATTATTAATAAACGTAGTAATATATTTCCAAATTTTATTATTGTATTATTTTTAGAGTATTTTAAATATGGTTTTGGACTTAAAAATATTATTATAATACTTTCTAGCTATTTCTCAAAGATTGTTTTCGCCCACAATTTACTTTGACAAAATTTAGTGTTTTTGTCCTAATTCTCTTTCTAGATTTTATTTTTTGTAAAATATTTTTATCTGGTAAAATTATAAGTTTTGTCCTAAAATATTTTTTCTAGAATCCCAATATATTTTTAGCCTATTTTGACAATCTTTGTGTTTGTATCCTAAAATGATTTTTACTACTTATAAAATACTCTGGGATAATAAAATATAGTTTTTAAAGATTATAAATAGTTTTCTAAAATCATATGTATTATTTATCAAAATTCTTTGTCTATCCTCACATCCATGACTAATCTCCTTCTTCCTATTCTCTCGCCAATTTTGTACTTCCTCCTAGCCACCCTAGGTAATTTGATTATTCTGTACCTGATGGAACAGACCGTGCCATCATCGGAGGCCGTCTTGTATAGTTTAACACCGAAGTCCTATTATGTGCCACCTTGATTATCGCAGCACACCAGGCGTCACTACCAGGCAAGATACCTTTCCATTAGCTGATTATTTTACTTTAGCTCATATTCATGCATTATTTATTATTTATTTTCTGTAAAATAAACTGTGATACATGGCATAAGTAGATAGAATTTTTACTGTTTAGTTCTATTTTCTGCTATGTACTATTTTCTTATACATTGAACTTAGATTTAAGGGACCACCCTTTGTGTGTTGCATTCATAGGCCTTGACACATTTGTACCACGTTGTTGTGAGTCACATATAGAACTCGAACATGCATGACTGGCTGGCCACCAGTACATATAAGCCGTGCGATAGGATTAACCGCTAATAGAGGTTGCATGCTTAGTTTGACTTAGCAGTTAATAGAGGTTATATGTGTTGTGGATACAACATAGTAGGCGTTGGACGGGAAGGACATATCCTTAGCATATGGGCTACTTTACACATTTCCCTTGTGACCGTTCGCTCCACCGGAGATGCGGGTTGACGGCCCCTTATTTACTGCTGGCCACTAACGTTCGTGGAACGGTTATGCCTGATTGGGCCTCTGGTGCCCCAAGGGGGGACCATGTCGATCCTATTTTAGACAGGGCCCATGCGTTGGAGGTTGTTCTTAAAACTGCATTCACTTAGACTGGTTAGGCACCCTTATCCGTTTGGTATAAGTACTCTTGGCTTGGGTACTTGTATCTGACCGTAGCTTGGAACAATAACTTGTCGTGGATTAGTTCGCCACATCTTGTCCTTATTTGGTTGTAGGTGTGGCTTACTTCTCCGATGAGAAGGTATTAAACAATAACTTGTCGCGGATTAGTTCGTCATATCTTGTCCTTGTTTGATTGTAGGTGTGGCTTACTTCTCCGATGAGAAGGTATTGAACCTTGTTGTGGTCCGGATACCATATTGGATTCATGACTTGGAAAGATACTTCATCGTGGGTTAGTGTGCGATCTCCTGTCCTTGTTTGGTTGGGGGGATGGCGCTAATTCAAGGGTGAGTATTAGACCATGTTATGATCCGATTGACTTGTTATTGAGCAGTATTTATTCAGTTTATATGGCATGATATTATGTATCTTGTTACGTCCCTCTGAGGACCTGGTGATCTCTCCAGGTGTGTGTTCTTGTCTTCCGTAAGTATTCTAGCCGAGATTGTGATCTTCTACATCCCTTCGAAGATGACGTGTCTTGGGCCTTTCTTGCTACCTTCGTTAAATCATTTCATATTTTTTGTACTTCTTTTCTTTTAAATAGTTGGTAGTGGATTTATCTCCGCCCAACATATTGTATAAAGACAAATCATGGTTATTATATAATATCTTTATTTCTTTCATTTGTGGATGAGATTAGTAGCTATAGTTTTACTGCATTTACAGCTTAGGAATATTTATTATACGGCTGGCATGTCTATGTTCCTAGTCCTACGTATTTTGGGACTGGGACGTTACATATTTTTGTGGTGGCCCACGCAGGTCAAGATAAATTGTTTGGTTACTTTATCGTACCAAGCAAGCCTACGAATAGGATTAGAATTTAGGATCTCATCCACACACTTGACCTCCTACCTCGATTCTATTTTTGAACTACTTCTTGACTTATCGATTTACATCTTGCTTGATTCCTTCTATCATTATTCTTATCTTTCCTTTGTGCTTGCTAGAGGTTAGGAAGGTGACCCCCACTAGATAAACATGTTTTATTTGTCCCAAATATCATTAGTTTAACTCTTGTAAGTTGGGTAGAATGCCTTACGACCTAACCTATCTTATGACCTTAACCAAGCCTTAGACAAGTAGACAGTTGGACGACTGTATAGGCACCAACACAGGACATGACTTAAATTCTTAAGGAGTTTGAAGTAATTCTACTTTCTTTCAATCTTAATCTCACGTGTCTATGTTTTTACCACCTTGACTAATGTTGCTACTATAATCTAGTTTTGCAAACTCATCCGTTTATCGAGCTTGTTCATGACATATGCTATTGAGTACACGCTCACTAACATATTGTCTAATCAGAACCAGTGCATGATGGTCTGATCAACCGAGTGCACTTCGGTTCGCTTTTTATATATCATTCTACGTGGATGGAGACATAGTTAAACCTGGCTCCTAGAGTCTCATCCGCGACTGCCTTGGCAATTCCTTTTGAATTATTCGGTCGCCTTTGAACCACGTATTCGTATTCGATAACATCTTCTTCGAACTCTTATTCGTCTATCTTTCATCTATTTTAGAAAGATTTTGCTCGTACTTGATATTCTCTTAGTTGCCCCACCATCTATTGCCAAGATAGTTAGCCATCTACCAACCGATGTGACTGTATCCCCGTCTTGAGTTACTCGTCCTTTCTGCGACCCTAGATTCATTATCGTGACTTTCTAATCATTCTTGAGACTTAAGAATGATTCAAATCATTTCCTTAATCATAATCTAAACCTAGATGACTATATCCTCTCAAAGCGCCGTATCTCCCAAGTCCCCAAATTATTCTCTTTGATCTACTCGATTCCTTACTAAATCTCTAATTCATTTTATCATTGCCCTAACTAGCGACCCTCCATATCCATGAATTATTTTTGTCGTTATCGAATTCACGATTTTCTAAAGCATGTTTGTCGTTTCCTTGCCTCGCCCAATGATTTGTGTTGCCTTATCGATATACCCATGTATCTTCTCAACCCCCCACTTATTCCTAATTTTGAGGATGAAATTCTTGTAAGTTGGGTGGATATAAACCCCCTAATTTTTAGTACAATTTTTTATATATAAATTTGGTTTTGATTTTATTTGCGTATTGTATGCCGCGCGTGAATTTGCGTTTTCAGATTTGCTCGTCGAGTGCAAATATGTGCGAGATACATATTTTTTTGAAAAACGGTTTTTGATTATAGATTTTATTTATGGAGGATAGTTTCAAAATAATATATATAATAATTATTTTTATTTTACTTAAAGTTGTGAAAAGTATCGTATCGAGATGGCCAAAACTTATTACTTTTATTTATTTATAAAAGGGCATCTTATTTTAATAGTGGTAATTTAGAAAACTAGATTTATGTGAATATCCTACTCGTGTGAAGTACATAAAATTATTCATGTATATTTTTGAAAATTAATTTTATTAATTATAATGATTTATTTAGCAAAAAGTATTTTAAATATTTATATATTTACTTTGATTTTCAAAATTATTATTATTTTTATTATTTAATAATAAACAGATCATTTGCAAATCGTTTGATTTAAATGTTTAAATCATCATGATTTAAATTAAGATTTATCTCTTAGTTTTATTTTAAATGATTTCAATTTATAGATAGAATTTATTAAGATTTAATTTAAATTGGATTACTGGTTTTAAAAATCTATTTAAACTAAATAGGGGAATATCCACTAAGGGAATTAAATCTTCGAGTCGATATCCAACTAGGAGTGCTACCCCCTATAAATATGAGAGCCTCCATAAGTTTTTCATCCACAAATTATTCCACAATAATTTCTCCACAAAAGTGAGTGCATCGTGTCGGTGTCCAATCCTTCCCGTGTCAGCCGTGATTGGCCACGGGTCCGACTCCGGGTGACCTTCTTATTCCATCCTTTACATATACAATTTCATTCCTTCCGTGTCGGACATACCTCCGACACGACTCATCAAATCCCTAACCTAACCTGAACCCTACGACTACCATCCCACTGTTCCCTCGACTCCAGCCAACACCCCCGCCATCATCATTGGCCGCCATCACGACCGGTGCCCCACCTTCGCCCAAACTCAACTCCCATCGCGGCACTCACTACCACTACCATAGCGGCAGCCCACATCCGTCACCACCGAAACCACTCCCTCCTTCCTCTGCCTACGACTGCCTCCTGACCAATCCTCCCAGAACCCCACCGTCATCGCCATCCCAGCCACCGTCCTCTCGAACATCATCTCCGCTGCCATACCATCGCCATCCCCAAACACAACAGAGAGATCTAAGCCCTTACCTCCTCCGACCAAGCCGCAGTCCCCATCCTATTTTTGAGTCGAGCAGCACCTGTGCCCGGATCTGCGTGCCTGACCGTGCCGACGATCCTCCCCATCGGTGGAGCACTTACGTCGCTGGCCGCCTGGCCGTGCGCCAAGCCAGTGCCAAGCACTCCCCGCTGGCGGAGCAGCTCCAGCACCGCCACAGCGCCCAAGGGGCTGTCTCCCTCTGCACTTCCACAGGAGCGTCGCACAAGGGACCGACACCAGTAAGCTTCGCCCGACGAAGCCCTCAACTCCAGTGCCGCCAGGTGCCAGCGTTCGCGCCTGTGTCTTCCGCTGATAGCACCTCCATGCGCCTCCGCCATGGTGTGCCGATCGAGCCCTTCTGTCATTCTTCCTCCGCCTTCTCCGCTGCGTTTGCCCATCGCCGACGGCCTCCACAGGTGAGTCCTCCGCCTTCCTCCCGCTCTCAATCACTTCACCCATCTTTCTTTTTCTTTTCTATCGTTTATTATACTATCACTCCCTCTCTATAGCTATAAATAGCATTAATGGGTGGACAGCAGTACTCTTAAGTTTTGAAAGGAGATTCTTTTTTTTATTCTTTTCCTTTCAGTGTGTAGGAAGACAAGAGATGCACTCCATCTTCTTTGATTTTGTTTATTTTATTATGTTGCCTTCTCTCGTAAAACGAGAAGGAAAGACAGCAGTAGGTTTAGTAGTTTGTTTTATTCTAAGTTTATTATATATTTTTTGGGTATTACTTTTTCTTTTCATTGGTGTTATTCATTATATCCTTTATATATATTATTATTTTAATGATTATTATTATTGTTATTAAAAATATAGGTATGTACTATATATGTAAATATATTACCATTATTCTGTATTAATATTGTTATTAGTACTATTTTTATCATTTGGTTTAATACTTTAAATATTGATTATCTATTATTAATAAACGTAGTAATATATTTCCAAATTATATTATTGTATTATTTTAAGAGTATTTTAAATATGGTTTTGGACTTAAAAATATTATTATAATACTTTCTAGCTATTTCTCAAAGATAGTTTTCACCCATAATTTACTTTGACAAAATTTAGTGTTTTTGTCCTAATTCTCTTTCTAGATTTTATATTTTTTAAAATATTTTTATTTAGTAAAATTATAAGTTTTGTCCTAAAATAATTTTTCTAGAATCCCAATATATTTTTAGCCTATTTTGACAAACTTTGGTTTTGTAGCCTAAAACGATTTTTACTACTTATAAAATACTCCGGGATAATAAAATATAGTTTTTAAAGATTATAAATAGTTTTCTAAAATCGTATGTATTATTTATCAAAATTCTTTGACTATCCTCTCGTCCATGACTAATCTCATTCTTCCTATTCTCTCGCCAATTCTGTACTTCCTCCTAGCCACCCTAGCTAATTTGATTATTCTGTACCTGATAGAACAGACCGTGCCATCATCGGAGGCTATCTTGTATAGTTTAACACCGAAGTCCTATTCTGTGCCACCTTGATTATCGTAGCACAGCAGGCATCACTACCAGGCAAGATACCTTGCCATTGCTGATTATTTTACTTTAGCTCATATTCATGGATTATTCATTATTTATTTTTTGCAAAATAAACTGTGATACATGGCATAAGTAGATTGAATTTTTACTGCTTAGTTCTATTTCCTGCTATGTACTATTTTCTTATACATTGAACTTAGATTTAAGGGACCACCCTTTGTGTGTTGCATTCATAGGCCTTGACACATTTGTACCACGTTGTTGTGAGTCACATATAGAACTCGGACATGCGTGACTGGCTGGCCACCAGTACGTATAAGCCGTGCGATAGGATTAACCGCTAATAGAGGTTGCATGCTTAGTTTGACTTAGCAGTTAATAGAGGTTATATGTGTTATGGATACAACATAGTAGGCATTAGGCGGGGAGGACATATCCTTAGCGTATGGACTACTTTACACATTTCCCTTATGACCGTATATTCCACCGGAGATGCGGGTTGACGACCACTTATTTACTGCTGGCTACTGACGTTCGTGGAACGGTTATGCCTGATTGGGCCTCTGGTGCCCCAAGGGGGGACCATGCCTATCCCATTTTAGCCAGGACCCATGCGTTGGAGGTTGTTCTTAAAACTGCATTCACTTAGACTGGTTAGGCACCCTTATCTGTTAGGTATGAGTACTCTTGGCTTGGATACTTGTATCTAACCGTGGCTTGGAACAATAACTTGTCGCAGATTAGTTCGCCACATCTTATCCTTGTTTTGTTGTACGTGAGGCTTACTACTCCGATGAGAAGGTATCGAACATTGTTGTGGTCCGGATACCATATTGGATTCATGACTTGGAAAGATACTTCATCGTGGGTTAGTGTACCATCTTCTGTCCTTGTTTGGTTGGGGGGATGGTACGCTAATTCAAGGGTGAGTATTGGACCATGTTATGATCCGATTGACTTATTATTGAGCAGTATTTATTCAATTTATATGGCATGATATTATGTATCTTGTTACCTCCCTCTGAGGACCTGGTGATCTCTCTAGGTGTGTGTTCTTGTCTTCCGCAGGTATTCTAGCCGAGATCGTGATCTTCTACATCCCTTCGAAGATGACGTGTCTTAGGCCTTTCTTGCTACTTTCGTTAAATCATTTCATATATCTTGTACTTCTTTTCTTTTAAATAGTTGGTAGTAGATTTGTCTCCGCCCAATATATTGTATAAAGACAAATCATGGTTATTATATGATATCTTTAATTCTTTCATTTGTGGATGAGATTAGTAGCTATGGTTTTACTGCATTTACAGCTTACGTATATTTATTATACGGCTGGCATGTCTACGTTCCTAGTCCTACGTATTTTGAGACTGGGGCGTTACAAAGAAAGAAAGCTATGTCTCCTTTGGAAGAAATTTAAAAAGACATATAATTGGAATTGGCGACATAGGTACTTCTTTCTCTCCTATTATTAAAAATGTATGTTTAGTAACGTAATTAAAACATAACCTGCTGAGTATTAGTCAATTGAATAATCATGGTTATGGAATTAATTTTGTTAAGGGTAAATGTTTTGTTTATGATAAATCTTCTGGAATAATTTCCTTTGAGGAATAAGAGAGGACAACATTTATGTATTATATTTGTTAAAAAGTACTAATAGTATAGGAAAGTGTTTATTCATATCTCAAGACGAAAGCTGGGTATGACATATGCGTCTTGGACATGCGAACATGGACACTATTGCAAGATTGTCCACAAAGAAACTGGTAAGAGACTTACCCGATACTACATTCAAGAAAGATATTGTCTGTGCCGAATATAAAAAGGACAAGGCATCTAGATCATCTTTCACTACAAGAAAAATAACATTTGTTGACGGTTTTTTATTAACGGTTAGTAATCCCCGTCAACTATTCTGTTTTACTTGACGGTTTAGGCCTTGTGTTAACTAAACCCCTATTTTGTGTTAACTATACAATATTGAACCACTTTAGTTGATAGTTTTCAGGAAATTGTCACATAATCTACCATTTTTAGTTGATGGCTAGTTTAAAGCCGCCAACTAAAGTGGGGGAGAAATTCTCACGACTATTTCAGATGCCATTATCATATTTTTTTGAAATATTTGGCTTAGTGACGGTTTTCATGTTTAATCCTCCGTTGCTCAAAGCCCAATCCTCTCTTTCTAAAATATTAGCCCCTCTCAAAAACCCCTCTTCTTCCCCGTTCCTCTCAAAAAAATTCTATTTTCTCTCAGAAGTTCCTCTCCCTCCAATCCCTAAACCTCCCTCCTCGGCGTCCACGGTCTCCTTGACGAGATACGTCCCCTCTCAAAAATCCTATTCTCAGCGGCAACTTCACCATGCAGTAACTTCGGTCTTCACCATGTGGTAGTTGTAATTCTATTCCATATTTTCTCTCTGTAATTCGATTTTATGGTAGTGTTAGTTGAAGTTAGGATTTTTATATATTTTTTTGAGAGTAGAGTTTTTTGATAGTATAGTTTTTTGTGGATTTTATTGAGAGTAGGGTTTTTTGTGTCTGGATATTGTGTCGTGTCCTAGTTGTGAATCAGTAGGATTTTTAGGTCAATTTTGCCATGATGTGGGTTTTTGTTTATTCACAGCGATGTGTCGTGTCTTAGGGTTTTTGTTTATTCACAGGACTGTGTTGTGTCGTAGGGTTTGTTAATTCGTAGGGTTTTTGGGTCAATTTTTCCATATGATGTGGGTTTTTGTTTATTCACAAAAATGTGTAGTGTCCTTGGGTTTTTGTTTACTCACAAGACTATGTCGTGTCCTAGGATTTGTGAATCAATAGGGTTTTTTGGGTCAATTTTGGCATATGATGTGGATTTTTGTTTATTCACAGAAATGTGTCGTGTCCTAGGGTTTTTTTTTACAGAATTGTGTTGTGTCCTAGGATTTATGAATCACTAGGATTTTTTGTGGGTTAACTGTGTTGTGTCGTAGGATTTTTGTTTATTAACACAGAACTGAAACTGATCTGCTGCAGTACACTATACCAATATACTATGATCTGCTGCCTCATTCTTATTGCAGGAAAGGAAGGAGCACCCAACATGAGGTCAGAATTACAATCTGCTTTGATTGAGGTCGGGATGACAACCATGTCTAAGTCATGGATGTCGAAGAATAGAATGTGCCATGGATATGAGGAAGAAGTAGAAGAGTTTCTTAAGTTTGCAAAGCTCCATTTGGATAATCCTATTTATATTCGATGCCCGTGCAAAAAATATAAAAATTTGATATTCCAAAATCTAGGGGACGTAAGAAGATACTTTTTTAGTAGGGGTATCGATCGAAGTTATACAATATGTGTTTAGCATGGTGAGGAACACCTTAGCAGAGGATCGACAAGCATTCCAACAAGTGATGAACAAACACCTAACTATAATGGGTTTGGCTCCTTTCAAGATTGGTGGTTCCTTTGAAGATGGTGCAGATGCTGTAGAAATGGTTGATGCGGCATATGAACTTGTTTTCGGTGACCCAAAAGCATTTAAATCTCTACTTGAAGATGTCAAAAAGCCACTTTATCCTGGTTGTTCTAAGTATACAAAGCTATCGGGTTTGATGAGATTGTATAACATTAAAGGTAGATACGGATGGTCTGACAGTAGCTTTTTCGAGTTGTTGAAAACACTTCATGATATGTTACCACCATAAAATGAAATACCTTCATCAATGTACAAGGCTAAGAAGACAATGACTGCTCTAGGTTTGGAATACGCAAAGATTTATGCATGCGGTAATGATTGTATACTTCATAGAAAAGAGTATAGCGATTTATCTAAATATCCCACTTGTGGAACGTCAAGATGGAAGAAGGAAAATGATGGTTCTCATCAAATTCTGATTAAAAAAATACTTTCCAAAGTTTTATGGTATTTTCCTCGTATTCTCCAGTTTAAAAGGATGTTTTAATCCTCACATATAGCAAAGGACTTAACTTGGCATGCTTCTGAAAGATTCGTTGACAGCAAACTTCGTCACCCTGGAGACGCCTTATCATGACAGCTAGTTGACCATAAGTGGCCAAATTTTGGGAAAGAACCTGGAAACCTTCGACTGGCGCTTTCAACTGATGGTATAAATCCACATAGGTCCCTTAGTAGTAGGTACAGTTGTTGGCCAATTATATTGGTAACCTATAATCTACCACTTTGGTTGTGCATGAAAAGAAAATTCATGATGTTGTCGCTATTGATATCAGGTCTGCACCAACTAGGCAATGATATTATTGTTTATTTAGCACCATTTGTTTGCCATGACAAAAGGTTATACAAACTTTTTGTATTTTAAACGTAAAAAGAGTATAATTGGTTCCTAAATAGGAGATCAAAGTACAAAATTTTTAGGAAAGTATGGCGGTGGAGATCGAGCACTGCAGCGGCTCTTTTACTCCATTGACGATATGATAATAGGTTGAACTTGCTTTGGCTTTCTGATGCTGGTGATTGAAACTCTAGGGTTACCAATCAAGAGGATGCTGAAGTTAAAGATTTTGAAGCCTTCTTATCGAAGGAAAACCCTTCTATTTATAGGAGGAAGCACATATACGATGTGCATAAGGATTATGAAGATACGCTTGGTAGAATCTTTGAGGCGGCATGGAAAAGGTTGCTGTTGAGCTGACACATGGCATGCGTTGGGATTCCCATCTCTCGAGATTTTTGGGGGAAGTTATCAACATAACTTAGTAAGTGACACATGGTGTGTGCTTATTTGTTGATCTGATGGACCTAAGCCGATTCTGTTCCTATCCCCAAAGTGGATTTTGTCTTATCTTAGAGGGCTATTGGTTTAAACAAACCAGTTAGATATGGCTCTCATTTATAAGAACAAACTCTTTCCTTATCTGTGGTTTAAACAAACCGATAAGATATTGCTCTTATCAACAGAATCAAACTCTATCTTATTTTAAGAGCAGCGGTTTAAACAAACCGATAGGGTGGTATCCTGGAGGATATAAGCACCCATCTGGCCTCGTGGAGCCATGTCACTTCGTATGGCTGCACCGCTATGCGAGCTGCGCTTCTGAAAGAGCTTTTGATGCCCACTATGCTTTTGGGCGACGAATGGTGACGGTGCCCCCTGCTTCTGTCGCGATTCCTAGGCATATGTTGGCTGTTGCTGCCGTCCAGGGACCTTCCATTGCGGCATCTCCGGTAACTCCAATGAGCTTGGCTGATAACACATATTATACCAACCTCATTCTGAGCATAATTTGTTATGCATTGACGTATGACATAGAGGGTGTTTTACGAAGCAACCAATCTTTCAGACAGGTCCGGAATATAGTGGAGGCCCAGTTGGTGGCCTTGCACGACTATTCGGAGTGTGAGGCTAAGGCCAATGCTATAAAAGATCGGTTGGATAAATTAAAAGCCGCTGCCTTGCAGCTCCAGCATCTGGAGCGTGGTCTTCTTACCCTAGCCACTGTAGAGTTAGAGAAGATGGTCTCCGAGGCATCTCAGTATGAGCAGAAATGTCAGGCACTAACTGATCGATTTGTCGAAGTTGAGTCCGATATTGAAGCAGTGATCGATGTCGAAGAGGCTCGGGTATGTCTCCGTACAGCTGTGGATGATTAGTACAAGGCCCTCCGGGAGCAGATCTAGAAGTTAGAAGAGACCTGGCCCTTGCTGAGAGTGACCTGGTCAAGTCTGACGACCAAAACGAGATCCTTCGCCAACGTTTCGAGACCATGGCTCGGGAGACGGAAAGCATTAGCATTCGTCCGGCCGAGCTGGCCCTTGCGTGCCAAAGCCTCTCTTTTGTTGAAAATGAAGCCGCTTATCATAAAGAGGCCGAACGTCAAGCCCGAGCATTGGTTGGCCCCCAGGTTGCTATTTTGAAGAGTCGGCTAGAAGAATTTCGGTGCCGATCTTCTCAGCTTTGATCTTCTTTCTGTCTTCTTGTCTCTCAGTTTGTGAGAGAGAAATTTTTGTAATCGAACCTTTTTACTCTATAAATAAAAACATTGGCTTTGTTCCTCTACTTATCTTTTTTTTTTGTGAACTTTTCCTCTCACAAGAACAAGGATTCCCTCAGAGGTAGCATGTCGTGAGGGGATTGAGATAACTCCATTGGGAATAGGGTATTTACTCAGAGGTTATATGGACATGGCAAACACAGAATCCTTTGGTGGTAGACTTTTCCTTACTCAGAGGTAATATAGACGTAGCAAGGATATACTCTACGGGTGTATAGAATGACTCAGAGGTAATATGCACATGAAAGGTTCTATAGATGAATATGACAATTATGGTGGGTAGTCATGGAAGAGACGTCTACTCAGAGGTAATATGAACATGTTAAGCACATCTTAGCTAGGGTACAGAATGACAATTCAGAGGTATTATAGACGTAAAATATTTTCTAGGGAGTTATGACAATACGAGGTCACCATAGAAGAGACGACTACTCAGAGGTGATATGGACGTGATAGACATGAACTTCGCTAAGGTGTAGAAAGATAACTCAGAGGTGGTATGGATGTGAATTATTTTTCTACTAGGTGAAGTATAGAAGGGGTAAATTCCTTTAATGGAATCCATGAATACCCACAGGTGATATGGTAGCCTATGCTGGTTTGAAACTCAGACATAGTATTTCTTCAGGAACTTACCGTTGATTGGCATAATTAGCAAGTTGTCGTTTGGTTTGGCCAGTTGGTAGGCACCATTGGCGTAGACCGTCTCTATGACGAATGGTCCCTCCCACTTGGGCTCGAACTTTCCAGCCGTCTTGTGAGTCATTATCATCGGTCTTCGAACTGACAAGACAAGGTAACCCACTTGGAATGTTCTTTCTCAGACTTTCTTGTTGAAGGCCCCAAAAATCCTAGCTTGGTAAAGCTCGATTTGTTGTTGAGCTGGCAGATATTTTTCATCCAACGCTTCTAACACTTGTAACCGCCGGCGTTGGTTATCTTCATTAGTCAGCTGGTTGGTGATAGCTATCTGTAAGGACGGGATCTGGATCTCTAGGGGAAGCACTGCCTCTCTTCATAAACAAAAAAGAATAGCATGTTGCCCGTGGGTGTTCGAACGGTCATACGGTAAGCCTACAGACATTCGTCGAGCTTCTCATTCCAGTTGCGCTTATTAGAGGAAACGACTTTCTTAAGTAGCTTGACGATAGTTTTGTTGAACGCTTTGGCTAGTCCATTCGTTGCAAGATTGTAAGCCGTTGATGCCAAATTTTATATTCAATTTTTATCGCAAAACTGATGGAAAGCATGGCTCACGAACTAAGGACCATTATCGTAGATGATCCTTTCAGGAATGCCGAAGCGGTATATGACATGATATTTAACAAAGATGATCACGTTTGTAGTTTTTACCTCGGCTAGAAGTATTGCTTCCGTCCACTAAGAAAAGTAGTCGGTGATGGAAAGTATGAACCGGTATCTTCTGGAGGATGGTGTGCTAATCGGCCCAATGATGTTCATTCTCCATGCTTTAAATGGCCAGGCGGCCGTCGCGGGGTGTAGGAACTCCGAAGGCCGGTAGATGAAGTTAGCATGCAACTGACACACCTGACACTTCTTTGCGTACTCAATGACATCTGCCATCATAGTGGGCCAGTAGTAGCCTACGCGACGCAATCGGTCTTACAACTTAGGACCAGGCTGATGGGCTCCACAGGTGCCATCGTGTGCCTCCATGAGTGCTTCTTGTGCTTCTGTCTTGGATAAACATCACAGGAGAAGCCTGTCGTATGAACGACGATACATCATCTTGGTACTTGTGTCATGGAAGAATCGCAGAGAGCGTCTCTTGACAGAAGTAGTTTCCTTCGGGTCTTCGGGTAGGATCCCGTAGACTGCGTAGTCTATAAACAAAAATCGCCAATCTCGAACATCCACATTAGTGTCTATTTGTACTGAGTAACTCAGACACGTATGTAGATTGTTATTGGGCAAACCAACTCCCGATCTATTACCGTGATGGTATATCGGGTTCCTACAGGAGCTGCCAGAGAAGCGACAAGGCCAGCGAGTGCGTCTGCAATCGAGGTACATGTTCTATAAAGAACCCTGTGTAGGTATAGACGATATCAGTTGCCGCTTGGTGGTATGGAACCAGATCTTTATGCCAGACTTTGTATTATCCCCGAACCTGGTTGATAATCAATTTTGAGTTTCCATAAGCTTCGATGTAGTCAACCCCCAACTGTTTAGCGAGCTGGAGTCCGATGATGAAAGCGTTATACTCGGCAATGTTATTGGTGCATGACTTTATGAGAGAATATGCCCGGTTGATGACCAAGCCGTCGGGAGTGATGAGGACCACTCCGACCCCTGCAATGATCTCGCCTTTGGGCCTTGTTCTTGAAGCATCGTCAAAGAACATACGCCAAACCGAGTTATCTGAGATGGCATTGGACTTTAGGACTTCATCACTGATGTTTTTATAGAGCTTTGATGTCTCTGGCACGGGTTGTGCTCTAAAAAGTCGGCCAATGCTTGGCCCTTGACTGCCTTTCGCGGGACGAACACCATGTCATAAGGAATCAAAAGTATCGCCCATGTGGCTAACCGTGAGTTCAAAGCCCCTGGCTTGGTTATGAGGACACTGAGGGTTGACTCGGGAGATGATGTGGATCGTTTGTCCGGCCACATAATGATGCGTCTTATAGATGGCGAAGAACAGGGCAAGACACTCCTTCTTGACAGGATTATACCGATGCTCTACCCCAATAATGGTCCTGCTAAGGTAGTAGATTGCCTATTCGTGGCATTCATTGCTTATCTAGGATAGCAAAGCACTGAGAGAATGGTCCATAGCACAGACGTATAGCAGGAAGGATCTCTCCACGACTGGTGCTACAAGTACTGGAGGACTAGTGAGGTACTATTTGATTTCGACGAATGCACATTGGCATTCTTCTGTCCAGACGAAAGAAATCCCTTTATTTATCAATTTGGTGAAAGGTTGACATCTGCCAGAGAGATTTGCTATGAATCTTCTGATATATTCTAAGTGCCCTTACAGGCCTCGGAGCTCGCAAAGATTCTTCGAAGGAGCCATGTCCAAGATTGCCTTAGTCTTCTCAGGGTCAATATGAATACCCTTGGCTGTGACGATAAAGCCCAAGAATTTGCCACTGAAGACTCCTAGAAATGACTTGGTTAGGTTCATCTTCAGTTGATGTGCTCGTATTAAGTCGAACAATATTCTCAAGTCGTCCAAGTGATTAGATTTCTTTTTTGCTTTTGAAGGCAATGTCATCAACATAACATTCTACCGTCTTTCGGAGGTGCTTGCAAAATATGGTGCTCATTGCCCGCTGGTATGTTGCTTCTGCATTCTTCAACCTGAAGGACATCACTGTGTAATAGTATATCCCTTTTGGAGTCCGAAATAAAGTATGCTTCTCGTTTTTAGGAAACATGTTGATTTGGTTGTAGCCCGAGAAACCATCCGTAAAGGACATACGCTCGAAGTCACAAGTGTTGTCAATTATCACGTTAGTGATCAGGAGAGAAAACTCATCTTTTGGGCATGCCAAGTTGAGATCCCTGAAGTCGATGTAGACCCAAATTTTCTCGTTTTTCTTAGTGACTGGGACAATATTGGCCACCCAATCTGGGTGTTGTTTTTCATGAATAGAGCTACTTTCTAAGAGTTTATCGACTTCTTCCTCGATAACATCCATGATGTTGGGGCAAAAATGCTGATGGTGCTGTTTGACAGGCTTAACATTGGGTCGGATGTTGAGATGGTGCAGGGTGACTTGTGGGTCTATACCTGGCATATCTTCGTAGCTCCATGCGAAGACATCAATGTATTCTCGGATAAGCTGTATCAGAGATTCTTTGTCTTCCCCCGTCAAGTTTTTGCTAATGAAGATGGGTTTAGGGGAAGCCTCATCTCCTAGCTCGACTTGGACGACTTCGTCTTCAGTGGGAGGTTCGTGCTGTTCGAAGTGCCATTTCCATTGGGATCCCAAGCGTTGAGCCCAGGGTTCATCCTCGAAGTATTCGAGTATTTGGTCTTCATCCTCGACTGGGTGATCTGTAGAGACCATAATAACGTCCAATATCTTCTTGAAGGCCTGGTCGATACTGGTATCAGAGTCCCAGGTTGAAAAATCGGAGGAGTGTGAATGCATCATGGCCTCCAGCTCCGAGCTCTCCGAAGTTGTTGTGGGCGTGACATAATCCAACCCCCGACAGGTGTGCCAATAATAGTTTTAGGACTTTCCCTTTGGAGCATGAAGTCGCAAGGGAAGGCGTTGTCCTTTGACATAGTTTAGTCCTTTGTCACTGTTCAGGTCGTAACCCATTTTTTGAATGAGGTCTTTGGCTTGAGTAGTGTAACGGTAGAGTTGCATTTTGCCGTTATCGGGTTCTGGTTCTCTCGGTGCCAGTCGTTGAGGATGCTCCAATCGGTCGAAGATGATGGGTTCCTCCTCCTTTTTCCTTGCTGGAACTACGAAGTAGGCATATTGAGAAGGGACAAGTCGGCTTGCGGGGTTGGTGGTTGTCACGAGTGTTTGCAGTATATATAGAGCATTATCTAAGAAATACCTAGTTTTTAAATGCGCATAAGAGTAATTCAAAGACAACTTCCAATTAATGAAATACAAAATTTTATTCTAAGGGATTATATCATCTAAAGAATGTGCTTCGGTATTGGCACATATGTAGTCTCCCAACTCTTCATCCGTGAGCACGAGGGCTGTTACGGGAGAAGGTGGAGGACATTTCCCCTTCAGCTTGACTACCAAGGGGGCTGCAATCGGAGGTTTGTATGACCTCAGAGTTAGCTTCGGAGCCTTCCAGGGAAGACTTATTTGTATAGGCTCCTGGCTATCCTCTGACATGATCGAGGATGATGTAGTCTGAGCTTTTCTACGAAGCATGATGACGAGAGGGGCTGATGTCTGAGGAGATTTCCCCCTCAATCGAACCCTCAATGGTTTTTCAGCAATAGCAGTACTTTCTGTCTCATCGTCGGCATCAATGGCATGGTCATCCGATGGGACTGATTTATACAGATCTGTATCTATACAGTATGCTTCGAGCCTCCGGAAAGGGATCGATGTCAGCAAACTCGATCTTGATAGTCCCATCGCTTGGCCACATACTTCATACACTGATAGAGAGTGGAGGGCACGATCATGTATTCATGAATCTATGGCCGTCCCTAATAGCACATTGTAGTTTATATCGACATCAATGGCATAGCAAATAATGTCAGTCTGGAGATCACCTATTGAGCATTTCAGGCGGATCTTGCCTAGGGGTTCACTTTTCCAGCATTAAAATCGCTGATGGTAGTGTTCGACGCAGTTAGCCGATGCATCGGGATCCCCAAATCTTGGAGTAAACTTCGAGGGATGATGCTGAGCGAATAGCCGTGGTGGATGTGGATGTGATCGACCTTAATGGCACCAATATACCATGTATAGTACAGGGGTCAGTTGTGCTGATTATTTTTAGTAGCATGTCCTGCTGAGTGAAGAGGGATCACCTCGACCACACTATGACAATATGGACATTCAACCAGGTTCTCCTTGGGCGGTTGTACCTAATTGAGGAAGGAGTCGGCGTTCTGTAAAGCTTCGCTGAGGGCGTCTCGAGTCTCTTTGGAGGGACAGAGAAGCTCGAAGAGTGATAGTCGAGCCAGAGTATTGGCTAACTGTGCTAATATATCGAAATTATAGGGCTTGATTGGCCCTACTGTCGAATCTTTTCTCAGAGGTTTGTCAAAGTGAACCTCCTTCAGCTTTTGTTTATCTACAGCAGGCGCTAGAGATGGGCCCACTTCCGATGTATTGGAGGTGTTGGCCATGACGGGCGGAGGTATCTCTTCCGCTGGAGCTTGGTTCTCTTCTCGCTGGTGAGCCGAGCGAGTGGTAACCAGGGTGTCATCATTTATCGTAGAGATCAGATGACACGACCTGACCTTCTTCCCCTTGACCGAGCGCGCTGTAGGCATCATCATGTCTGGAGTAAGATCATGATGGATCCACATAACTTCGTATCGCGGCATTGTAAATAGGATGAGCCCCTGAGCATTGTCACGAGCTGATGGAAGATTGACTAATTCCATTGTCGCCCTTGGAATGGGGACTACGTCATCTTGCATCTCAGTGGTTAGAAAACTTCGAATTGGAAAGTAACAATATTGGCAGTAACAGTCTTCTCCTCATAGTCAAGTGAGATGACTTTGGGTTGTCCACCTTTTCCACTTCATCGGGGCACTTTGGCGGTGGGAGTGAAAGCTTGCCGCTCTTTATTAACATATCGAAGAGTTCTAGCGTATCTTCATCGTTGAAGGAGTAGGTCTCCTTCGGCCTCTGCGCTTCCGTAGGCTTCGGGTTTGCTGATGCCGAACCTATAGAAATGTTGACGGTCATGGCTTGCTTCCCTTTTTCGTCTTTGGGGTTGCTGTTGGACGATCGCCTCCCTTTGTCTTCGAGAGAAGAAAAGTTTAGTCCCAGGTAGGACCTGCGCGTCTTGGGCCTTTTTTGTGCCACATTCACCTCTGTAATGAAGGGCATCTATTCTGTGCAAGGTACACTGTGCCACGACTTAATTGCAGGAAGCATGTTCTTGCGGCACGAGTCCATGAGCATGGGCTCAAGTAAACCAGGAGGTAACCTCAGAGCTGCCTGACGGAAGTACTCAATAAATGTGCATACATGCTCTTTCTTCTTTTAGACGATGCCCATAAGAGTCGACCTCATCATGTCCATTCCTCTTTCATAGAATCGATTAAGGAATAGAGACTTCAAGTCTTCGAATGATTTAATGCAATTGTCCGGAAGACTGCAGAACCATTCGTAGGACACCCCCTACAGGGCTTCTATGAATAGGTTAGTGAAGAGAGCGTTATCCTTTGGTAGATGCCCTGTTACTGAGGAGAAGTACCTCAAGTATCATCGGAGAGACTCTTTTCCATCGAAGGGCGTGAGCGTCTGTCGATTGTATTTGGAAGGATAGATCACATTATCCTATTTGGCAGGATATGGTTGTCGAATTCCCATCTTTTGGAGTACTTCTCGCTTTTCTTTGGCATCATAGCGAGCGTATAACTCCTGGAGGGCCTGCTTATCTCAGTTGATATTGTAGGTCCTGTTATCGATGGAGTAGAAGACAACGGTGCTGCTTGGTTCACGAGGGGAAGCGCATTGGATCCACTGTTAGCTACTGGGTCAGGAGCAGGAGTGGAGGTAGTGGGAGTCAACCTGTCCTAGATTGTAAGGACGACAGAAGCTAAAGACTGTATAGTAGTATTCAACGTATTTAGGCTCGTCTCGAGAGCTTCTATACGTTTCAGCTGACTAGAGCCTTCGCTGCTTTTCGTGTTGTCACCGTCAGCCATGAACACGGACATCATGTGTGGATGGGTCGAAGGGCAGTAGATCTCTCGCTCTCTGGCTCGGACGCCTGAGTCCCATTGTCTTAAGGATAGACTGGAAGGTTGCAATCATCCTCAGACTCATTATAGTTGCTACACCAGTTTGTTGGCAAGCTACGCCTGCAGAGACATCTGTGTCATATAATCCCTTGTTGGATTGGAATACAGGATTGTCATGAATGGCAGAGGACTTGCCACCCCCAGCTCTGGCGTGGCATCTCCTTGCGGCATGGAGCCAGACTTGGCGTGCTGTGTGTTGGAACACACCTGTGTTGGGCACTTTCGTCTTTCTACTCCCAGGTCGCCTCTTGGATTTGTTGGTCGAGGTAGGAAGATTTTTGGATAGTTGCTTGAGAGATGGAGAACCCCGTGTCGCGTTGCATGAAGCAAGATGGAGTTCGTCTTCTTCCTCGCTTGTCGACCCCCGGTCGAGTCTCTGATGTATTGTCGCCAATGGTTACCGTCTTTGAAAGATGGATTGTCTCTTTGGTGGCTATGTGGCTGCTGGGTCACATCAACAGTTGATGGTGATCTGGGTGCAAGTATGCCTTGGTTTAGGCATTCCTTGCGCCGTAGGCTCCTATTCTTCTTTACATTGCCATTGCACGTGCAAGGAAGCTACACGAAGGAGTGAGGATACGGAGATAGCTTCTCTCATCTTTGTTCCTGCTTGCGGGACACGCTTAGGTCCTGGTCAGAAAGTTGCTGATGAGGTAGACTCCTTCTATGCTTATAGGAACACTATTCGCGTAAGTCTTTCTCAGTGCAGTGTATCCCCTGGCTCGAGTTGTGCACATGTGTGCTCAAGCGATAGCGGGGTTCTCCCGGTCGAGGCGTTGAGGCACTCAGACCAGTTTTGTATAGCTTTCCATTGGCTGCGAGCATGACTATCAACGCGCACCTTTGGTCGACTATTGGCATAGCAGGTTGGTTGCACAAGGCACGTGCTGTCTTGGATTTTTTTCTACTACCCCGAAGGGGGTGCGTAGTATTCAGAATCCAATGTAGTAGTTAGAATTGCACTTTGGCCGCGTAGGGCACGTGCTGGCTTGGATCTCTTTAAATTACCTCTAGGAGGTGCGTAACGTTCAGAGTCCAATGTGGCCTTACCCGATTGGTAGGCAATTTTGTCAAATACAGATCTTCTCGTCGGCACCGCTCCCTTCGTAAGCGATCGAGCGAGGCAACGTGGCAAAATTAGCCGAAATCTTCTTTAGGGCTTCATCGGTCAGGGGGTGCTGGAGCGCAGTCCCTTCGGTCGTGCTGCTCATCGCAGCCGCCTTCGGTACCCAGGTGCATCGAGTTTTCTTCGGTTTTACAAACCACTTCGAAGGGCTCGACTTCTCCTCAGAAAGGAGATCCTCAAAAGCTTGTTGGTCGAAACGTACGACCAACGTCATCTGGGAAGATCCCAGCAAGTTGTTGTTAGATTGTGCCACTACCTTCTCGTTGGAGGAAAAGAAAGTCTCCAGCAGAGTCGTCATCTTGTTTGCCATGACAAAAGGTTATACGAACTTTTTGTATTTTAGACATAAAAAGAGTATAATTGATTCCTAAACATGAGATCTAAGTACAAAATTTCTCAGAAAGTATGGCAGTGGAGATCGAGCACTTCAGCGGCTTCTTTACGCCGTTGACGATCTGACGACGAGTTGAACTTGCTTTGGCTTTATGGTGCTGGTGATTGAAACTCTAGGGTTACCAATCAAGAGGATGCCGAAGTTGAAGATTTCGAAGCCTCTTTATCGAATGAAAACCCCTTCTATTATTAGGGAAAAGCACATATACGATGTGCAACAGGATTGTGCAGATACACTCCACGTAGAGATATCATATAATCTTTGAGGCAGAACAGTGAAGGCTGTAGCTGAGCTGACATGTGGCAGGCACTGGGATTCCCTTCTATCGAGATTTTTGGGGAGGAGTTATCAACATAACTGAATAAACGACACATAACGTGTGCTTATTTGTTGATCGGATGGACCTGAGCAGATTTTGTTCCTATCCTCGAAGTGGATTTTGTCTTAACTTAAAGGGCTATTGGTTTAAACAAACCAGTTAGATATGGCTCTCGTTTATAAGAACAAACTCCGTTCTTATCTGTGGTTTAAACAAATCGATAAGATATTGCTTTTATCAACAGAATCAAACTCTGTCTTATCGTAAGACCAGCGGTTTAAACAAACCGATAGGATGGTGTCTTGGAGGATATAAGCACCCATCTGGCCACCTGGAGCCCTTTCACTTCGTAAGGCTGCGCCGCTATGCGAGCTGCACTTCTAACAGAGCTTTTGATGCCACTATGCTTCTGGGCGACGAACGGTCTTATGCTTAGGCGACAGAGTCACTGCACTTTTACGGCTATGAGTAGACTTGTACGTCAAACAATGGGGTCATTGTGCTTTAGGGCGACGAGTGGACTTGTGTTTCAAACAACGGAGTCACTGCACTTTAGGGCGACGAGTGGACTTATGTTTCAAACAACATAGTTACTGCGCTTTAGGGCGACGAGTAGACTTGTGCTTTAAGCAACGGAGTCATTGTGCCTTAGGGCGACGAGTAGACTTGTGCTTTGGGCTACGATATCACAAAAGTATCAGATGATGGGGTCCGTTGAATGGGTCGAGCTTTTGGTTATAGCGAGGGCTCTGCGCTTCTGAGAAGCGAGGATGCGGAGCTTTTGGGTTTGAAGGTTCTGTGCTTTTTAGACTAAAGTGAGGGCTCTATATGAAGAAATGAGCTATCTGCGCTTCTGGGTCGAAGTGGAGGCGCAGTTACCTGGCTGCGCTTCTGAGTCGAAGGAGCTAGTTCCTGTCAAGTCTTTTTAAGATCATTTAATGACTGCTCTCCTTGATCGCCGAGTCGGACGTCCTCGTCTTTATTTTTCGTAGTTATTGGACGAATTCGAGATGTTAGTGGCCTAGGACTCAGTGGAATGAACCTATTAAATGAGGTTCGTTGTGCTGAGTTCTAGGTTCATCCCATTAATCTTGGCATCTTTGACCGACGACCATGTGGTTTGTTGGTTGGACCATACTTACCCTACATAAAGGGGAGTTTTTCTGAAGAGTCGTCTTCCTCTTCAAACATTATGCTTGATTCTGACTTAGCATCAAACGACCATTGGCCTTGCACAAGTCGGCTGATGGTTGTGGATTCTTTCGTTCAAAGAAGCTGTGCCTTTGTTGAAGAACTGCTGCTGAGTTTCGAGATGCACTTGAGTGTTTGGCATAAGGAGTTCGAACTTGAACAACGTCTTGGATGTCTTCGAGATCCAAGCTTTTGGATTTGGATTGGTTGCCAATCCAAAGAACTATAAATTATGCTTTGCCCTGCTCAATGGTGATGGCACGACCAGTATTGTGGACTGAGTTCTCGCTCGGGCCAATAGTTGCTTTAGGAAGTGTCTCGCTCTGACAACACTGTGCATCCGGGGGGCTGCACGTCGGTGAAGAATAACCCCCTTGTATGGCTCCGGTGAAGATTATTCCTTTTGTAGATCTTTAGATGCCTTAGTTCTTTTCATGATGAATCTGTAATAGATCCTTGTAAGCAAAGCTCTTTTCTTGTAATCATAATAAATCTGTAATAGATCCTTGTAGGCATGAGTTAATAAAAAGCTTTTTATGAACTGTGGTTTTTGATCTTCTGTTTGTGCTTTCATGGTATCTCCGCTTTTATGAAGCTTTGTGTAGCGAGAACACTACCTACACTTTTGATATCTTTGTGCATTTTCATGCTTCTACACCATTAGTTGAAGACTTAAAACTTTTATGAGAAGAGGGAGTTGAAGCTTATGATGCATAAAAGAAAGAGTTCTTTACTTTAAAGGCTATATTGTTGTGGACCATCAACGATTTTTCTGCATACAAAAATCTATCTGGTTGCACTACTAAGGGGTATTATGCTTGCCCCATATGTGAAAAAGATACTTATGCGCCTAGACTCAAACATAGTGGTAAAAATGTGTATACTAGTACAAGGAGGTTTCTTCCACGCCACTATCCGTATCATAGTCAAAAGAAAATTTTCAATGGCCAGCAGGAATTTCGTGGTCCTCCAACACTATTGAGCGGAAAAGAGATATTAGAAAAGGCTAGCCAAATTTTGAACACCTGGGGTAAGAAACATGATAAGTACAAAGCATCAAAGTCTAGTGAAAGAATATGGTTGAAGAAGTCAATCTTCGTTACACTTGACTATTGGGCACACTTGCATGTTCGCCACACACTCAAAGTTATGCACATTGAGAAAATGTTTGTGAAAGCATATATGGTACATTGCTTAACATTTCTGCAAAGAAAAAGGATGTAGTCAATGCTCGTCTTGATCTTGTGGAGAAGCGCTAAGGACCGAACTACAACCTGATTTTAGGAAAAAAACGTACTTATTTGCCGCGAGCTTGTTATACATTAATAAAAGATAAGAAGAAGATATTTTATCAAACATTGTTCGACGTAAAGGTTCCTGATGGTTACTCTTCTAATATCAGAAATCTTCTCAATGCAAGATTTGAAGCTTTATGGTCTCAAATCTCATGATTGTTATGCACTAATGCAACAACTACTACCTGTGGCAATCCGTTCAGTTCTGTCTAAGCCGGTTAGAGTTGCTATTACTCGGTTTGGCTTCTTCTTCAATGCAATATTTAAGAAAGTGGTGGATCTGAATATGCTAAACGATATTAAAATTGATCTTGTGGTCACATTATGCATGCTGGAGAAGTACTTTCCACCATCTTTCTTTGACATTATGGTCCATTTACCTCTACATCTTGTTGAAGTCAGGATTTGTGGACCCGTTTTCTTAACGTGGATGTATCCTTTTGAAAGTTGCATGAAGCCTTTGAAGGGTTATGTACGCAATTATAACCGTCCCGAAGGATGCATTGCAGAATGTTACATTGCAGAAGAAGTAATAGAATTTTGTAACAACTATCTATCACATTTTGAGGCAATAGGAAGTCCCCTTGCAAGGAAGGGCAACATTCAAGATGAAAAACCTTTTCCTGGAGGTTGTCTCATAGCAATCGATCGCGAAGAATGGCAACAAGCCCATTTATATGTTTTGGAGAACACAGATGAAATTGAACCTTAAATTGATTAAGCTTCTTTATCATAAAATTTAAGATTTTCTAATTCTTTGTATTAAAATTGTAACATCGTATAATAAGTTCTCATAATGACTTGACAACGAGCATATGGAGTGGTTACAGTTACTGTCACGACCCATGGTGGTTACACTTACATTATCCCCAAAAGTCTAAAAATAGAAAGTGGTTGCAGGACAAACACAATCATATATTTATCTATTGGTTGCAAGAGAAGGTAGTTGTTAAAATAAAATTAATATACTTTTACTCTTTCTTATTTAGAAATTCAAGAATATTAATAATGTTGAATTTATATAGGTTGATGTTGCATTAGATGTGAAAGAAGACATCTCACAAACTATCAAGTGGCTAGCACAAGGGCCTAGCCACCATGTTCTTAAAAGTTCTGGATATGTTATTAGTGGTTACCGCTACCACACGAAGGATCGTGATAATGCTTGAGTTAGCCAAAATAGTGGAGTTAGTCTTGTAGCTATAATGTCACGACCCGCACCCAATGTTGGGGCACGAAAAGTGGGTACGTCCAGCCTACGCCGCAGTGTCGGCGGTAGAACGCTGTCCTATGTTACTATCTAATCAACAACTTACGCATTTATATAATATACTTGTCAAATCTCAACTCCGAACGGAGGACAAGTATAGATATAATGAAATCTCAATCACAGTCTAAGCACGATATGATAACACAGAAGTTTATAACTAAGACTAAATAACAACAACGAAACCAACTACTAAATAATAATAATCTCAAACAATCTCAAAACAATATCTCAACTTATTACCATTCAAGTTCTAAAACATGAAAACTAAACCAAGTCTACTAGCTAGTCTTCCGATCACTCCTGAGTGTCGGGGCTAAAGGTAGCTAAGCCATCTCCCAGTCCATAGTAAGTAGGGCAAGTATCCTCGGGGCAAGTATCTGTAATATTTCAACAGGTCCAGTCAGGACAGGAACGAGCACAACTCATCAAGAAATCCCAAGTAAATGACAAAGAACCATAAAGCAGTTTATAGACAGTTATATTGATGAACATGGCAGTACACGTTGTGATGTAAAGAAATAATTAAGGTACAAAGAAAGTGAGGTAACTAAACAAGAAGAGAAACATTGCAATGAAGACTGTAAAATATAATCTAGCTGAACTAGAGTAACATGATATAAGTCCAGAGTATAATATGAGTCAAGTGTAATCCATGTAATCCCAATGTGAGTCCAGACAATGTAATCTAATACCAGATGATTCCAGTACAAGATGAGTCCAGTATAAGTTAAGTCCAGTCAGTGATCAAAGATTCTAGGGTGAGTCCAGACTATACTCTAACAGTGTATTTTAAAATATCGGGATCGACATGTAAACCGCTGTAGGTAATACGAAACATCGCACACTCGGCCAAGTGTGGGATGGCTATCATTCCAGTATAATTCCAAGGGAGTGATTCCAGTATTTGGGAATGTTCACATGTCTACTCCAATATTTCCTCGCCTAACAAGTACAAGTGAATCAATAACCCGACACAAAAATAGTACAAGTCCATCCAGAACATGAATGATACCAGTAAGTGATTCCAGGGTGATTCCAGTAGGTGATGCCAGTAGTGGTTCCAGAAATGGAGGCCAGACATGAATAAATGAGTGTCGCATGAAATAGATCCAGCAATATCAAATCGTGTTTGTAACAGAGAATCAAATAGAACTAACTAGAACTGAAGTACAGTAATCGACAAGTAAATGAAATAACTATCAGAGAATGTACTCGCCTGATACTCTAAAAAGAGTAGTGTAATATCAGATGTCTGCACTGGAGTCACAATGTCCTAAATAGAGCAGTATGGGTTATGATGTATTTAAAATAAGTAAAATAAAGTTTATGATGCAATCTACATAATTTCTAGTTCAATCTAGGTCAAAGTCAAACTTGGTCAACTTTGGGTCAAACCAAGTTAACATCTAGTCAAACTAGGTCAACAACAAGGTTATTCTGGTCAACTGGTCAAACTTAGACTAGCAAGGGTCAATTTGGTCAAATGTTTAGGGTTTTGGTCAAACTCTAGACTATTGGGTCAACTCTAAGATATCTAACTCATATTCCTGGTCATAGGCTATTACCTACCACTCTACTTAACTACACTCAAAGATACCTACCAATCTATTCATATGTGCAACTTGATTTCCAACTCCTCATTATTAAGACACACTCACATAGGTAGCTCTTGATGATACATATTAACACCTCCTTTCCCTCACACACAACACTATACCAACATCACCTATACCCCATACCACTCTATCCCATCCATCCACATAACCTTATTTCATAAATACCCCTATATGCAATCCCACATTATGGTATCTAATGCTATATAGCCTCCTTATCACTAACATCCTATATATACAACATGCATCAAATTTAGGCAAAACTCACTACATGTATATAGACATACCTATATAGCCTAAGTAGTCATGGCCTCACTTATATATATATATATATATATATATATATATATATATATATATATATATATATATATATATATATATATATATATATATATATAACCCATCACTAACCCACAATACCTATCCACATATATGCATATTGCCAAAACCTATAATCCAAGACATAAATCATGCACACATACATCCTATATAGGCAATACACATTTACATATATATAGTGTATTACACTACCTAATCTCACATAACCAATATCCCACATCCTCTGATACATACATACCTCTCCTCTCTTACACACACACACACACACACACACACACACATATATATATATATATACACACACATATATATATATATATATATATATATATATATATATATATATATATATATATATATATATATATATATATATATATATATATATATTTTTATATATATATACATATATATGTATATATATATACATATATATATATATATACAAAAAAAAATATATATGTATATATATATATATATATATATATATATATATATATATATATATATATATACATATATATATATATATATAAAAATATATATATATATATATATATATATATATATATATATACATATATATATATATATACATATATATATATATATATACATATATATATATATATATATACATATATATATATATATATACATATATATATATATATACATATATATATATATATATATATATATATATATATATTAAAACAAAACCGCCTTTATTAATAATAGGAGAGTAACAAGTACAAACAAAACTAGAGCTTAGGAGCTTCAACATGATTACATCTAATCATAGCTTTCTTAACTTGTCTTCTAACTTCAGCAATGATCTGATCCGAAGAGTAAACATATGCTTCATATCGCCATTTATTGCAATTTTTCCAAAGGACCCAGCATATGGCACCCACGAGAATTTGCTTGAGGTGTTTCTGTCGACGTTGCCACCAATTTTATAGCCTCTGCAAAATATCCATTCGATTGGCCCGAGCCCGAGCACCAGTTTTAGTTTGAAAGTACTGCCAAACACAGGAAGCCAATTCCCCATCACTAAATACATGAGCAATAGATTCTGATTGCCTAGCAGAACAATAATGACAAGCCGACGCCATTGAGTAACCCAATCGAGTAATGTCATCATCAGTCGGAAGTTTGTTAAAAAGGATGCGCCAGAGCAATATAGACCATTTGGTCGGCATACAAGAGTTCCAAGCATTTTTAAAGTAAGCTTGTTGAGGAAATTGGACTCTAACATGATTCCAAGCTGATGAGATGGAAAATTTACCTGACTGATGTTGTGTCTAAGTAAAATTACCAATATCATCTTCCTCGATAAGAGGATCACCAAGATATCGACCTCTAAAAAGGCGCTTCCATACATGAGACGCAGCTGAAGTAATCCCAACATCAGAAGGGTGAGAAGAAGCACAATATTTAGCTCTCATAAACATAGCCCAAAGAGAGTCAGTCGACCTAAGTTTCCACCAAAGTTTAACTGTCATCGCATCCATGACATCACCTAGTCTACGAACGCCAAGGCCACCCTCTGGAATTGTTCTAGCTACCCGATCCCAGCATAGCCATGAACGTTTAGGTAGACCATCCTTCGAGCCCCAAAGGAAACTATCAAACAAGCTTTCTATCCGATTCAAGACAGACATAGGAGGATTACTTGCAGATAAACAGTGAACTGGAATAGAAGTGAGGATAGACTTAATAAGAACAAGTCTCCCTCCATATGAAAGAATCTTGTTATTCCATCCTGAAATTCGAGATCAGATTTTATCAACTAATTCATCATACATACCAGCATTCCTCCTGCCAACCGAGATAGGACACCCCAAGTAGACAATAGAGCCATGCATCAACTGAAAACCAGTTATTTGTTGAATCTTCTGAGCTCGATTGAGAGGCACTTTCTCAGATAATATCATAGAAGACTTGGAGACATTAACCCTTTGACCTGAGTTAGATTCATAATCCTGAATGACCCCCATAAGAAGATGTATAGAGCGTTTATCTGTACCAGAAAATATAAGAAGATCATCCGCATAGGCAAGATGGGAGATCCTTGGACATCCCCTAGGAGAATAGTAGCCAATGAATCCTGTTGCTTGATTTAAATGAATAAGATTGCGGCTCAAAGCTTCAGCAACAATAATAAATAGAGCTGGAGAGATCGGGTCCCCTTATCGGATACCACATTGGCCATGAAAGAATCCAGATGATCGACCATTGATCAAGGTCGAGAACCAGATATTATCCACTAGATGAAGAATCAGCGTACACCATTCATTAGAAAATCCAAACTGTTTCATAACCCGAAGAAGAAAAGCCCAGCTCACCCGATCATAAGCTTTGCTCATATCAAGTTTGATCGCCATATTGCCTCCCCAATGTTTATGATCCAATACAGAAATTGTCTCCTGTGCCAGGACGATGTTATCCACTATCTTTCGACCCCGAACATAGCCAATTTGTTCATGAGAAATGATACGAGAAAGAATATCTATCAACCTTCTAGCCAGTAATTTGGAAACAATTTTGTTAACAAAGTTACAAAGGCTAATAGGGCGATAATCACTAAGCGATTTAGGATGCTTAGTTTTGGGGATAGGAAGTAAATAAGTACTAGTAAAGGATATAGGTAAAGCAAAACCATCCATAAACAGGTTAACTGCATCAAGGATATCCTCACATATGATAGGCCAGCATGCCAAAAAGAATAAACCCGAGAATCCATCAGGACCCACAGTACTATTATGATCCATGCATTTGACAGTAGCTAATACTTCATCTATGGAAGGTTTAGCAATCAGGATGTCATTGTCTTCATGAGTAAAAATGCTAGGAATATGAGCAAAATATTCATCATCAATCAAAAAATGAGAAGGAGTGAAAACCTTACTATAATGCTCATTGGCCTCTTGTTGAATATCAGTAAGATTAGAAAGAAACCGTCCATCCGCTGATTGAAGATGATGAATATAAAGACGATTGCGCTTTGAGGAGACACAAGAATGGTAGAACTTCGTGTTCCTATCCCCTGCCTCATTCCATTTCACCCTAGCTTTTTATTTCCAGTAGGCATCCTATATACGCAGACGCTGCTTCAAATGAGCCCTAGCAAGCAACCATTGAGGACGAAGCGACTGATCCACCTCACAAACAGCCTCTAAAATAGTCACATTGTCTTCAGCCTTCTTTACTTCCTGAAAAATATCACCAAATGTAGATCTACTCCAGGCAGATAACGCCTTCCTGGTTGCAGCAAGACGAAGACCAACTCATACCATACTGTTAACATGATCAACCGAACGCCAAGCCAACTCCACATTAGGTAAGAATGAAGCATGATCCTTCCAAAAATGCAGAAAGCGGAAAGGTCGAGGAGAGTTAGGCTTTTCACTCTCTAATGATAGCAAGATAGGAGCATGATCTGACTCTGATCTATTCAGATGGGAGACCACCGATAATGGAGCCCATTCCAGCCATTTAGAATCAAGCAAAACCCTATCCAAACGAGAGCCTTGTTTAGGCGAGCCATACTGCCGATCAACCCAAGTAAAGAAACTACCCGTATAAGTTACTTCAGAGAGTCCCGCCACAACTTAAAACTCCAAAAATTCTTTCATTGACACAATGCAAGGAGGTAACCCCCCAAACTTTTCTTCCTGATGGGTAATGGCATTAAAATCCCCCGCAACAAGCCACAGACCAGACCACCTAGAACGAATCATAAGTAAATGATCCCAAAGGAAGCGTCTACCTTCCTTAGTATTATTTCCATGAACTGCAGTCAATGTCACAACAGAAGGTAATATAGGTGATGTGATCGAGACTGTGAGGCATTGATCGAAGGAGTCTATAGCATGTAACTCCATATCATGTATAGCCATAATCTAGATATTACCTCGTTCATTAGAGAAGGAGCACTGAAATCCTAGTTTAAGCTGATAGGTCGACAACTTATCATAATGCACCTTAGGTTCAATAATAATCATAAGAGAAACTTTATTAGTTCTACAAAGAGACTTGAGTCTTTTAAGAGCCATAGGATTAACAACACCCCTGATGTTCCAACAGAGAATTTTAAGCATTAGAGGGGGATGGGGGAGGAGTTTGTGTGAGCTTAGCTGTTGAACGGAGGTACGAGGGACGGGGGGTGGGGGAACTTTCTTTTTCTTTTGACTCCCTGGGATGACTAGGGGTCGAGGAGGTCTGTCATCATTTGTGGCCATCGAGGTGGGTTGGTCTGGCTGAGTGGAAGGCACTGCCACAGTCTCATTCGCAGACGAAGCTGCAAGGTCCCCGCCTACTTTAAAGGGTTTGGAAAGATCAGCCTGGCTACGTTTAGCCGCAGCATGAACTTTGTCCGCCCAGGATCGTATCTCTCATTCTTCAAGTGGATCCACAGTCGGGAGATGAGGGATAGAAGAGCTCGGGGGAGGAGGGATAATAGAGCTCGGGTTAGGGGAAGTAGGAGGTGAAGTGTGAGGTGACGCCAAGTGCAGTGGGTTGACAGGAAGAGTAATGGCTGCGAGAATATTTAGAGTGTTCTCATTAGGATGTGCAGTTTTATCCAAAGTGGCCAATAGATCAACTGATGACGGTTGTTCATTAATGGTCGTGTCAATCTCTGGCATGACTTGATTGGAAGGTTCCCCTTGTTCGATGATGGTGGTCCCCACCGAAGGGTTATTGATGTCAGGTTCAAGCATAGCTTCTTTTTGTTTGAGCTGAGGAGGATGCCCAGTATTGGCTGAGTGAACTTTACAGAGATCACGTGTATGTCCTTGATGCTTGCACAATGAGCAGAACTTCGGAGAAGACTCATATTCAATTTTTTGCATGAAAGTTTGTCCACTAGGCAAATTAATGTGGACAAACGAAGGAAGGGGTTTACTCGCGTCCACCTCCACGAACACACGAGCAGTACTAGGGCGAGAAAATTCTTCTGTAGCCCTGTCAAGCTTGAGAGGAGTCCCAATACCTAACATAATAGAAAAGAGAGCATTTTTCGCAAAGAGTTGATAGGGGAGCCCAGGTAGGGAGACCAACGTGGGAACAAGGGAAGATTCTTGGGTCACACTGAAGTCTTTAGACCAGCGAAACAACCAGATCTCACGCGCCCGAAGACATAAAAAATCAATCTCAAGAGAAGGACGAATAACAATATGCTTCGGGTCGATCACCCCAACCTGCACCTCTCCGGCAAATTGGAAGCCCATGAAGCACTTCTTAATCACGTCGATAGGTGGACGGGCATGGGAGAATTTCCCAATCAATGCAAACCTAAAAGGCTGAATCAGGATTTGTTCGTCCTCCTCCGAAAAGGAGACCATAGGTACCCCCCTGGAAAAGGAGGGAGTTCGAATAGATATAGATGGGGCCTCCGAAGGAGCCCCAACCACCTCAGCGAAGGTTTTTGCCGCCATAAAACCGTCAAAGGAAACCACGAAGGTCAAGTGATCCTTTCATGGGGGAAGGACGTCGGCCCGGCCAGAGGCCAAGCCAGAATCGGTGGATTAGGGTTCAGGATGCGCGGCGCTCTCTACAGGGAGAGAGAGAGCGAGCTGATATATATATATATATATATATATATATATATATATATATATATATATATATATATGTATATATATATATATATATATATATATGTCAACTGAACTGAACAGAGCTAGATGGGGAGGTGCATATGGGCAGTTATGCTTATGCAATGTAGGAATTCCTTGATACCCAAGTTGAACCCAGGCCCCCTGCAACTGATACATTATGTAATGTGGGCCAAAGAGGAAATTGACTCAAATGTAAAGTAGAGAAAATAGGGACTGTACTGATCTATATATATTCAACACACATATATATATACATATATATATATTTCAATGCATAAACATACATTATTACAACTTACCAAATTAAAACAACCATCAAAATCTACATAATTTAGATTCAAACCAACCAAACCCAGTTTTCAAGATCCTGAAACCATCTCAGGTTCAGTTTCCTATTCTCAGGTTTCAGTCTACATGTCAATGTGAACTCCATTCATGCATCCAGTGAATGAGGTTCATAATCAATCCTTCAAAACTCTCAGGTTTACATATCAAAATCTAACTTTGAAATCCTGATCAATTTAGAAACTAAAACTCAAATTCAGTTTATATCTAAAACCCAAACTCTTAATGAAGTATCAGATGTCTCAAAGAGTTAAATTCCTATTTTCGAATTCAAATATCAGGTCATGTAAAGTATCAGTAACAACAATATCGAAACCCATTCAACCCAATATTCTCATGTATCAGGTAAATCCAAAGAACCCAAATCTCGAGTGCAGAGGTGTCACCCACATGTGATCATGTCAGGGTATTATTTTGTGTCCACATGAGTCGACACGAAGTGTCCAGATATAGTAAAACATGGTTCAAGTCCTGCCTATGCACAGACAGGTCCTCGTGTGTGTGTCGAATGGGTTTGGATATAGTGTGTCCAACCAAACCCCTCGTGTTCGTGTCAGGGTGTCAAGCAAGTGTCTAGGTGTCTACTGAACCAATAGGTTTGTGTCCAAGTGGTGTCCAATAGGTCCAATCAAAAGTCGAATAGGCATCAGAGGACAGTATTCAGGACTGTCTCGTGCGGCCATGTCATGTCCGATTGGATACGACAGAGAACTCAAGACGAGTCGAGCTTGTGTCAGTAGCTAGGTGGGGTGTCAGGGTATGTGTTTAGGTGCCTGAGTCGTGTCCACGAAGTTGTGTGTCCTAGACACAAAATCGTATCAGTGGCTCAAACTGGTGTACACAACATTGTACAAAATCAGTGCGGGTCGATTTTCATCGTGCACACATATTGAGAACCCGTAAAACTTTATGGGTGTGATGTCAGTCACTAGGCCCACGTGTCTACCAAATTTTGTGTCACGTGGTGCCGTGTCGTATCCGCTAGGACACCCAAGCAGCAGGAAAGCCGCCCGAGCCTCGTGCGGTATCTCGTGCTACGTGTCCAAGCCCCTAAACAGTAGCCAAACGTGCCTAAATTTGACTCAGTCAATTTGGGTTGTAATATACACCTGTTAGGCTACACATACATGTAATTGGTTTTCAAAATTACTAAAATCCATTTTTATGTGACATTTCATCGAACACGTATTGAAATACACCGATACGTGTCCGATACGGACATAAAATGGACACGAATTCCTACCAAACTTGGGCTACACCTAGGGGGACCCTAAATGAATGCATTTATGGAAAGAAATCAGGAATTTATTAGGGTTTGTAGGGTTTTACCTATTGAGTGTTCAAACTCAATGTAAAGAGCCTCGACTTGACGTCTTTCTCGATTTGCTATGGTTCAAACATCCTCAAACCTCGCTAGCAAGCACCCACAAGTCTCCTCTAATGTTGGGGATGATGATGCAATTGATTTGACTCAATTTGGGCTCAATTTGGATTAATTGGAAGAGGTTTGGGGAAGAACAAAGTAGGGTTCTTCTAGCTTTTTTAAAAAGAGGCAACGGCTTCTAAGTTTGACACTTATAGGAGGGGGGCTTGTATGGCTGGTCATCTAAGGAAATTAGGATTTTGCAATAGCTAGATGTGTGGCTAAGGTTATTCCACCCAATTTCAAGCCTTCCTATTGGTTCAAAGCTTTCTTTTTCACAAATATCCTAAGGAAAATATCCTACTAGAATAATATCTAGATATTACTAACCTTGGCACTTAGTAGGGATGTTCTAACCTCAAGACTAATCTAGGTTAGGTTAAACTTTTAGATTAAGGCTTAACTAAAAGATTAGCACAATATTTAATTAATCAAAATTACAATTTCACAAAATTATCAAAATGACAAAAATACCCCTAGGCTAAAAAGTATTAATTAGTCATCCTAATCACATGACTAGGCTCCCTTGGTCATGGTTAGTCTCTAGGCTTAGCAAAACTAGGGTTACACTAGTTAATCATCCAAATCACAATTCAATATTTTAACTAGTTTTAAATTAATTAAAAATCACCAAAAATAACAATATGATTTAAATATCATTATTAAATGATTATAATTATAAAATTTCAAAATTATCCTCATTTGGAAAACTGGATGTTACAAGTCTACCCCCTAGAAGAATTTCATCCTCGAAATTAAGATGATCGTACTCCTCCTAGGTCAAACCCCCAATCAAACAAGGTCGAAGAATAATATGCAATCATAGTCCTACTGGTCGTGATTCCACAGTCTCGAATAGGGTAACTACGCTATCTAGCATATCACAAGAATATCCTGACAGGTACTAATGAAAATCACACATGAAAGTGGGGAGGAGAACAAGGAGGTCAAACTTGCTAACCCGTCACCTGCAGCGTCAGTCTCCTCGACTGCCATAGCAAAAGCTCCACCCCTCTGGTGCTGAGCTACAGGTGACCTAGATCACTCAAAAGGAGGTACAGCGGGACAATCTATCATCTTGTGAGCACCAGACCCACAAAATAGACAAACCTTCAGTCTCCTCCTACAAGACTCCCAAACATGCCCTGCCTTCCTGCAGTAGGCACAAGTCGACACCCTGTGGTCCTGTCCTCTAGGCTGATGCTGTGCCTGCTGAATCTGTACGTGAGGCCTCTTGGCCTGCCCTTTGCCACTGTTGGCTCCCTGAAAGTCCCGACCCCTCTTTAGCTTCAACCCTAGGTCGTCCTCTGCAGCCATAGCTCCTGCTAAAATGTCCGTGAAAGAAGCATCCCTGTCACTATTAGTCAATGATCGAACCTCTCTGGTCAAACCTCTGCGGAACTTCCTCGACTTTGTCTTCTCGCTCAAGTCCTCAATGAATCTGTCCAGCCAGCAGAACTCTCCAGCATATTTCTCGACTGTCTGGCTCCCCTGAACCAGGCTCTCAAACTGTGCCTCTATGCCTCCAAGTGCTACGTCTGAAAAGAACTGCTCTTTGAATAGCTCCTTGAAGGTTGCCCAAGTCTGTCCCTCGGTTCCCACTCGGGGGTCTGTCTGGTACCAGGTGCGGGCCAGGTCCTGTATCTGGCTGCCTACCGCCTCTATCTGAAGTCGGACTGGTATCTCTGCTAGGTGAAATATCTCCTTAATATGTTCTATCCAGTCATCCGCATAGTGGATGCCCTCTGTACCAAGAAAATCCCTCAGACGCATCTTCTGAAACACCTGAATACCCGGCGTCCTCTGATGGCACTGATGTGCCTGTCCTCCCTGTGGCTGTACGGTAACCATCTCCACTGTTATACTGACCAGCTGGTGAGCCTTGTCTATACCCTGACGAAAGTCGGCAGTCTAACGCTGCTACTGCTGCTGATGGGACTCTAGAATCCTCTCCACAAAAGAAAACAGGTGGACAGCATTAACCAATCCTGCAGGTGGCTGCGGATGCTGCTGCTGAAATATCTCAGGAATGACTAGGGTCGTCCTCCGAACAGGTGGGGGCATACCTGTAGAAGTATGGAAAATACTAAAGAAAATGACTCATGCGGCCAAAGAACCCCATGCGGCTCAGAAAGCCCATGCGGCTCGGAGAGTCATGCGGTATAAGGGGCTATGCGGTCCAAGACATCCCATACGGCTCAGAAAGACACGTGGCAGGACAGCCCTCTCCTCTGCCCTCTCGCATTAATTGCTTGACGGCTGACAACCCTGAAAAAGTGACAGCCCTGACACAGAAAGAAGTAATTATGACTCTGTCATAATGACGAATCTCTAGGGAGGAGAAAAGAGATCTCTGACACAAATCCCTCGAGACCCATAAAAATTGCTACGTGGCCTTGCCACGTGGGCGTTCGTATGCGGCTCACTTCTCACGCAGATCAGAGTGAATCCGTCCTATGCGGCTCAAGCCGAGAAAGCCTCATGCGGCTCGAGCAAACCACTTCTCATGCGGTTCAGAGTGAATCCGTCCTATGCAGCTCAGGCCGAGGAAGCCTCATGCGGTTCAAGCAAAGAACTTCTTATGCGGTTCAGAATGAATCCGTCCTATGCGGCTCAGGCCGAGAAAGCCTCATGCGGCTCGAGCAAAGACTTCTCATGCGGTTCAGAGTGAATCGGTCCTATGCGGCTAAGGCCGAGGAAGCCTCATGCAGCTCAAGTAAAAACTTCTCATGCGGTTCAAGAGGATCATCTCTATGCGGCTCAGGTGGATGTATCCCTATGCGGCTCACAATGATTACCTTCCTGTGGTTCAAAGGCTCAAGGGAGGGTCACTACCCAGACAGCCCTGACACGTGGCCTTAACCCTATGCGGCCCAAAGTCATATGCGGCTCACTCATCATATGGTTCAGATTCCCCAGTGGCTCCTAGGACACATGTTCTAAGCCGATTAATTTCTCAGAATTACTGCCATCAAAGATTGGGTCAAATCCCAATAATCTGGGACACGTGGCAGGAGAATAAATTTAATTTATTCGCAGACATCAGAAGATCATTATGAGGAAGATTTATTCCAATCAGCATTAATTGCTAATGGGATTTGGTGTAATCTACACTCGATGGCTCGGATTCGTCACAATCAAAACTGAACGGCCTGGATTGACCAATCTACGGGCCGCCGCCATCTCCAAGAACTAATCATTGGCAACCCTAATGATCACATCCCACTATTATAAATAGCAAGGTGCCATTCCCTTGTAAAGAGACAAGACCAGAGAGAAATACGCATATACAGAGAGACTCCCCAATAGTCGAAAAGAAAAATACATAGAGAGAGAGAAGCCAGAAGAGCAACAGGAAGAGAGCAAGAAGAGCATTTCTTCACTAACGCCAACCATCTTTTCACAAGGAGCCAAGACCGCATACCGATCGTCCAAGGAGTAAGGCAGGGCTGCCGTCGCCTTCCCGAGCCTCTACCGTCACCCCCCAGAATCTAAAATAAACAATTGTACTTAGACTCCTGTACCTAGGTTTTTGTCCCTAGGCTTTCTTTGTACAAGCGAGTTTGTATTGTGAGTCTAAGTTCAGTCCTCCCATAAAACTGTTCTGTACTTTTACAATCAATGGCAAACACGATGGCGACTCTGCTGGGGACGAACTTCTCTATGGCTGAGGAGTTGGTGACGTAATCGGATGCAGCCAAGCTTGGCTCCACGCAACAGAAGATGGTCGCCCAGTTCGACCAACAGGCGTTCGAAGAAATGCTCTCCGACAAGAGCGCTGGCCCGGTCCAGAAGCGAGCCAGCACAAAGAAGGCCCGCAAGGAGTGGAGACCCCGATCCTTTATTCCTACTGAAGCTCTTGCAGAAATACCCTCTGTTGCTCAAAACGGCGAGAAAGACTCTCCTGCGGCCCCACTTCAGACCATAGACAACTCTGCTGTCCCCAAGTCCGGCAGAAGAAAGCACTATGATGCTGGACTTGCAGGGGCAAAGAGGAACTCTATGAGATCCGAGCCGCATAAGGGTATTAGCCACAGGAAGAAAGCTCATGCGGCTACATCCGCCAGCCACATGGAGAAAACTTATGTGGCCACATCTGTCAGCCGTATAGCCTATGCGGCTACAGTTGCCAACCACATGGATGAAACTCATACGGCTAAGAAAGTCAATCGCTTGCAGAAAACCCATGCGGCCGCAATTGCCAACCACATGCGGCCAGCCTGCACGGTCGTGACTCCTAGCCGCATGAAAATAACCCATCCAACGGCAGAAGACAACCGCATGTAGACAGCCTGCACGGCACCCAATTCTAGCCGCATAGCGACCGTTCTACGCTTCTCTCGATCAGTCTTCGACTGTCTCTTATGCGGTCCTGACACTGATGGTTCTCTGGATAATAAGCCAGACTCTGTGGTGTTCAACTTGTACTCCTCCTATTACGCACCCGCAGGTGCTAAAAGGAGGAAGTCTAGGACAGCGCGGGCTCACCAAGCCCAGGCAGCTATCCCAACCTCTAACTATCGGGGCGTCCCGTTGATTATCACACAGGCCTCTGATGGAAAGTTGTAAAGAACCGCTCGAGTCCAGCCCCCGACGGTAAAAGGACAAAGTGGTTCCTCTGACCTGCGTGAGGCGATCCTCCACAAGCGCAAGGAAAAAGAAGGAGCCTCGGCGTGCAAAGAGTCCTCGCTTGGACATCACTGCACCCAAATCATCGTCAACTGCTGTTGCAACAACGCGGCAGCAATAGAAGACCGGCCGTTCGTCTTCCAAAGACTACGGCACCCGAGCTCAGAAGACGAGGCACCTCCTGTTGTCTCCTGCAATTCTACTCAGAAAATCCCCACCGAGGGGAGAGGAAAGAAGACAAGCATCTCCAGCCCCAAGATATCAACCACTGCAGCTAAGAAACCATCGTCTAAACGGCTGTCCTTTATCGGAATATTCCAACACACCCGTTCAAAGACAAAATCTGCTGCAATAGGAAATTCATCATCCACATCGCTGGGGGTCATGGGAACTGGGGGTAGCACTCCTCCGAACATACACGACAATCCGATGTTTCAAGGAGCCGAGCCCGGGGAAACCACTCTCCCATCAGGTACAACAGACGCTGATGTCCCCAAAGATATCCATGGCTCTCAACACGAAGCAAGCTCGGAGGCTGGGGATACCGTTCCCTCCGAGTCCGAGCCCGAAGAGAACATTTCCACCTACCCCGATGACTTCTCGGTGCATGGGTATGACTCGGAGGGCACATCCTCCACCATTCCTTCCATCACTCCTCATGTAAGGACGGTATTCATGACGGACAGCAACCAAGGTGGTTCCAGCGATCGCCAACGCATCGATACTTTGGAGGCTATACTGCAGGCCTTGGTCAAGTCTGTAGATGAAATCAAAGCCGCTCTTCCAACTCTGTAAGGAGGAACGCCTGGCCAAACAAGCACGGGTCCCGCGGTCAATGCGGACTCGAACTCAGCGACACCAAACCCGGGCAATAATCCTCCCGAAATAATAGCCCCTACCGCGACAGATGAGGCCCGAGAAGTAAGAAGAGAGGTCCAGGAGCTCCGAGCCATGTTCCATGCCCGAGAAAATGCTCAAGACCTCAGAATGCGGCAACCATTCCCTGCCGAATGGAGGGATGTTCCATTCCCACCAAAATATAAGCCGTTCTATATCAACCCGTATGATGGCAAGACCTCAGCAAGTCGGTACATCACTTACTTCGAGGTCACCACCGACCATCTGCCCTATGATGATGCTATCCTCACACAATTATTCATTGGGGCATTAGAAGGAGTCACTTTCGATTGGTATCGCAATCTGCCAGACAACTGCATCCACTCCTTCGCCGGCTTCAAGCGCCTGTTCTTGGAGAGATTCTACGAAGTAGGGCAGGACGTCACCATGTTCACCCTCATGGACATCGTCCAAGGGGAGAAGGAGTTGACAAGGAACTATATTGAGCGGTTCCGCCAAACCGCCATGAAGCTGCCCTCCGGAAATCCAGATTCCTCTTTAATTAAAATTTACCAAAAGAGACTGCTCCCAACAATCAGTCTCTGGATGGGCGAAAGTCAATTCAAAGATTGGAAGACATTCATTATCAGCGCCACAAGCGCCGAAGAACGACTGAAGAAGGCTCGCCAACTGGGATTGCACATCTCGGAAGGAGAAAACAAGGGCAAGCGACCCAACAACGATAATGGGGGTAGCCCCTCTAACAATCGGGACAGCAAGGGAAAGCAGGCTATGGTGGCCGATACTGCACAAAAACCTGAGCCGAAGCCAGCATACAAATAATGGCCGCAAATCGATTACTCCTTCGAAGACAGTCACGTCAAGTCCATCTTGGACATGCTCATACAAGGGGACAGAATTTAGCTTCCTCCACCAAGACGGGAACCGCGGCCGGCAGAGATGGAGAATCCGAAATACTGCCATTATCATCGCTATGTTCATCATGCTACACACGATTGCTACCAGCTGAAACGGTACATCCAGAACCTCATCGATTCGAACGCTCTGGCCATCGATTTCGAAGAGGTAACCGTGGCGGCCAATATGGTGTCCGTACAATTCGGCAGCTTCCCTCCGACGGAGACTCAAGACGGGGTGATCCCCGTCCCTCTGGTGACAATGGAGATTACCAATCTTCCACTTCCCCGAGATCAGGCTGCCGGTCTAGTACCCCTCACCACATCACGAGGGGAGGTCATGTGGATCCATCCAGACTTGGTATCAGAAGTGACTCGGCCCACACCATCTACCACCGACAAAAAGAAAAGTGGAAAAGTCAGGACCTGCCACACAATCTCGACAGACAACGAGGAAGCTACAGCCGTTGTCACGCGGTTCGGAGCGCAATCCCAACCTGTGGTTGACAATCCAGCTGAAAATCATCAACCCACTACAACTGATGCTCCGGGACCGGCTCAGCCTTCGACGACCGACAAGCCTAGGCCGAAGGAGACTCGCTTCGACAAATCTCTCCGAAAAGAAGCAGCCCAAGGGCTAGAGAGGCCCTACAACTTTGATATCTTAGCACAATTAGCTAACACACCCGCCAAGTTGTCACTGTACGAACTCCTAAGGCTCTCCAAGGACGTTCGTATCGCATTAAGCGAAGCACTCCAAAATGCCAATGTCTATTTGGCTCAATCCAACCTCACCGGGGAGGACTCACTCGTGGATCTCCAAGAGAGTGCCTGCACGGGAGCGATGCCCAATATCATCTTCACTCCGCAGGACATGCTCATCAAGACCAACCTACACGATTGCCTGCTATACTACACGGGGTACATCGGCGACGTGAAGGTGGATCGGATGCACATAGATCCTGGCTCTTCCATAAGCATCATCCCGAAGGGTCTGCTACATCATCTTCGCATCCCAATGCATCGCCTGACACCTACAAGCACCGCCATCAGCGGTTTCAATTCGGGCAGGAGCTACCCTATTGGGAAGATTCGTTTGAAGTGTCAAATTGGCGACCTCCAATCCGAAGTCACCTGCTACGTCATAGATGCAGACACTTCTTATAACATCCTCTTGGGGCGCCCATGGATACACGATTACATGATCATGCCTTCCACGCTACACCAGTGCTTCAAATATGTCGACAAATACGGCTTCGTGAAGACAGAATTTGCTGATATCGATCCCTTCAAAGGGGTCGAATCCTACTACTCGGACTCCTGCCTATACGAAAAGTCAAAAAGGCACCTTGATGAAGGAAATGAACAAGCTAGCACTGAAACGGCCACGGGATCAGAAGGACCCCTGACGATCCACCTCCAAGCTCGTAAACCGGGCAAGTCCGCACCCCTTACCGCCACTCTGCGGAAGGACGCAATCAGCCTCTCAGCGCAGGAGGAGCAGATGATAATCCGGCTGCCAAGGTCCGGCCAAGTACCGAGACCCACAACGGGGCCACTGACAATCAGACTGCCGAGAGTCAGTCAAACGGAGAAGGTCAATCCCTCCGATAGGCCACTGACGATACGCCTTCCCAAGAAGGGTCGTCACCCCGATGCAAGGTCTGACACTTCTAGCGAACCAGCCACTCCTCGCTCCATATCAAATGCCAAACTGGGGGTCGCTAGTCTGCCAACAACTTCACGCTCTGCTTCATCAACTGAACCACTGACAATCAAACTTTCCAGGTCGTCCTCTCAGTCTTCGTTCACACAGGGGGTAGCCGAAGAGGAACCGGAGCTAGCCAAATATGTGGCCGCCCACACTGATGTTCCCTCCGCAGATGATGTAATCCCCCTAGAAAAGATAACTTACTTCATCAATAAAGGGTTATCTTTGAACTACACCGAGCTCAATAAGCTATATACAATATATGCTATGGAACACGGTATAGGCACTCACCTACACACATAAGTGACAAATGTGTACACCGCGATCCAGCTTACTCCAGTAGAAGACGCTTACCGAATAATCGAGGGAGGAGATCATCCGATCATCTTTGGCCGGACGAACAACCCGCATCCCCTCACCATAGAGGAAGCCGACCTCGGGACAGATGCCGGAAGACTGCCTCTGTATCTGTATAGCCCACAATCCAAATATCTCATGCAGAAACAGGGGTATGATCTGGAGACGACGCCGGGTTTGAACTACGGCATTGGGCGACGATTACCTTTGAAGCCGCCAGTCCCGGCGGGCAAACCACGGGATTACTATAACCAAACTCGATGCGGGTTAGGGTATGTAATGCCTACTACGACCCCTGAAAGTTCAGATAAAGAATGCGACTGGCAGTCACATTCAATCGGATAACCAACTTTCGACTCGGATACCAGCATCGGAGATGTGTTCAGACAGGTCTTGTCAGTCAACATGGCATTCGCCGACGCTTACGAAGAAGACGAAGACATTCCCGAGATCCTCGAGCTAGAGCCGTGGGCCCAGCAATTGGATGTACAATGGGAAAAGCGGTTCGAACTGAGAGAACCTCCTACTGAAGATGAGGTTATACAAGTTGACCTCGGCAGTGAATTTTCTCCAAAATCGATTTTTATCAGTAAAAGCCTAACAGACGAAGAACGGGAGTCGCTGCTAGAACTTGTCAGAGAATACATTGATGTGTTCGCCTGGAGCTATGAAGACATGCCAGGGTTAAATCCCGACATTGCTCTTCACAAACTCAACATTCGGCCGAATGCGAAGCCAGTCAAGCAACAACAGCGACGCTTCCGCCCAGGCATCATGGACACGATCGAAGCCGAAGTCAAAAAATTGATAGCCAGCGGTTTTATTTGTGAGGAGCAACATCCAGACTGGGTCGCCAACATAGTACCTGTCCTCAAGAAGAATGGAAAGATTCGAATCTGCATCGACTTTCGCAATCTGAACGAGGCGTGCCCCAAAGATGAATTCCCCCTTCCTATCACAGACATCATGTTCGACAATACCTGCGGCTTCGAACGTATGTCGTTCATGGATGGCTTCTCGGGGTACAATCAAATCAAAATGTCTCCTGATGACGAAAAGCATACATTATTCCGAACACCAATTGGCACGTATTGCTACACAGTCATGCCTTTCGGTTTGAAGAATACCGGTGCCACATATCAAAGAGCCATGAGCATCATCTTCAGAGACCACTTACGCAAGACAGTGGAGTGCTACGTTGACGATATAGCCGTTAAGAGCCGCTGCAAAGGAGACCATCTGCAGGATCTAAGGACGGTATTCGACCTAATGCGAGCGCATAATTTGAAAATGAACCCTACGAAGTCCTTTTTGGGCGTATCCAGCAGGAAGTTCTTAGGCTTCATCATCACTGCAAAGGGTATCCATGTAGACCCTGAGAAGACAAAAGCAATCATGGAGATGGGTCCCCCGAGAAATCTCCGCGAACTCAGAGGCCTCCAAGGGAGGCTAGCCTATATCAGGAGGTTCATTTCTAACCTCTTCGGGCGATGCCGACCGTTTACGCACCTCATAAAGAAAGGAGTCTCATTCGTTTGGGACGAGGAATGTCAGCGTGCTTTCGACAGCATCAAAGAATATTTGTCAAATCCCCCAGTTTTGGTGGCCCCGGTTCCTGGAAAACCATTCCTGCTCTATGTACGAGCAATAGAACACTCCCTTGGGGCTCTGCTGGCACAGAACAACGACGCAGGCCATGAGCAGGCCATATATTACCTCAGCCGAATGATGATTGGGCCAGAACACCGATACACCGCTGTGGAGAAGGAATGCCTCGTCCTGGTGTTCGCCATTCAGAAAATGTGACACTACGTCACCGGACAAACGATACATGTGATCTCACGAGTCAACCCTCTCAGAGTCCTCATGACTAAACCAGGGGCACTCAGCTCTCGACTCGCTACATGGGCAATATTGCTGTCCCCTTATCATATGATCTTCGTCCCACAAAAGGCAGTCAAAGGTTAAGCCCTGGCGGACTTTTTAGCAGCCCACCCAGGCTCAGAGTCCTCCAGAATATATGAAGAGATCCCAGATGAGGTAGCCGACTCACATGCAACCACTCACGAGGCTATATGGCGAATGTTCTTCGACGGTGCTTCGAGGACCGGACCTAAAGGCAATATAGTCGTCGGAATCGGGGTAGTGCTGATCTCCCCTTCTGGATTGGTGATTAACCGCGCTTATTCTCTCACCGAGCCCTGCTCGAACAATGTGGCCGAGTACAACGCTCTGGTCATTTGCCTCCAACTTGTAAGAGAGCTGGGGGTAGAATACCTTGAAGCGTACAGCGATTCCCAACTAATCGTCAATCAGATCCGGGGCTCGTACGAAGTTCGCCACGAAGACATGATCCCTTATCACCAAATAGCGATTGACATCATCTCGTCGTTCGAGGGGTTCTTCATCGAACATGTCTCCAGACTCTGAAATATCGAAGCTGATGCCTTAGCCGGTCTTGCCGCTTCCCTAGCAGTCCCGAATTATGATCGTCAATCAGTGGATATGATAGGCCACGAACTGGTCTGTCCCAAGAACAATGTGCAATTCGTGGCGAGTTATTCTGTCCAGACGATCGATGATGCCCCAGATTGGAGACAACCATTCATCGACTTCGTCGTCTACGACATCCTGCCCGAGAACCCAAAGGAAGCCACTTCCATCAGACGGCGTTCTCTCAGATTCTTCTACGATACAGAGACAAAAATGCTGTATCGCCACTCCTACGACGGATTACTGCTTCGGTGTCTGTCAAATGCAGAAGCCAAAGAAGTCGTACGAGAAGCTCACGACGGTGTCTGCGGGGCCCACCAGCCCGACCCAAAATTGCAAGACCGCCTTTGACGAATGGGCTACTATTGGCCCACGATGGTGGCAGATGCGATAGATTATGCTAGAAAATGCAAAGCCTGCCAAGTCCACGCGGACTTCATTCACCAACCATCCGAATTTCTACATCCGACAGTGGCGTCCTGGCCATTCGAAGCATGGGGAATGGATATCATTGGTCCAATCACCCCACCTTCCTCCCGAGGACATCGCTTCATACTTGCGATCACTGATTACTTCTCCAAATGGGCGGAAGCTGTCCCACTCGCAGAAGTCAAGACTTCAAACGTGATCAGCTTCCTTAAGCATCACATCATCTACCGCTTTGGACTGCCCCGAAGGATCATCCATGATAATGGTCCGCAGTTTGCAAGCCACGCATTCTATCGGTTTTGCGATAAGCACCGTATTCAGAATGTCGCTTCGACACCGTACAACCCGGTAGCAAACGGGTTAGCAAAGGCATTCAACAAAACAATCATCAAACTCCTCAAGAAGTTTGTCTCCTCCAACAAATGCGACTGGAATGAGAAGCTCGGCGAATGCTTATGGGCTTATCGCACCACAGTTCGAACAGCCACCAGGAATACGCCATTCTCCCTAGTGTACGGGAGTGAGGCAGTTCTTCCATTAGAGACTCAAATACCCTCACTCCGCGTCGCCCTCACTTATCAATTGATGACAGATGACAACTACCGACGTTGACTACAAGAGTTGGAGGCCTTAGATGAGAAGCACCTCCTAGCTCAGCAAAGGATCGAGCTGTACCAAGCACGCATCTCAGGAGCCTTCAACAAGAAGGTCAAAATCAGAACATTCCAAGTAGGCGATCTTGTTCTGGCAGTCCGGAGGCCAATGGTCACGACTCACAAGACCGCCGGCAAGTTCCAGCCAAAATGGGAAGGCCTATTTATCATAGAGACAGTATTCTCCAACGGTGCTTACCGCCTCGCTAAGCAAAATGGAGACTTGCTCATGTTGCCCGTCAACGGCAAGTTCCTGAAGAAATATTATGTCTAAACAGCATCCCAGATTATTGAGTCACGTACCCGCTGGTACCACTGAACTCACCCCCATAATTTTCCAGATTTTTGAGTCATGTATTCGCTGATACCACTGAACTCACCCTCATAGTTTGTCAAATTTTTGAGTCATGTACCCGCTGGTACCGCTGAACTCACGCTCACCATTCTCCAGATTCTCGAGTCATGTACCCGATGGTGCCTCTGAACTCACATCCCGGTCACTCTTTCAGATAGAAAGTTATGTATGATCATACCTCTGAACTTTCTTCTTGGAGGAGATCCTCCCCCATGATCCAATACCCGCACTTTCAGTGCACAAAAAGGGTAATCGATCCACAAATTTCCAAAATGGCCATGTCCTCATTACCTCTGAGCCGTTCCACTTCCGCCAAAAACAAATCACCCCTTACATAGAACTTCCATGTCCTCATTACCTCTGAGTCATTCTATGTGCCCTCCTTCATTGAGCCCACTCCTGTCATGTCCTCATTACCTCTGAATGGGAAGGCTCCGTCGAAGAAACCTTCATACTTGCCATGTCCTCATTACCTCTGAGTAAGTATGATGATCCCCTTTCGACCTATTATCTGTACCCACAACCGGAGTACGCCAAGGGTAATAGGTCCACAAATGTCCTCTGTTGACCACAAATGTCCTCTGTTGACCATCAATATCCTCCGTCGAGTTCACTCCTGCATGTTCTCATTACCTCTGAGTAGGAAGACTCTACGTTTAAAAAAACCTTCCTACTTGCCAAGTCCTCGTTACCTCTGAGCAAGTATGTCGGTTCCCCTTCATTCTATTATCCGTATCCTAAACCAGGGTACGCCAAGGATAATAGGCCCACAAATATCCTCAGCTAAATTTCTCAGCACAAACCTATCACCTCATCAGGCCCCAGGAGCCCAGCTGCTCTACGGCATTCCTTTTCTCAATACCAAGAGCACCCATGACCACTTCGCTATGGCTGCTTCAGGTACCCTGACCAAAACTTGTTACCTCTACCTAAAACCAAGGTACGCTATGGGTAACAGGTCCACAAATATATCCCCTATGCGGGGAAAAACATCACCACAATATCACAGGCGCAGCAAGCAATACAAATGAAGGGTAGAATTGAAAGTACTCTTTATTTGAAGGAAGAAAAAGCATTACATATTTCGGGATCATGTCCCCTTCAGAAAGAACGAAAACAGGGACAAAAAAGAAAAAAAGCCGACTATAGTTCGGTATTGCACAACTCCAAGAGATGGTTTTTCACCAAGGCAATCCCCCGATCAAGCCTCTGCTTAGCTCGACACTCGGCTTCTTGGGATAACTGCTCTGCGTCATTCAGATACGTATATGCCTGCCAGTTGTCCTCCATCTTCTTTAGGGCAAGCTCTAGATTAGCAGAAGCCCTACTGTACTTATCAGCCTCCTGGATAGCAGTCTTTTTCTCAAAACGAGCAGCCTCAAGCTCTGACTCCAGGAAAGCCAGTTTTCTCTGGAGTTCAAGGATATGTTCTCGGGTATCGGTTACCCTGCGGGAAGCATCCGCTTCCCGAGTTGAGCAATCTTCAGTCCGACGGCTCCACTGGTCGTGCAACCGAGTCAAATCCCGGCGGTCCTTCAATATAGCCGGTTTAAGCGATTCCCGGGCAGCCATCACCTTCTCCACCGCAATAATAAGGAAGTTGTGCTCTTGATTTATGACCGCAGGTAAATCAGTCTGTGGCAACAAGCGAAACTGGGCCACGAGATGATCAGCTTCTAATAGCTTCGGCTCCAAAAGTGCAGCCAATTCCCCTCCTCCAGGGAGTGTCTTAAGGATGTTAATCTGGCCACCGGCACATCGACGGGCCAGAGTAAAGGGAGTCCCCCTTTCCACTACTGCCTCGACCCCTTTCTTCAAGTGACGATGGAAACTGGCAACCACATCCTGTAACGCGTCATCCAAGACCTCCGTAGAGGACGGCGTCAGAGGGAGAGTGGCAGACGATACCGGAGGAGCAGCTTCAGAAGTTACTGCACCCGCCACCAAGGAAGCAAATTCCGTACGAAAAGAAGCTTGGATGGCGGCTAACTCCTCTTCCGCCGCCCGAAGAGCCTGGATGCTCGGCAGGAAGGAAAGGTTGACCCCCGAAACTACATTCGCAGAGGAGGACACAGGGGGCATCGTCTCTTGTCCCAGTTGTACTGCTACCCGGGACCCCGAGCTCGACCAGACAAAGGTCCCTCGACACAGAGAGGTTCTGTCAGGCCCTCTCCGGTAGGGTGCGATCCAGCAACATCAATCACTGGCAACGAAGGGTTGGGATCTGAACATCCAAAGCAACCATTAGTCGACATAATCTAAAAGAAAAGATGATAAGAACACATAGGCTTATTCACGAGCTATGGTTCGATTTGTATTACCAGGGGAAGAGCGTGGGGACGACGGCTCGTTCACAGCCGGCATAGTTTCCCCACCCACAGAGTCTTCATGTTGGGGTTCGGATGTCTCAGGAATGGGCGCGATAAAGCCCCCGTCTCCCTGGGTTGAGGTCCCAGCAAGGTGGGAATCCTCGGCCACGACCGGAAGCACCCCAACAGCAATGATAGCGGTGCACACATCACTGACTAAGTGAGACTGGACCGGATCAGCCTCGGTAATCGGGTCCTGAGGAGCGAGCTCATCCGACGCCTATAAAGAGCAAAAGAAACAAGTAATTAGGCCATAACATAGAAGAAGAAGAAAGGAAACAGTTGAAGCCCAAATCACCTCAGGAACAACGTCCTCATCATCAATAAACAGCCTGCGACGTCTTACCGCAGCGTGCTTCGTGGAATAAGTTCGGTCATCAGTGGTAGTCACGCGCCTACTTCGCTTACGCGAAGGTCCAGGTACCGCAGATGGTTGATCCTCTACTACTTCGTCAGACAGAGTAGACGATTGACCCACGGCCCTTTCAGCCGGCACGACAGGGGGTTGATTCCCAACCTCCTCGCCCGAAGAATGAGATAAGTCATCAGTATCTTGTTCGTCGTCTTCCTCATCCGCCCTAGTAGACTCTGAGTCCGGCACAGGAACCCTGTTCGCCCCCCTCTTCCTCTTCTTGGACCCTTCTGGCTTCTCAGCCAAACCGGTGCCAGCAATGAAGCTAGTATTCATATCAAAACCAACATGAGGCTTGCTCGCTGCAATATGATAAAGGGCCGCTATATACAAGATGTCACCCTCTACCTTGGCATCAGGGAGTGAGAAGCTGGCTCGGGTATAGGTCGCATTATAATAATGCCAAGCCCGGACGCCATCGAGCACACCGCCCTCAAAGCTCAAGCAAGCGCTAGGGCAATCCAGGAACAATTGACTATACCCGAATTGATGGGAAAATCTACTGGGCAGATAAGGCTCCAGGTATACTCTATTCTGGTAACGATACACCAGGTGCGCGGGACGGATGTTGCATAACCAAAGGAGCATCTTCTCAGATAAAAGTTGGAGAGAATCAACGCCGTCAACGTGTACCCTCCTCACTTCTCCGAGGGTGAATTCAGGGAGAGATACGAAGAATTTGGGCCCATCAATTCTTGCCAATGCCCTCCGGCAGGCCGGCATGGTATCATGTTCCCAAGGCTGATGACGATACCGGAAAAGGAAGACGTCATCATCGGTGACATTTTTATCAGGTCCTGGCCTCATCAACGACCGATAATGCATCAATAACCACCCCATAAGGTAGTGGTATGGTAGTTCTATCCGTTTAAAGTCCATCGACACATCACGAGCAATGACTTTGGATGAAAAGGCGCAAAGGCCATGGTGTATGCTACACACCATGGCCGGGAGAAGCGCCAGTCTTACCTTGAAGACCAACTTTACAGCAGGAAGAATAAAATGGCGGCTGATCCTTTCTATAGAACCCGCACCGCCCGAGACTACACAATTGCGTAGCCACACCATCAAGAACCCAGCTAAGATCGCTTTATCAGACATCTCCCGGGTACCATAGTGAAAGTAATTGAGGGAGTCAGTGCTACTCCCAAATCGGTCACGGGTAGACCGCGACTTCTTGATCTTCAACATCGTATCCTTCACCTCCTCCGGGGTTCGAGGAGTTCGAGACAAAACTTGACCGGAAGGACGCAACTTAAAAAGATACAAAATCCAGGCCTTGGTGTGAGGGGCGTTCCCTTCTGAGCTATTTACTTTCTTGATAGCCATCTGGTGGCAGACGCTATGATGATACAACAGTTCTTGGTACACGGCGACGAAACTAGGAAATCGTCGATCCAGGTCTTCGAATTCTTCGTTCGTCGGTGTATATGCTTCAAAAGCTTCACCTCCCTACGGCAATCTAGACACAGCGTTCATTTCATGGAGAGCAAGCCCCAATTCTCCTCCGGGGGCAAAGAAAGTCCCTGTGTGCCGATTATACAGCTCCAATAGAGCCATAAACAAGGGCTTGTTAATGGGCAACCCATAGCAGGTACCCCTGATGGCGTAGTAGAGATCAATTTCCCGAAGGAATTTCCCATACTTCCTCAAAATCCATGAGGTAAGATTAGTCCATGTGGGAATGGGGTTGATCCAATTCAGCAGCGATAACCTGCCTACGGGATAGGACCCCTTGCAAGCGAGCTGATTCAAAAAGGTATCAGCTAGAGTGAAGGTAAAATTAGGGCCAGTCGTGTTTATAAAAGTGCCCGGGAGCAGCCCCGTCACAGTCCGACTCACGGATTCCTTGCCCGCACATACTAAACCCGTGCGCCCGTTGTAGTGGATCTTGCTCACAAACATTCCCTGTTGGGTAGGAGTCAGGGAGCCTACCATTGTCCTACCCAACGGTACCATGTTAAACCATGAAAGAGGATAATGCCGCTCCATCTCGGGGATATGAATCTCTACCCCGTCTACAGAAAAATTCCAGTGCTCTGAGACATCCAGCAATCGGGAGTTCTTTATGGAAAAGGCGTCCCCAAAGAGAAAGGCCGGTTTCAGATATTCTCCATCCAACTTCCCCGAATTCATCATTGATAAAAGAAAGCGGAAAGGTTGTTTATTAATAGCAGCCACCCTCTTCCGAAGCTCATTAGTGGGAAGCTGATCCACTATACGACGGATTAAATCATCAAGCCGCATGCCCTCGGCGTATTGAGCTGAACACACAAGGAGCTCTCCTGCTGGGTTGGTTGGGAGGTTCACTGAAGAAAGGACAAAGAAGAAACATGATTAAAAGATGGTTAAAACAAAAAATTGCTGAATAAAGAAGCTCTTACGACCCTATGCGGTTCAGGTCAATAATGCCTTATGCGGCTCCAGTCCTGTTGGGTCTCAAGAGATACAATTTTGAGGAAGCCTATAAGGTTCGAGTTAATACAGTCTCATGCGGCCCAAATCAGACGGGAGTTCCATATGATTCTAGCTAGATAGCTTATGCGGATTGGATGAATATACACAGTTCTAACAGAAGAACTCATGCGGCGCAAAATGCTATGCGGTTCAGCCTACTAGAAACATATGCGGCTCCGTTCAGAGGAGACCTTACGCGTTTAAATCCTTCTTCTGCGGTTCAAACATGGAGCATTTTCTATGCGGTTCGGGCATGAAAAAGTCATGCGACCCATACAGCATATGCGGCTCTGCCATCAATTTTGTAGGAGGCTTGTGCATAAATATACAGCAGAGCCATGGGTACTCAAGGTTCAAATGCAACCCTTACCATTGAGGGCAGGACGAACGTCAGAGGGCATTTCGGGCGCTTCAGGTTCGACGGCTGACGAAGACGTCACCCTCTTGCCCTTTGCGGCGGCAGAAATGACTTTAGAAGACTTAGGAGCCATTGCTTCGACGAGCGGACAAAGAAGATCGAAAAGAGAAGATAGGAAAAAGAGTGAACGAAAGAGAAGGTAAAGAAGTTCCTCCGGCTAAAGTCACCCATATTTATAAACAAAGACGAAGCATTTCGATCCCCGTGCATACACGCAAACCGACTCTTCGATTATCAAAATAAGCTGCCGAAAATGAAGGCCAAGCTCCTCGGATCCCGCACCAGAAAGCGGCCTTTAAAAAATCAACAACATTTAAGTGCCAACGATTGCCATACGTGGCAAATAATGACGTGGCGAGAAGCTATGCGGCTGAGCAGTCCCCTGCGGCTGAACCACCCACGCGGCTGAAACAACCTATGCGGCCAAGATCTCTATGCGGTCAGGGTTTCATATGCGGCTAGAAGAACACAGCCATACTTCTTATTCAAAGTATTTCAATTTTGCAAATTAAAAACTTTGAAGGGGGTCTTGTAGAAGCATGGAAAATACTAAAAAAAATGACTCATGTGGCCAAAGAACCCCATGCGGCTCAGAAAGCCCATGCGGCTCAGAGAGTCATGCGGCATATGGGGCTATGCGGTCTAAGACATCCCATACGGCTCAGAAAGACACGTGGCAGGATAGCCCTCTCCTCTGCCCTCTCGCATTAATTGCTTGACGGCTGACAACCCTGAAAAAGTGACAGCCCTGACACAGAAAGAAGTAATTATGACTCTGTCATAATGACGAATCTCTAGGGAAGAGAAAAGAGATCTCTGACACAAATCCCCCGAGACCCATAAAAATTGCCACGTGGCCTTGCCACGTGGGCGTTCGTATGCGGGTCACTTCTCACGCGGATCAGAGTGAATCCGTCCTATACGGCTCAAGCCGAGAAAGCCTCATGCGGCTCGAGCAAACCACTTCTCATGCGGTTCAGAGTGAATCCGTCCTATGCGGCTCAGGCCGAGGAAGCCTCATGCGGCTCAAGCAAAGAACTTCTTATGCGGTTCAGAATGAATCCGTCCTATGCGGCTCAGGCCGAGAAAGCCTCATGCGGCTCGAACAAAGACTTCTCATGCGGTTCAGAGTGAATCCGTCCTATGCGGCTCAGGCCGAGGAAGCCTCATGCGGCTCAAGTAAAAACTTTTCATGCGGTTCAAGAGGATCATCTCTATGCGGCTCAGGTGGATGTATCCCTATGCGGCTCACAATGATTACCTCCCTGTGGTTCAAAGGCTCAAGGGAGGGTCACTACCCAGACAGCCCTGACACGTGGCCTTAACCCTATACGGCCTAAAGTCATATGCGGCTCACTCATCATATGGTTCAGATTCCCCAGTGGCTCCTAGGACACGTGTCCTAAGCCGATTAATTTCTCAGAATTACTGCCATCAAAGATTGGATCAAATCCCAATAATCTGGGACACGTGGCAGGAGAATAAATTTAATTTATTCACGGACATCAGAAGATCATTATGAGGAAGATTTATTCCAATCAGCATTAATTGCTAATGGGATTTGGTGTAATCTACACTCGATGGCTCGGATTCGTCACAATCAAAACTGAACGGCCTGGATTAACCAATCTACGGGCCGCCGCCATCTCCAAGAACTAATCATTGGCAACCCTAATGATCACATCCCACTATTATAAATAGCAAGGTGCCATTCCCTTGTAAAGAGACAAGACCAGAGAGAAATACGCATATACAGAGAGACTCTCCAATAGTCGAAAAGAAAAATACACAGAGAGAGAGAAGCCAGAAGAGCAACAGGAGGAGAGCAAGAAGAGCATTTCTTCACCAACGCCAACCATCTTTTCACAAGGAGCCAAGGCCGCATACCGATCGTCCAAGGAGTAAGGCAGGGCTGCCGTCGCCTTCCCGAGCCTCTACCGTCACCCCCCAGAATCTAAAATAAATAATTGTACTTAGACTGCTGTACCTAGGTTTTCGTCCCTAGGCTTTTTTGTACAAACGAGTTTGTATTGTGAGTCTAAGTTCAGTCCTCCCATAAAACTGTTCTGTACTTTTATAATCAATGGTAAACAATACCCCCAGGGCTACAGTCGTTTCTGTCTGATCAGGAACAGAAGGTGCTACAGTCCCAGCATCCTGCTGTACTGGACGAGAGGTGGCAGACCCCTCTCCAGCGGCTGATCTACCAGAGCGATGTGATCGTGTCTCCACCATCCTGAAGACAGATCGAACAAGGAAGTCAATACAGAGCAGGAATCGATATAATCAAGGGAGGACAGTTTATTTCAAAGAAGGCAAATCAGTAAGATGTGTAGATGGCATGATTTAAAGCAGAATTTTCCTAACTGTGATTGAGTACCTCTCCGTTAAAGCCTATCTCTCAATCCTATCGCAGGCTGTAGTGATACTCTAGTTCGAATACCACTACATAAACTCGACCTGCATGGGCTACCACTAAAAACGTGTCATAATCCGCACCCAATGTAGGGGCACGAAAAGTGGGTACGTCCAGCCTACGCCGTAGTGTCGACGGTAGAACGCTGTCCTAGGATACTATCTAATCAATAACTCACACAATTATATAATGTACTTGTCAAATCTCAACTTCGAAAGGAGGACAAGTATAGATGTAATAAAATCTCAATCACAGTCTAAGCACGATATGATAACATAGAAGTTTATAACTAAGACTAAATAACAACAACGAAACCAACTTCTAAATAATAATAATCTCAAACAATCTCAAAACGATATCTCAACTTATTACCAATCATGTTCTAAAACATGAAAACTAAACCAAGTCTACTAACTAGTCTTCCGATCACTCCTGAGTGTCGGGGCCAAAGGTAGCTAAGCCATCTCCCGGTCCATAGTAAGTAGGGCAAGTATCCTCGGGGCAAGCATATGCAATATTTCAACAGGTCCAGTCAGGACAGAAACGAGCACAACTCATCAAAAAATCCAAAGTAAATGACAAAGAACTATAAAGCAGTTTATAGACAGTTATATTGATGAACATGGCAGTTTTTTACAGGTAGTGATGTAGAGAAAAAAATTAAGGTACAAAGAAAGTAAGGTAACTAAACAAGAAGAGAAACATGGCAATGAAGACTGTAAAATATAATCTAGCAGAACTAGAGTAACATGATATAAGTCTAGACAGTATAATATGAGTCAAGTGTAATCCCAATGTGAGTCTAGACAATGTAATCTAATACCAGATGATTCCAGTACAAGATGCGTCCAGTATAAGTTGAGTCCAGTCAGTGATCAAATATTCCAGGGTGAGTTCATACTATACTCAAATAGTGTGTTTTAAAATATCATGATCGACATGTAAACGGCTGTAGGTAATACGGCACATCGTACACTCGACCAAGTGTGGGATGGCTATCATTCCAGTATAATTCCAAGGGAGTGATTCCAGTATTTGGGAATGTTCACATGTCTACTCCAATATTTTCCCGTCCAACAAGTACAAGTGAATCCATAACCCAACAAAAAATAGTACACGTCCAGCCAAAACATGAATGATACTAGTAAGTGATTCCAGGGTGACTCCAGTAGGTGATTCTAGTAGGTGATGCTAGTAGTGGTTCCAGAAATGGAGACCAGACATGAATAAATGAGTGTCGCATGAAATGGATCCAACAATATCAAATCATGTTTGTAACAGAGAATCAAATAGAACTAACTAGAACTGAAGTACAGTAATCGAAAAGTAAATGAAAGAACTATCAGAGAATGTACTCGCCTGATACTCTGAAAAGAGTAGTATAATATCAGATGTCTGCACCAGAGTCACAATGTCCTAAACAGAGCAGTATGGGTTATGATGTATTTAAAATAAGGTAAATGAAGTTTACGATGCAATCTACATAATATTTAGGTCAATCTAGGTCAAAGTCAAACTTGGTCAACTCTATATATATATATATATATATATATATATATATATTATATATATATATATATATATATATATATATATATATATATATATATATATATATATACATTTAACCCATCACTAACCCACAATACCTATCCACATATATGTATATTGCCAAAACCTATAAACCAAGACATAAATCATGCATACACATACATCCTATATAGGCAATACACATTTACATATATATAGTGTATTACACTACCTAATCTCACATAACCAATATCCCACATCCTCTGATACATATATACCTCTCCTCTCTTACACACACACACACACGCGTATATATATATATATATATATATATATATATATATATATATATATATATATATATATATATATATGAGGAAGGATCAAGATCCCCACACTTTTTGCATCCCCATGCATCCCCCCTATTTGCACCGTTGGATGGGGCTTTAAGTCATCTAATCTTAACCGTTGATTTACCAATGGTTAAGATTAGATGACTTAAAGCACATCCAACGGATGTGAATATGGGGATGCATGGGGATGCAAAAATTGTGGGGATGCCTATCCTTCCTCTCTCTATATATATATATATGTCAACTGAACTGAACAGAGCTAGATGGGGAGGTGCATATGGGCAGTTATGCTTATGCAATGTAGGAATTCCTTGATTCCCAAGTTGAACCCAGGCCCCCCTACAACTGATACATTATGCAATGTGGGCCAAAGAGGAAATTGACTCAAATGTAAAGTAGGGAAAATAGGGACTGTACTGATCTATATATATTCAACACACATATGTATATATATATATATATATATATATATATATATATATATATATATATATATATATATATATATATATATATATATATTTCAATGCATAAACATACATTATTACAACTTACCAAACTAAAACAACCATCAAAATCTATATAATCTAGATTCAAACCAACCAAACCCAGGTTTCAAGATCCTGAAACCATCTCAGGTTCAGTTTTCCAATCTCAGGTTTCAGTTTACATGTCAATGTGAACTCCATTCATGCATTCAGTGAACGAAGTTCATTATCAATCCTTCAAAACTCCCAGGTTTATATATCAACCAAACCAACCCAATCTCGGTTAACTTCTAACAACCAAAATCTAACTTTGAAATCCTGATCAGGTTAGAAACTAAAACTCAAATTCAGTTTATATCTAAAACCCAAACTCTCAATGAAGTATCATATGTCTCAAAGAGTTAAATTTCTGTTTTCGAATTCAAATATCGGGTCATGTAAAGTATCAGTAACAATAATATCGAAACTCATTCAACCCAATATTCTCATGTATCAGTTAAATCCAAAGAACCCAAATCTCGAGTACAGAGGTGTCACCCACATGTGATCATGTCAGGGGTGTCATTTTGTGTCCACATGAGTAGACACGAAGTGTCCAGATATAGCGAAACATGGTTCCGGTCCTGCCTATGCACAGACAGGTCCTCGCGTGTGTGTGTCGAATGGGTTTGGATACAGTGTGTCCAACCAAACCCCTCGTGTTCGTGTCAGGGTGTCAAGCAAGTGTCTAGGTGTCTACTGAACCAATGGGTTCGTGTCCAAGTGGTGTCCAACAGGTCCAATCAAAAGTCGAATAGGCATCAGAGGATAGTGCTCAGCACTGTCTCGTGCGGCCATGTCGTGTCCGATTGGACACGACACAAAGCTCGAGACGAGTCAATCTTGTGTCAGTAGCTAGGTGGGGTGTCAGGATATGTGTCTAGGTGCCTGAGTCGTGTCCACGAAGTTGCGTGTCCTAGATACAAAGGTGTATCAGTGGCTCAAAACTGGTCTACACAGCACTGTATAAAATCAGTGCGGGTCGATTTTCTTCGTGCACACATATCGTAAACCCGTAAAACTTTATGGGTGTGCTGTCAGTCACTAGGCCCACGTGTCTACCAAATTTTGTGTCACGTGGTGCCGTGTCGTGTCCGTTAGGACACCCGAGCTGCAGGGCAGCCGCACGAGCCCCGTGCGGTGTCTCGTACTGCATGTCCAAGCCCCTAAACAGTATCCAAACGTACCTAAATTTGACTCAGTCAATTTAGGTTCTAATATACACCTGTTAGGCTACATATACATGTAATTAGTTTTCAAAATTACCAAAATCTATTTCTATGTGATATTTTATCGAACACATATTGAAATATACCGATACGTGTCCGATACGGACATAAAATGAACACGAATTCCTACCAAACTTGGACTACACCTAGGGGGATCCTAAATGAATGCATCTATGGGAAGAAATTAGGAATTTACTAGGGTTTGTAGGGTTTTACCTATTGAGTGTTCAAACTCAATGTAAAGAGCCTCGACTTGACGTCTTCCTCGATTTGCTACGATTTAAACGTCCTCAAACCTTGCTAGCAAGCACCCACAAGTCTCCACTAATGTTGGGGATGATGATGCAATTGATTTGACTCAATTTGGGCTCAATTTGGATTAATTGGGAGAGGTTTAGGGAAGAACAAAGTAGGGTTCTTCTAGGTCTTTTAAAAAGAGGCAAAGGCTTCTAAGTGTGACACTTATAGGAGGGGGGACTTGTATGGCTGGTCATCTAAGGAAATTAGGGTTTTGTAATAGCTAGATGTGTGGCTAAGGTCATTCCACCCAATTTTAAGCCTTCCTATTGGTTCAAAGCTTTCTTTTTCACAAATATCCTAAGAAAAATATCCTACTAGAATAATATTTAGATATTACTAACCTTGGCACTTAGTAGGAATGTTTTAACCTCAAGACTAATCTAGGTTAGGTTAAACTTCTACGTTAAGGCTTAACTAAAAGATTCGCACAATATTTAATTAATCAAAATTATAATTTCACAAAATTGTCAAACTGACCAAAATACCCCTAGGCTAAAAAGTAGTAATTAGTCATCCTAATCACATGACTAGGCTACCTTGGTCATGGTTAGTCTCTAGGCTTAGCAAAACTAAGGTTACACTAGTTAATCATCCAAATCACAATTCAATATTTTAACTAGTTTTGAATTAATTAAAAATCACCAAAAATCACAATATAATTTAAATATCATTATTAAATAATTATAATTATAAAATTTCAAAATTATCCTTATTTAGAAAACTGGGTGTTACAATTCTACCCCCCTTAGAAGAATTTTGTCCTCAAAATTAAGATGATCGTACTCCTCCTAGGTCAAACCCCCAATCAAACAAGGTCGAAGGATAATATGCAATCATAGTCCTACTGGTCGTGATTCTAAAGTCTCGAACAGGGTAACTACGCTATCTAGCATATCATAAGAATATCCTGACAGGTACTAATGTAAATCACACATGAAAGTGGGGAGGAGAACAAGGATGTCAAACCTGCTAACCTGTCACCTGCAGCTTCAGTCTCCTTGACTGCCATAGCAAATGCTCCACCCCTCTGGTGCTGAGCTATAGGTGGTCTAGCTCCCTCAAAAGGAGGTACAGTGGGACAATCTATCATCTTGTGAGCACCAGACCCACAAAATAGACAAACCTTCAGTCTTCTCCTACAAGACTCCCAAACATGCCCTGCCTTCCTGCAATAGGCACAAGTCGGCACTCTGCGGTCATGTCTTCTAGGCTGATGCTGTGTCTTCTGAATCTGTACATGAGGCCTCTTAGCCTGGCCTCTGCCAATGCTGGCTCCCTGAAAGTCTCGACCCCTCTTCAGCTTTAACCCTAGATCGTCCTCTGTCGCCATAGCTCCTGCTAAGATCTCCGCGAAAGAAGCATCCCTGTCACTATTAGTCAATGACCGAACCTCTATGATTAAACCTCTGTAGAACTTCCTCGCCTTCGTCTTCTCGCTCAAGTCCTCAATGAATCTGCCCAGCCGGTAGAACTCTTCAGCATATTCCCCGACTGTCTGGCTCCCCTGAACCAGTCTCTCAAACTGTGCCTCTATGCCTCCAAGTGCTACGTCTGGAAAGAACAGCTCTTTGAAGGCTGCCCAAGTCTGTCCCTCGGTTCCTACTCGGGGGTCTGTCTGGTACCAGGTACAGGCCAGGTCCTGTATCTGGCTGCCTGCCGCCTCTATCTAAAGTCAGACTGGTATCTCTGCTAGCCGAAATATCTCCTCAATATGCTCTATCCAATCATCCGTATAGTAGATGCCCTCTGTACCAAGGAAATCCCTCGGATACATCTTCTGAAACTCCTGAATACCCGACGTCCTCTGATGGCACTGATGTGTCTGTCCTTTCTGTGGCTGTACGGTAACCATCTTCGCTGTCGTCCTGACCAGCTGGTGAGCCTCTTCTATACCCTGACGGAAGTCGGTAGTCTGACGCTGCTGCTGCTGCTGATGGAACTCCAGAATCCTCTCCACAAAGGAAAACAGGTGGGCAGCATCAACCAATCCTGCAGGTGGCTACGGATGCTGCTGCTGAAATATCTTAGAAATGACGGGGGTCGTCCTCCGAACAGGTAGGGCATACCCCCAAGGGCTACAGTCGTTCCTGTCTGATCAGGAACAGAAGGTGCTACAGTCCCAGCATCCTACTGTACTGGACGAGAGGTGGCAGACCCCTCTCCAGCGGCTGTTGTACCAGAGTGATGTGATCGTGTCTCCACCATCCTGAAGACAGATCGAACAAGGAAGTCAATACTGAGCAGGAATCGATATAATCAAGGGAAGACAGTTTATTTCAAAGAAGGCAAATCAGTAAGATGTGTAGATGTCATGATTTGAAGCAAAATTTTCCTAACTGTGATTGAGTAACTCTCCGTTAAAGCCTATCTCTTAATCCTATCGCAGGTTGTAGTGATACTCTAGTTTGAATACCACTACATAAACTCGACATGCATGGGCCACCACTAAAAATGTGTCACAATCTGCACCCAATGTAGGGGCACGAAAAGTGGGTACGTCCAGCCTACGTCGTAGTGTCAGCGGTAGAACGCTGTCCTAGGTTACTATTTAATCAATAACTCACACAATTATATAATGTACTTGTCAAATCTCAACTCCGAACGGAGGACAAGTATAGATATAATGAAATCTCAATCACAGTCTAAACACGATATAATAACACATAAGTTTATAACTAAGACTAAATAACAACAACGAAACCAACTATTAAATAATAATAATCTCAAACAATCTCAAAACAATATCTCACTTATTACCATTCAAGTTCTAAAACATGAAAACTAAACCAAGTCTACTAGCTAGTCTCCCGATCACTCCTGAGTGTCGGGGCCAAAGGTAGCTAAGCCATCTCCCGGTCCATAGTAAGTAGGGCAAGTATCCTTGGGACAAGCATCTGTAATATTTCAACAGGTCAAGTCAGGACAAGAACGAGCACAACTCATCAAGAAATCTCAAGTACATGACAAAGAACTATAAAGCAGTTTATAGACAGTTATATTGATGAACATGGCAGTTTTATACAGGTAGTGATGTAGAGAAACAATTAAGGTACAAGAAAAGTAAGGTAACTAAATAAGAAGAGAAATATGGCAATGAAGACTGTAAAATATAATCTAGCTAAACTAGAGTAACATGATATAAGTCCAGACAGTATAATATGAGTCAAGTATAATCCCAATGTGAGTCCAGACAATGTAATCTAATACCAAATGATTCCTGTACAAGATGAGTCCAGTATAAGTTGAGTCCAGTCAGTGATCAAAGATTCCAGGGTGAGGCCAGACTATACTCTAACAGTGTGTTTTAAAATATCGGGATCGACATGTAAACGACTGTAGGTAATACGGTACATCGCACACTCGACCAAGTATGGGATGGCTATTATTCCTGTATAATTCTAAGGGAGTGATTCCAGTATTTGGGAATGTTCACATGTCTACTCCAATATTTCTCTGCCCAACAAGTACAAGTGAATCCATAACCCGACACAAAAATAGTACAAGTCCAGCCAGAACATGAATGATACCAGTAAGTGATTCCAGGGTGATTACAGTAGGTGATTCCAGTAGGTGATGCCAGTAGTGGTTCCAGAAATGGAGGCCATACATGAATAAATGAGTGTCGCATGAAATGGATCCAGCAATATCAAATTGTGTTTGTAACAGAGAATCAAATAGAACTAACTAGAACTGAGGTACAGTAATCGACAAGTAAATAAAAGAACTATCAGAGAATGTACTCTGCTGATACTCTGAAAAGATTAGTATAATATCAAATATCTGCACCGGAGTCACAATGTCCTAAATAGAGCAGTATGGGTTATGATGTATTTAAAATAAGGTAAATGATGTTTACGATACAATCTACATGATTTCTAGGTCAATCTAGGTCAAAGTCAAACTTGGTCAACTCTGGGTCAAACCAAGTTAATATCTAGTCAAACTAGGTCAACAACAAGGTTATCCTGGTCAACTGGTCAAACTTAGACTAGCAAGGATCAATTTGGTCAAACTTAGACTAGCAAGGGTCAATTTGGTCAAACTTTTAGGGTTTTGGTCAAACTCTAGACTAGTGGGTCAACTCTAAGATATCTAACTCATATTCCTGGTCATAGGCTATTACCTACCACTCTACTTAACTACACTCAAAGATTCCTACCAATCAATTCATATGTGCAACTTGATTTCCAACTCCTCATTATTAAGACACACTCATATAGGTACCTCTTTATGATACATATTAACACATCCTTTCCCTCACACACAACACTATACCAACATCACCTATACCCCATACCACTCTTTTCCATCCATCCACATAACCTTATTTCATAAATACCCCTATATGCAATCCCACATTATGGTATATAATGATATATAGCCTCCTTATCACTAACATCCTATATATACAACATGCATCAAATTTAGGCAAAACTCACTACATGTATATAAATAGCCTAAGTAGTCATGGCCTCACTTGTATATATATATATATATATATATATATATATATATATATATATATATATATATATATATATATATATATATATATATATATATATATATATATATAAAATATATATATATATATATATTTATATATATATATATATATATATATATATATATATATATATATATATATATATATATATATATATATATTTTTATATATATATATATATATATATATAAAAAATATATATATATATATATATATATATATATATATATATATATATATATATATATATATATATATATATCCCATCACTAACCCACAATACCTATCCACATATATGCATATTGCCAAAACCTATAATCTAAGACATAAATCATGCATACACATACATCCTATATCGGCAATACACATTTACATATATATAGTGTATTACTCTACCTAATCTCACATAACCAATATCCCACATCCTCTGATACATATATACCTCTCCTCTCTTACACACACACACACACACACACACACACACACATATATATATTAAAATATATATATATATATATATATATATATATATATATATATATATATATATATATATATATATATATATAAAGTGCATATGGGCAGTTATGCTTATGCAATGTGGGAATTCCTTGATACCCAAGTTGAACCCAGGCCCCCCTACAACTGATACATTATGCAACATGGGCCAAAGAGGAAATTGACTCAAATGTAAAGTAGGGAAAATAGGGACTGTACTGATCTATATATATTCATCACACACACACACACACACACACACACACACACACACACACACACACACATATATATATATATATATATATATATATATATATATATATATATATATATATTTCAATGCATAAATATACATCATTACAACTTACCAAACTAAAACAACCATCAAAATCTACATAATCTAGATTTAAACCAACCAAACCCAGGTTTCAAGATCCTGAAACCATCTCAGGGTCAGTTTGCCAATCTCAGGTTTCAGTTTACATGTCAATGTGAACTCCATTCATGCATTCAGTGAATGAAGTTCATAATCAATTCTTCAAAACTCTCAGGTTTATATATCAACCAAACCAACCTAATCTCAGTTAACATCTAACAACCAAAATCTAACTTTGAAATCCTGATCAGTTTAGAAACTAAAACTTAAATTCAGTTTATAACTAAAACCCAAACTCTCAATGAAGTATCAGATGTCTCAAAGAGTTAAATTCCTATTTTCGAATTCAAATATCAGGTCATGTAAAGTATCAGTAACAACAATATCGAAACCCATTCAACCCAATATTCTCAGGTATCAGTTAAATCCAAAGAACCCAAATCTCGAGTGCAGAGGTGTCACCCACATGCGATCGTGTCAGGGGTGTCATTTCGTGTCCACATGAGTGGACACGAAGGTCCTGCCTATGCACAGACAGGTCCTCACATGTGTGTATTGAATGGGTTTGGATACAGTGTGTCCAACCAAATCCCTCGTGTTCGTGTCAGGGTGTCAAACAAGTGTCTAGGTGTCTACTGAACCAATGGGTTCATGTCCAAGTGGTGTCCAACAGGTCCAATCAAAAGTCGAATAGGTATCAGAGGACAGTGCTCAGCACTGTCTCATGCGGACATGTCGTGTCCGATTGGACATGACACAGAGCTCGAGACGATTCGAGCTTGTGTCAGTAGCTTGGTGGGGTGTCAGGGTATGTGTCTAGGTTCCTGAGTTGTGTCCACGAAGTCGCGTGTCCTAGATACAAAATCATATCAGTAGCTCAAAACTGGTATAAACATCACTGTACAAAATCAGTGCAGGTCGATTTTCTTCGTACACACATATCGAAAACCCGTAAAACTTTATGGGTGTGATGTCAGTCACTAGGCCAATGTGTCTACCAAATTTTGTGTCACGTAGTGCCGTGTCGTGTCCTTTAGGACACCCGAGCAGCAGGACAGCCGTACGAGCCCCGTGCAGTGTCTCGTACTGCGTGTCCAAGCCCCTAAACAGTGTCCAAACGTGCCTAAATTCGACTCAGTCAATTTGGGTTGTAATATACACCTGTTAGGCTTCACATACATGTAATTAGTTTTCAAAATTACAAAAATCCATTTCTATGTGACATTTCATCGAATACGTATTGAAATGCACCGATACATGTCCGATACGAACACGAAATGGGCACAAATTCCTACCAAACTTGGGCTAAACCTAGGAGGACCCTAAATGAATGCATCTATGGGAAGAAATCAGGAATTTACTAGGGTTTGTAGGGTTTTACCTATTGAGTGTTCAAAGTCAATGTAAAGAGCCTCGACTTAACGTCTTCCTCGATTTGCTACGGTACAAACATCTTCAAACCTCGCTAGCAAGCACCCATAAGTCTCCTCTAATGTTGGGGATGATGATGCAATTGATTTGACTCAATTTGGGCTCAATTTGGATTAATTGGGAGAGGTTTAGAGAAGAACAAAGTAGGGTTCTTCTAGGTTTTTTAAAAAGAGGCAAAGGCTTCTAAGTGTGACACTTATAGGAGGGAGGGATTGTATGGCTGGTCATCTAAGGAAATTAGGGTTTTACAATAGCTAGATGTGTGGCTAAGGTCTTTCCACCCAATTTCAAACCTTCCTATTGGTTCAAAGCTTTCTTTTTCACAAATATCCTAAGAAAAATATCCTACTAGAATAATATCTAGATATTACTAATCTTGGCACTTAGTAGGAATGTTCTAACCTCAAGACTAATCTAGGTAAACTTCTAGGTTAAGGCTTAACTAAAAGATTAGCACAATATTTAATTAATCAAAATTACAATTTCATAAAATTGTCTAAATGACCAAAATATACCTAGGCTAAAAAGTAGTAATTAGTCATCCTAATCACATGACTAGGCTCCCTTGGTCATGGTTAGTCTCTAGGCTTAGCAAAACTAGGGTTATACTAGTTAATCATCCAAATCATACTTCAATATTTTAACTAGTTTTAAATTAATTAAAAATCACCAAAAATCACAATATGATTTAAATATCATTATTAAATGATTATAATTATAAAATTTTAAAATTATCCTCATTTGGAAAATTGGGTGTTACATACAATAATACAGATTACAAGTTCGAAAGATAAGAATCCTATAGTAGGGTACATGTGTTTCTATGGAGTTATCAAAGAAATATGGGAGCTTGATTATCATACCTTTAACATTCTAGTATTTAAGTACGATTGGGTCCAGAGTAAGGGTGTTAAGGTTGGTGAATTTGGTTTGACATTGGTGAACCTTAATCGAGTTGGGTACAAATTAGATAGTTTTATTCTAGCTTTGCAAGCCAAACAAGTATTTTATGTAAAAGACTAACTAGATCTGCAATGGTCTGTTGTTTTGTCTACTAATCCAAAAGATTATCTACACAAAGGAGATTCCGAAGACATGGATAATTTGATGGAACATCATTCCTTTACTAATGTATCGTTGAATGATGGATTGTTAGATGTTGGGGATGACGATAATATGTTTTATAAAAGAGTGGGTTGTGAAGAAGATTAGGTTGATTAGTAAATTTGTATCTATGATTCTTTAACAAATTTCTATTTTCTAATGAAGCTACTATTCAGATTGGGTTGATTAGTAACTTCTTCTTTTCTATTCATTTATTTTATTAATGAAGCTTCTATTTATATTAGTATTTATTTGTTTTCTAACTTCTTCTCTTATGTAATATGTTTAGATTAGTGTTCATTTATTTTCTAATTTCTTCTCTTTACTTATGCAATATGTTTATATTAGTGTACATTTGTTTTCTAACTTCTTGTCTTTACTTATGCAACATGTTTTTACTTGTGTGCAGACATCCCCAATGCCTAAAATTAGCAATTCTGTTAATGACAAGAAGAGAAAATCGAAAGAGGTATACTGATATCAAGCTTTTGGATCACTAATTTCATTAATTTATGCTATAGTACTTCATATATTAGCATCAAACTGGAGCTATACTGTAGATATTATGCTCTAATACTTCACTAATTATGCTCTGATACTTCACTTGTGTAGGGCTCTCTAAGTGCTACTGATAATTATGCTCTGATACCGTCTTTCATTAGTTTGACAATTACGCTCTGATACTTCACTAATTTTTGTTGTCACAGGTTCTAGAAAGCCCTACACAAGTGGAAGCTGGCCCCTCTAAAAGAGGAACAAGAGGGCCTACAATGATGGAGAGAATAATTAAAAAAAGAAGTGATGGATCGAGGAAAATTGTCACTTTCAACGAGGCTGTACAACCTATCGGAGAGGTCGGGGCAGAATGTATTAGTTTGCTAGGGGTTTGTGTAAGAAGTATGATACCAATCACTTACAATGATTGGCGGAGAGTTCCTACAAATGTTAAAGAGAATGCATGGGCCTCAGTTGAGAAATTTATATTGAAATTAAAATTATTTTGAGTTTATTGCTTGGTTATTAGTAATCTTACAAGTATATGTGATACCAATCATTTACAATGATTGGCGGAGAGTCCCTACAAATGTTAAAGAGAATGCATGGGCCTTAGTTAAGGTAAATTTATATTGAAGAATAAAATTGTTTTAAGTTTATTGCTTGGTTATTAGTAATCTTACTTAATATGCATCAAAGCTTAATTAGGTTTAGTTTTGAGTGGTGTTCAGAAAAAGTAAAATACGGCAATGTGTTTCCAAAACATGGAGACTAAGTATGTCAATATAGAAGATTAATTAGGTTCAGTTTTGAGTGGTATGTGCAGCTACTTATTTGAATGCCAAGTATCAGTTTGGCAACAGAAATATGTATCAACATGGTAGCATCTTAGTTAGAGGTGTCATAAATGTGAACTAGTAAGTATCAGATGCTAAGATATACCAGGAATGTAGTAATTAACTAACATCGGATATAAAGCTTAGGTGCAGTTTAGTTTAACTATTAGTTATCAAAAATTTAGTATTGGTTCTTCATCACAGCCAACATAAAGTAGTAGTTTGTTGGTTCCAGCATTTGCAAGTGGAAGTTGGTGAAAAGCAGTTTCAGTTAAAATTAGACTTGCAATTAGGTGGCAGCAGTGAGTATTAGAGTTCTGACTTGTAATTCAAATGGACTTTGATACTAGGAGATACTAGCTATGAGTATCTCTGCATATCATCATTCTCTACTAGTAGATATTAGTTGTGATACTGTGATACTAATTATACCTAGTAGATATTAGCTCTGATTACTATACTAAGCCACAATGCTTTGATACTTAGACATTAGCTCTGATCCTTAGATATTAGCTCTGATACTAAGCCACAATGCTTTGATAATTAGACAATATACTATGAATGATGGTTTGTGAAGCTAACAATGTATTTTTAATTGGCTACATGGATTCTCGATGAATGATGGTTTGTGAAGCTGTGGGCTTCGGTTTCGATGGTTTGTGAAGCTGCGGGCTTCGGTTGCGATATGGTTTGTGAAGCTGCGGGCTTTCGTTAAGGGTATTTTGTTGTATTCTGGAACTTTAGTTAATGAAGTAGGGTTGGTATATCATGTACAAGTGTGATTTGTGAACAATTTTATTTTTTTGTTGGTTATTGAACAAAAGTACTGGTTGAATGTAAGAACATATTTGTTTTGTTAATATAAAAAGTGTATTATAAATTATTTGATGTTTCTGAGAGATTCTAGAATTTATATTACGCATTTCTGGATTTGATATTATGCGTGGATCTCGTAACATCGGCAACGTAAATAGGAATTAATAAACAGGGTCTCTTGACGGCTAAGAAAAGTAAACAAAAAGATAATCTATGTTGACGGTCGTTAATCGTCAGCTAGGCCAGCGTTAGGAAAAGTACGCACCAATATTGACGGTCTAAAACTGGGTTTAATTGTCGGCAAAAACCCGTCAACTAAATCAATTTTAGTTGACGGCCAAAACCCGTCAACTAAAGTCACTTTAGTTGACGACTAAAAGCCATCAACTAAAGTGGAAACTTTTACTGACATTGGCCTAGCTGACAGAAGGGAAACCGTCAACTAAACCGTTTGGTGATGGAGAAAAACAGTCACTAAAAGTCATTTTTCTTGTAGTGTTTCAAATCAATAAACATTGTTAGTACCTCTAGACTATTGTAATTATTACATATGGACTTGTTTGGACCAAGTAGAGTCGTCAGTCTTGGCGGTAAGCTGTATGCTTTCGTAATAGTTGATGACTATTCACGATATAGTTGGGTTTACTTTCTTGTAAATAAAAATGAGACCTTTTTCGTATTTGTGTCTTTTGTAAAAAGGTACAAAATGAGAAAGGATTCATGATTACTCGCATTCAAAGTGATCATGGAGGAGAATTTGATAGCCATGACTTTAAAATATTTTATGATTCGAATGGTTTATCACACGAATTCTCTTGCCCCAGAACTCCTCAACAGAATGGCATTGTGTAGAGGAAGAATAGAAATCTTGGCGATATGGCCAGAGTTATACTTAACTAGCATAATCTTCCAAAGTATTCTTGGTCAAAAGCTGTTTATACAGCATGCCATGTATTAAACAGAGTTCTTATTAGACCAATTTCCAAAAAGACTACGTATGAATTATGGTTCAATAGAATTCCTAATGTTAGTTATTTTAAAGTGTTTGGTTGCAGATATTTTATCTTAAACGCTAAAGACAACTTAGGAAAATTTGATAAAAAAGCCGACGAAGGAATATTTTTGGGATATGCTGCAAAGAGCAAAGGATATAGAGTATTCAACAAAAGATCACTTGTTGTTGAAGAGTCAATAAGCGTCACCTTTGACGAGCTGAATAGCCAACGCAACAACGACAATGACAATGAAGGTGAGAAAACTCTCTCAGACAAAATACTGAAGATACACCAACCTCGTACCTGGAAAGTCTGCCGAAGCGATTGTAGTTTACACCAAATCATCCAGAAGAATTGGTAATAGGTGATGTATCAAAAGGTGTAAGTACTTGTTCAAGTACTAGAGATATAGTTGCTAATGTTGCATTCATTTCTAAGATAGATCCTAAGAATGTTGTAGAAGCTTTTAATGATAAATTTTGGATTTCTGCAATGCAAGAGGAACTAAATTTTGGATTTCTAAAAGGAACTAAATAGATCCTAAGAATGATAAATTTTGGATTTCTAAGATAAATTTTGGATTTCTGTAATGCAAGATAGATCCTAAAAATGTTGTAGCAGGCATTGACTATGAGACATATGCTCCAGTTGCTAGACTAAAATCCATTCGTATGCTTTATGCTTTTACAAGTTTTTATGGTTTCAAACTTTTTTAAATGGATGTCGAAAGTGCTTTTTCTAAATGGTTTTATAAAAGAAGAAGTTTTTGTCAAACAATCTCCTGTTTTTGAAGATTTCAAAAAACTTGATTACGTATTCAAGCTTCATAAGGCTCTCTATGGACTCAAACAAGCACATCGTGTATGGTATGGGCACCTTAGTTTCTTCTTACTTGAATACATTTTTTCAAACGAAAAGGTTGATTCTACTTTTTTTTATAAAATCTTTAGATAAGCATATTTTATCAGTACAGATATATGTAGATGACATTATCTTTGGATCAACGAATGAGATGCTATGTAACGAGTTTGATAAGTGTATGCAGAGTGAATGTGAAATAAGCTTGGTGGGAGAACTAACATTCATTCTTGGGCTACAAATCAAGCAAAGTTCATAAGGGATCTTCATCAATCAAGCCAAATATACAAAAGACATGCTAGAGAAGTTTGATACATATAACGTCAAACCAATTGTTACTCCGATGGCAACGTCTACAAAGCTTGGTATGGATGAAAGTAGTACACCAACTGAAGTACGTAAATACAGAGGTATGATTGGTAGTTTACTATATCTAACTGCTAGTCATCCAGATATTATGTTTTCAGTATGCTTATATGCTAGATATCAGGCCTGTCCTAAGGAATCACGTGTGAGCGTCGTTAAGCGTATCCTCCGATACCTTAAAGGTACTTTGACAACCGGTCTATGGTATCCCAAAATCGATTCGATTGACCTGATAGGTTACTCGGACACAGATTTTGCTAGAAGCAAGGTCGATCGTAAGAGTACCAGTGGCACATGTCATTTCTTAGGTAAGTCCTTAGTCTCCTGGTTTTTTAAAAAGAAAAATTATGTTGCATTATTGACAACCGAGGATGAGTATATGGCCGAAGGACATTGTTGGGCTTAGATTTTGTGGATGAAGCAAACTTTGGAAGACTATCAGTTATCTTATAACCAAATCCCTATTTACTACGATAACACTAGTTCAATCAATCTCATGAAGCATCCTGTTTTCCATTCTCGTTTAGAATTTATTGAAGATTGTTTAGAATTTGTTGACACTGAAAATCAATTAGCTGACATCTTCACTAAATCCCTAGCTAAAGATCGTTTTAACTTTATACGAATAGAATTAGGAATTTTAGATATTGAAGTTTTATAATTAAATATAACTTGATCTGAATTCATAAATTCATAGAAAATATTTTGGTTTTAAGCCGAAAGGGCCCTTCCGACAAAAAGACGTAAAAGTCTAAGCAATACGGTACCAAGTGTCTTCGAACTACTGCTAGCTGGGATCCGGACCCTACAGCTAACCCAAAATAATCTATACGCTTTATGTATTTTGGTTAATGAATATTAATTATTTTTCTTCAACAAAAGTATTTCTAATTACACTTTGCATTTATGTTAAAACCTGTACCACTTTTTCTTTCCAATTCTATTCTCACTACCCAGGGACCAAACTCGGACCGAGATCTGTCCGAACTCGGGCCGAACTCGGTCCAGGGTAATCAGAATAGAAGTTGGACGGTCCAGTTCTCCTCTTTAAAATCCTACCAAAACTCATCTTTTTTATCAACAACAGCCAAAAACCACCCGAAACCCTAACCCCAGCCACCTTATAACTCCCTCTTCCAAGACTCTCAATCCATAAAAACTTAGATTCGGAGCTATCTCGGGGTTTCTTTCTACTGTTTCATGTCGTCCCCAGGATGCTCCACCTATCCATATTCTTAAGCATTATAGAGTCGCTCATATTCCTGCGGTTCAGGCTCCTCCTCCTCCTCTTGTTGACCCATCAGCCGGTAGTTTACATCTTCCCATCCCCCCAGTGGTGTTACCCTTAAGTCTCTTCAGGCCATGATGATGGATCAGTTTAGGTCCATGGATTTTCGTACCATTATTCAATTACATGCCATATCCAACACCATGAGGGATGTTACCTACAGTTTTGCTCACAACCCTGGTGGTCCTATTTCCATGGTTCGTGACCCCTCGGAGATTGGTCATAACATTAATGATCGAGAGGCTTAGTGATACTTTGACTCTACAACTGCCCGCTATTATCCTCATCGTACTGCTGAGTCTGATCCTTCTAGGACAGCGGATACTGATGACGATGAGGAAGATGATTGAGGATATTCCCTAGTGATATAGTGTCATTTTTTATGCCCTAGTTATGTCTTTTTATGTATTAGTGATAAATGCTTCTTTCAAGCATTATCAGACTTTAGTTATTATGAGACTTTCATTTTAGTTGGCATGTATCAGTATATATACTGTCACGACCTGCACCCATTTTTCGGACGCGATAGCGTGAGCAAGCCAGCTACGTATCGAGCGGACTCCAGCCCAACTCGAAGACGTAAACGCTGTCAAGGCTGTGGTATATTGCCAAATCATGGCAATACAATCTATATCTCAATCCATAATAAGATAATAAAATATGAATGAACACTATGGGTCGTGGTCTGCAGCCCACTAGCATATATGTCTGATAAGACTCTAAAGAAAATAACAAGAGTCTAAAACTGAACCAAGAAACATGATATCTCATGATAAGGAATGTAAAGCACGAAAGGATAACAAACGTAATAATGATACCTGAATCCTACAAGAATCGCAAATCCTCCGCCATCCAGAACTACTAGCTAACTCCATGCAATCACTAAACCTGAAGAGATCATCAGGTCCTCAGAGGACATAGCAAGATACATAATATACATGCCTATCTAACAGTTTTATCATACGCAAGAGGATAAACAAGAAAACAGGAACACGACAAATGACCACGAACACAAACACGAACACACTAATACGAACACGAACACTAGAACAACTACGTACAAATGAACTGCTGGATGACCGATAATCACGAGATCAATGGAAGAAATCAAACCCTCATCCCGAGTGTGGACTCACGGGTTTGAACTAAGCACTAACCCTCGTCCCGAGTGTGGACTCTCTGGTTAGCTCACGGCAAGACACCCTCATCCCGTGTGTAGACTCTCTGGTGTAATTGATCAACCCTTGTCCCGAGTGTGGACTCTCTGGTGCTAATGAACACGAAAAACACCCTCGTCCCGTGTGTGGACTCTCTGGTGCAAATAATCGATATCCTCGTCCCGAGTGTGGACTCACGAATGTAAACAGATCAAGAAAAACACCCTCGTCTCGAGTGTGGACTCTCTGATGCCAAGGAAATAATATCAAGGATTTAGCAGTTCAATTATACGTACTCGTTCTATGACACGACTCAAGTAAGGTACTAACGAGAACAACTCCAAATGTAAAAACTTGAACACGACTATATGTAATGAAAACAACTCAACAGAATATAATACGAAGAGCACACGTCCATAACAATCAAAAGACTGAATAACGAAATGTAATGCATGTAAATAAAACTATAGAGGGAGGCAAGGTATACTTGCCTGGAGGTTGCACGCAAATTCCACAAAATATAGTCAACTGGTAAGTCGATATGTCCAAGTCATCATAACTGTCTCCGAAAGCTGAAACATATATTGCCACCATTCTCAGAATAGTCAAATTAGCTCGGATTGCCTATCCTTAAGTCCAATTCTGGACACAGGGGCAAAACGGTAATTTCGGACCAAAACGGTGTCCGCCGTTGGACCCGCTTTCCACCGAAAACGTGCCAGAGTCAATGGTCTCTAAAGTCGTCAAATAACATGTCTACAGATCTGGTTCGATGATACGAACCCAAGGGTATGTCCAATTTTGAATTTTGGTGGGCCGTGCATAAAATCACTCGTTGAGTCGGACCGTGGGGCCCGTAAAACGATGATCCAATCAACTGTCTCAGATTCGGACCAAACTTGGCATACATGACCAAAAAAATGATACGGTCCTGTTGGCGCAAGTTTCATCTCGATCTGACGAGCGTGCACAAAGTAATTGAGAAATTTGCACAGAGACCGATACGGTGAATTTTAACGGATACGTATCAAATTCGTCGCGCACACGCGACCAATTTGAATTCAGTCAAAGCCCACATGTCCACGAAGCCGATACGCACCTTTTGATGCTTTCGGTTTGCGACCACGTCGCCCGGATTGGCGGGACGCACATCGTACCGGAGTATTTTTCCTATTTTCTATGTTTTTGAAAACAGATTTTTGTTGAACTTCACGCTGGATTATCTTGCTGAAAAATAAACGAACTCAAAAAGCATAAACTGTGTTCTAGTGTCCTATAGGTTGTCTATAACTTCTTCAAATACATTTTCAAAATCGTTCATGGTTTGGAAGATAACTGACCTTAAAGTAGGGTAGTCGGTGTAACACCCACTTTTCTAAATTGAGGGTAATTTTGAACTTTTGTAAAAGTTTATTATTTAATAATAGGATTTATGATTTATGAAATTTTTTAATTAATTTAATATTATTTAAAATTGGTAAATTATAATTTTGATGTGTTAGCTAGTGAACTCTAGAACTGTAGAGCCTAGAGACTAACCATGACCATGTGAACCTAACCATGTGATTAGAATGACTATATACAACTTTTTAGGCTAAGGGTATTTAGGTCATTTTGTGACTTTTGAATTATTTAGGATTTTGATTAATTGGTGAATTTTAGATTATTTTAATAATATTTAAATTGATGTATTATGATTTTGGTCATTTTTCATATTTTAATATTTTGGGAAAATTTTATATTTTTAATATTATTTTTATTGGATTTGTTTAGTCGGGTTTGAGTTTCGTCTCGTTCCGACTTGTATTGTGACCCGGGTAGCTTGAACTCTACATGGGACCCAATATTAAGTTAAGCATGGCTCACAAGACCCAACATTAAGTTAGTTAATTAAACTAATTTTTATCATGTTAGAATGGTTAAGTTAGAGACTCAAAACTAGATCATTTTGACCCCAAACTTGAACCTAGTCTAGACTTAACCATATGAGACTAGAGAGGGGCAATTAGGACATTTCCCATTAGCCCTAATGGACTCTTTATGGCAGCCACTTTTAGGAGAGAATGATTCATTTCATTCATTACAATCTTGCCTCTTTTATTTTCCTTTTGTTTTTCCCCAATTTTAGAGAGCCTTTCCATTGATTTGATCTCCAAATCAAATCATTCCTTCACCAAACCTTCCCTCAATCATTCCCAGTCTCCAAGGGAAGGGTGATACCAAGGATTGGAAGAGGAGTGCAAGGAGGAGTGTCCACTTTGAGGGATCTTCGTATCGGAGCCGTGTCCTAATTTTTATTAGGATTCTACTCCCAATAGGTAAAACCCATCCTCTAAATCAATTTTCTTTGCATATAAATTAGTTTTGAATCCGTAGGATCCATCCTTATGCATGTGTCCCATTTAGATTCAAATTTGAGGCCATTTGGAGCTCTCTCGAGGATTTTAGATATGTATCTTGTGTCCTACTTGATAGATCCCAAATTAGGACACCCCATGTGTATGTATGTATGATAATAGTTTAAATAGATATTTAAATTCAGTTTTATAATGGTTAGAGAGTGGATTGATCTTAGTTAGGATGGTTAGAATGAGTTTCATTTGGATACCTATGTTTGTATCTAAGTATCTTGGCCTATATGTGTTCTTTTGTCAAATCCGTCATAATTTTCATCCACGTTTTTATTAACCAAAGCAACTTAGAAATGTCATAACTTTTAGCTTAGAACTCCGATTTATCTTCCATTTTTTTAAAAGAACCGTATCGAAGTTAGCTTTCCAAATATATATTTTAATAAGCCAAATTCTTTCTGTAACTTTCTGTAGAATTATTTGAGTGTCAGCTGTATGAAAGACGAACGTGTTTCGGTATTTTCGCAATTTCGGGAGCTTTCGGACACGAAAATGTGACCCGTTTAAAGTTTTTGAAAGCTAACACAAAGACCTACGACATACTTTAATCCTAGAATTTAGTGAATGCCCAATTGGTATAGTATTGGTTTTAAGTAGAAGAGTGACTAAACGATATATGCATTTTGTGTAACCTATGAGCCTATGTAGTATGGATATTAAATGAATATAGAGTATGTAATGCATGATATGTTAGATGAATGAAATGATATATATATGATATATATTCTCTTTACATTAATGTATATATATGGTTGAATGCAAGCATGTAGGAATGTAATTAATATAATGCATATAAGCAATGCATGAATGAAAGAATGATATACAATGTATGCATGAAGATATATATGTAATAATAGATATGAATGCATAATGTATAAATATTATAATGCAATATATAATGATAACATGTATAGTAATGTAGAGTATATGATGCAAGCATGAATGAATGGAGAAAATACATGTATATAGGTAATATAGAATGTAATATATGAATGCAAGCATGCAAGATAATGTATTGTATCTATATATGATGTATTCAACTTAAAGATAATGTAATATATGAAAGGAATGAATGATAATATATAACATGATATGTAAGGTAATACAAGGTATGAAATATATGATGTGTGCATATTTGTATGTCTCTATGTTAATGTATGAAATGATATGAATATACAATGTATGCATATGTATAAAACATGTAGGTAATGCATAGATGCATGAATGAAATAAATGTTTGCAATATGTTAATATAAATACAAGTATCTAATATGCATGAATGTAAGTATAATATAATACAAGTAAACATGTATGTATCATGTAAATGTAATATACATGATATGTATGTATACATGTATACAAGGTAAGTATTTATGTATGTATTTCTATAAACTGAGTTAACCTATAACCTTTTACACACATGCATTCATATACCCTTTGACATCATGTATCCCATGTCACATACATCTACCTATCACAAAATTTTAGAACACTAACACATATCCTTTCACACACATGCCAAACACACACATACTCACTTACTCTTTTACCTCTCTTTCTCTCTCTATATATATATGTATGTGCCTATATATATAGCTTTCCTATATATATCTATGTATATGAATATGTGAATAGTGATGCATATATATATGTGGGATGTACATATAGGTAGCCTATATGTTATGAGTGTACTACAATATATTAGATATATATATTGTTATGTGTATATGTGTTTGTGGTTTGGCTTAGGCATGATATAGCCTATAGCCTATGGCTCTTAGCCTATGGTGTGTCTGTTTGCCTAGTGAGAGTTTAGTTAGACTTGTTTAGTCTTTATTAGGCCTAGAATAGACTAGTTAGACTAGTATAGACTTGTTTGGTTTAGGTTTGACCTAGTTGACCTAGTTTGACTAGTCTAGTTGACTAGAGTTGACCAAGTGTTGACTTTAGCCTAGTTTGACCTAGACAGCATGTAGATGTATTATAGCAGTCTATTTTCTTATTTTAGACATGTTGTAACTTGTGTTGCTCTGATTAGGAGACAGACACCTCTCCTCAGGCAGTACACCCTCTTCGGACATTCAGTTATCAGGCGAGTACATTCTCTGATCATTTTATATCTTGTTTAGGATTATATTTCCTGCTTTAGATTATCTTACTTGATGCTGACACGTTGGTAACACGGATTAGTACTATATGGATCCCTTCATGAGATGTTATCCTTCTCGGGAGCATCAGATACTTTTGTCCAGTGTGTTTCGCTTACATCACATATCTTATGCTTCTATTATCATGAATCTTCGGGAATCAGCTAGTGACTCATGTACTCACATGATCACCGAGCATTCACGAATCAATTCATGAATCACCCTTTATGAGCAACGTAGTATAATCATGAATCATAACGTAACTTGAATGGATCTTTGTGTATTGATTGGGGATGGGGGAGTATAAATGAACATGTGAATAAATCCAAGTAGTGTAATCATGAATCAATTCCAAGTAGTGTAATCATGAATCAGTCCTTAGCCATTCACATGTTTATCCAGTACTCTGAATCACTAGCACTGTCTCTCTTTATATGTATCATAGATATTTACTAACAGTCTCTCTCTTACATTATGCTATTCTTCTGTTTTCTGTATTTTATTCTCTAGCATGATTACATTTCCTTTCCTGCTATGACTTGTTGAGATGTATTGTGCTCGCTCCTGTCCTGACTGGACCTGTTGATAAATTTTACAGATAGCCTGGAGGTTGCCTGCTAGCCTAGAGGAGACACAGTAGAGGTTGTATAGATAGCTAGGGTTTTGCTTATAGTTTATTTTCAGTTGTCTTTAGTTGTATTTATGGATTACTGTATTTCAGCTTTGAGATGTATTTCTGGGTTGTGTATCTTAGACACTTAGACTTCTATCTGCTGTATCCCTTTTAGATTTCATGTTTTATCTATCTTCCATTATGCTCTACCTTAGATGTGATTGAGACGGTACCTGCTATGTCAACCCCATTCGGGGAGTATAAACTGTTTAGCTTTATATTGTTAGATGTTATGACCTAGGACAGCGTTCTACTGCCGACACTGCGGCATAGGCTGGACGTACCCACTTCTCGTGCCCTTACTTTAGGGTGCGGGTCGTGACAGTCGGTCTACGAAACTGTTCTGCTTTCGAACAGTTACACGCCCATTTTTGTAAGCCCCTAGTTTTTAAATATTATTTTTATACTTTTAAATAGTGTTTATATCCTTAAAATAAATTATTATAATTATTATAAATTTTTCTAGAAGTTTTAAATAAATTTTAATGATTTTTAAAGCAAAATATATCATTTTGTAATTAATTAAATTGTTTTAATATCCATTCGCAATTGTTTTAATTATTTTAATTAGAGTTTGCAATATTCGATTTGTCTGTGCAAATTAAATTGTGCACAGAACCACAGCGGGGGTGTATATGCAAATTGGAATTTGCATTAAACTAAGGCGGTTGTGTTTAGTGTAAATATCAAACTAGGAGGGGGCTTTCTGTAAAACCCTAACCCGACGACCCCCGCGCTGTCGTCGTCTCCGACTAACCCCGACAAAAACCCTAACCCTAATCCTAATCTAAAATCCTAATTCGACCGACCTACAGCCCTATAAGACCACCCCGACCCCAAACCCTAACCCTAGACTTTCCCCGACCACCCCAACGACCACCACAGCGCCGCCCAACCCCACTTTCTTCCCCGACGATCGCCAGAACCCTAGATCTAGGTTTCCTATCGTCCAGAGCCGCTTCACGATGAACCACCACCGCCAACCGACGCGTCTCGACGAGCTGACCCCCGTCCTATTTTTCCCTGACCACCCCGACGACTCGTCCATCGTGCAACGCCCCCGAACGCCACCGCCTCTCGGACGCGTACGTGTCTTCTAGTCTCTAGTGTCGCGTTGTGTCTCGTGTTCACATTACTGGACTCGTCAGGACAGAAGGAACCCTGTGATGGGCATGGACACGGCTAGTTCGAGTCGTGCGTGTCATGCACGACCCGGACACTTGGACTCGACCGTTCTTGTAGAAGCATGGAAAAGAATAAAGAAAGGTTCATGCGGCCAAGGATCTCCATGCGGTTCAGAGAGCCCATGCGGCTCAGGGATCCATGCGGTTCAAGAGTCTATGCGGCTCGAATAATTCTATGCGGCCCAGAGAGGAGCCACGTGGCCTTCAACAGGTTCTTCCTTTCATCTTTTGCTGTATTTAATGCCCTGACGGCTGACAACTCTGACGAAATGATAGCTATGACAAAAAGAGGCAATAATGACTGACGTAATGGCGCGTCCCTAGGAAAGAGAAGAAAATCTTCTCACAGTTGGCAGAATCCATCTAATCCCGAGGCATGCGGCTGCTACATTTATGCGGCCGCCCATCAGCATACGGTTGCATCCTTTATGCGGCCGACCATCAGCATGCGGCTGCATCCCTTATGCGGCCGTCCATCAGCATGCGGCTGTCCACTCCCATGCGGCTGTCCATCTTCATGCGGCTGTTCATCCCCATGCGGCTGCTCATCTTCATGCGGCCATTTAGCCTCATGCGGCCCACTCATCTGCGGCTCTGCCAAGATGATTGAGACACATGGCAGTCTTATCTTCTTGGGATTATGGGTGTTAACAAATCTTAATCAGATTTGTTACAATAAATGCCCAGATCAAATCAAATCGAGCAAATTAGACACGTGGCAGGCCATTACAAGTCGTGCATATTCATGGCAATCAGCATTTATTGTCCACAGAGATTTAATGCAATCACATTAATTGCTTAAATCTATCATATGCAAGATGGACGGCCCAGATTAACTAACTCTCAGGCCGCCGACTTTTGGATGGGCAATCATTGCAAAACCCTAATGATGTCCCCCACTCTTATAAATAGCAAGGTGCCATTCCCTTGCAAGAGAACGAACACACACACACAGAGAGAGAGACACATAGAGAGAGAGACCCCGGCCCGGATCCAGAGAGAATCAGAAGGAGCATATACAGAGAGAGAAAAGAGAGCATTTCTTCATCAACGCCAAGTACTTCTTCTCCAGAGCCAAGTCTCCACCCGATCGTCCAAGGAGTAAGGCAGAGCTGCCGTCGCTTTCTCGAGCCTCTATCGTCATCCCCCAGAATCGAAAATAAACAATTGTACTTAGATTGCTGTACCTAGGTTTTCGTCCCTAGGCTTTCTTTGTACAAGCGAGTTTGTATTGTGAGTCTAAGTTCAGTCCTCCGATAATTGTTCTGTTCTTTTACAATCAATGGCAAACACGATGGCGACTCTGCTGGAGAAAAACTTCTCCATGGCTGAGGAGTTGGTGACGTAATCGGATGCAGCCAAACTTGGCTCCACGCAACAGAAGATGGTCGTCCACTTCGACCAACAGGCATTTGAAAAAATGCTCTCTGAAGGGAGCGCTGGCCCGGCCCAGAAGCGAATCCATACAAAGAAGGCTCACAGGGAGTGGAGGCCAAAGTCATTTGCTCCTCCCCAAGCTTTGGACGGAGTACTCTCTGCTACCCAAGACAGCGAAGGCGACTCTCATGCGGCCCCACTTCAAGCCATAGAGGACTCTGCTGTCCCCAAGTCCGGCAGAGGAAAGCACTATAATGCTGGACTTGCAGGGGCAAAGAGTGATTCTATGCGCTCCAGGAAGAAATCGAACAAAGGCACTAGCCACAAAACGAAGACTCATGCGGCCAAGATTGCCAGCCGCATGAATGATGACCATACGGCCGAAACTGCCAGCCAAATGCATAACAATCATGCGGCCAGGATTTCCAGTCGCATGGAGAATACCTATGCGGCTGAGACTTCCAGCCGCATGAAGAAAGCCCATACGGCTACGACTGTTAGCTACATGAAGATTATTAGCCGCATGTCGCCTGCTCCACGCGGCTCTGTCTTCGACCGCCTCTCCTATGGTCCTGATCTCTTGTGCTCCCAAGAAGACATGTCTGACTCTCTCCAGCACCACTTAGACTCTTCCTACTATGTGCCCTCACGTACTAGAGTGAAGAAGTCTAGGGCAGCACGAGCTTAGCAAGCTCGGTCCGCTGATCCGACCTCTGACCATCCGAGCGTTCCACATACTGTTATGCGGGCCTCAGATAGGAAGTTGTACAGAACCACTCGAGTCCAGCCCCCGGCGGCAAACGGACAGAGAGGTCCCCAAAAGTCTTCCAAAATCTAGGGAGCAAACATAGTCACTCCGGACCCATTTGACTTGCGTGAGGCCATCATCCACAAACGCAAGAAAAGAGAAGGTGCCTCGGGGTACAAAGAGTCCTCCCACGAACGTCACTGCACCCAAGTCATCGTCAACTGCTGTTGTAATAAAGACCGACAGTCCGTCTTCCAAAGACTGCAACAACCATGTTCAGAAGATGAGGCACTTCCCGTCGTCTCCTGCAACTCTGCTCAGAAAATCCCTGCCGATGGGAGAGGGAAGAAGACTAATGTTCCCAGCCCGAAGATTTCACCCACTATGACTAAGAGACGATCGTCTAAGCGGGTGCCCACCACCGGAGTTTCCAGGGTACCCGTTGAAAGACGAAATCTGCTACAGTGGAAGATTCATCATCCACATCATTGGGGGTTGCTGGGACTGGGGGTAGCACCCCTCCGAACCTCCACGACAATCCGATGTTCCAAGAAGACGAGCTGGGGGAAACAACTCTTCCATTAGATGCAGCAAATCCTGACGAAGCAAACTCGGAAGACGGGGTACTGTTCCTTCTGAGTCCGAACCAGAGGAAGACGTTCCCACATACCCCGATGACTTCTCATTATAGGGGTATAATTCGGAGTGTACGTCATCTACCGTCCCTTCCACTTCTACTCATGTCAGGACGGCATTTATGACAAACGACGAACAGGACGGTCCCAGTGATCGCCAACGCATCGACACTCTGGAGGCCATACTTCGTACTTTGGTCAAATCCGTGGACGAGATCAAAGCAGTCCTCCCTACTCTGCTGGAAGGAACGTCTGGCCAAACAAACTCGGGTCCCGCAGTCAATACAGACTTGAACTCAGCAGCACCGAACCCAGGCAATATTCCTCCTGAAATGTCGGCTCCTACCGCTGCAGACGAAGCCACGGAGGCAAGAAGAGAGGTCTAGGAGCTCCGGGCCATGTTCCACGCCAGAAAAAACTGCCAAGACCTCAGGATACGACAATCGTATTCCGCTGCGTGGAGAGATGTTCCCTTTCCACCAAAGTATAAACCATTCCACATCAATCCATATGATAGGAAGTCCTTCGCAAGTTGGTACATCACTTACTTCGAGGTCACCACTGACCATCTGCCCCATGACGATGCCATCCTTACACAATTATTCATTGGGGCATTGGAAGGAGTCGCCTTCGACTGGTACCGTAACCTGCCAGATAACTGCATCCACTCCTTTGCCAGCTTCAAGCGCATGTTTTTGGAGAGATTCTACGAAGTAGGATAGGACATCACAATGTCCACCCTCATGGACGTCGTTCAAGGGGAGAAAGAGCTGACAAGGAACTATATTGAGCGGTTCCGCCAAACCGCCATGAAGCTGTCGTCCGGTAATCCGAATTCCTCCTTAATTGAAATTTGCCAAAAGAGACTGCTTCCAACAATCAGCCTCTGGATGGGTGAAAGTCAATTTAAGGACTGGAAGACGTTTATCATCAGTGCCACTAGAACCGAGGACAGGTTGAAGAAAGCTCGCCAACTGGGATTGCACAGCTCGGAGGGAGAGGACAAGGGCAAGCGTCCTAATACCAACAACAACAATGGGGGTAGCTCCACCAACAATCGGCACAACAAGGGCAAGCAGGCTATGGTGGCCGACACAGCCCAGAAACCTGAGTCAAAACCGACAGACAAATAATGGCCGCAAATGACCTACTCCTTCGAAGACGGCCACGTCAAGCCTATCTTGGACATGCTCATACAAGGAGACAGAATTTAGCTCCCTCCACTAAGACGGGAACCTCGGTCGGCAAAAATAGAGAACCCAAAGTACTGCCATTACCACCGCTATGTCCACCATGTTACACACGACTGCTACCAACTAAAACGGTACATCTAACATCTCATCGATTCGAACGCTCTGGCCATCGATTTCGAAGAGGTAACTGTGGCAGCCAATATGGTGTCAGTACAATTTGGCAGCTTTCCTCCAACAGAAACTCAAGACGGTGTGGTACCCATCCCTTTGGCGACAATGGAGATTGCTACTCTTCTACCTCCCCGAGATCAGGCGGCTGGTCTAGTGCCCCTCACCACATCACGGGGGGAGGTCATGTGGGTCCATCCGGACCTGGTACTCGAGGTGACTCAATCCACACCCCCTTCCATTCGCAAGAAGAAGAGTGGAAAAGTCAGATCCTGCCACACAATCTCGGTAGACATTGAAGAAGCCACAGCTGTCGTTACCCGGTCTGGGGCACAATCCCAACCTGTGGCTGATAACTCGATTGAAGATCATCAGCCAGCTACTGATGACGCTCCAGGACCTTCTCAACCTCCGACGACCGACAAGCCTAGGCCGAAGGAGACTCACTTTGACAAATCCCTCCGAAAAGAGGTGCCGCAGGGGCTGGAGAAGCCCTACAACTTCGACATCTTGGCGCAATTGGCCAACACACCGGCCAAATTGTCATTATACGAGCTCCTGAGACTCTCGAAGGATGTTCGCACGGCTTTGAGCGATGCACTCCAGAATGCCGATGCCTATCTGGCTCAGGTCAACCTCACGGGAGAAAGCCCGCCTGCAGATATCTAAGACAGCGCTTGCACGGGAGTGATGCCCAACATTGTCTTTACTCCGCAGGATATGCTCATCAAAACCAACTTGCACGATCGCCCGTAATATTACACTGGATACATCGACGACGTAAAGGTGGATCGGATGCACATTGATCCTGGTTCTTCCATAAGCATCATTCCGAAGGGTCTGTTACATTATCTTCACATTCCTATGCACCGCCTGACGCCAACAAGTACCGCCATCAGCGGTTTCAATTCGGGCAGGAGCTACCCGGTTGGAAAGATCGCTTGAAATGCCAAATTGGCGATCTTCACTCAGAAGTAACCTGTTACGTCATAGATGCAGACACTTCCTACAACATCCTCTTGGGACGCCCTTGGATAGACGATTACATGATCGTGCCTTCCACTCTGTATCAGTGCTTCAAGTATGTCGACAAACACGGCTTCGTGAGGACAGAATTTGCCGACATCGATCCCTTCAAAGGGGTCGAATCCTACTACTCAGACTCCTGCCTATACGAAAAGTCGAAGAGGCACCTTGATGGAGGAGATGTGTAAGCTCGTACCGAGATAGCCACAGGATCAGAAGAACCTCTGACGATCCAGCTCCAAGCTCGCAGACCTGGCAAGTCCGTACCCCTTACAGCCACTCTGCGTAAGGACACAATCAGCCTCTCGGTACAAGAAGAGCAAATGATAATCCGGTTGCCAAGGTCCGGCCAAGCACCCAGACCCACAACGGAGCCACTGACAATCAGGCTGCCTAGAGTCGGCCAACCACAAACGGAGAAGCTCAACCCCTCCGACAAGCCAATGACGATACGCCTTCCCAAGAAGAATCGTCACCCCGATGCAAGGTCTTGGGCTTCTAGTGAGCCAACAACTCCCCGCCCAGCATCGAGTACCAAGCTGGGGGTCGCTAGTTTTCCAACGACTCCACGTTCTGCTCTACTGACAGAACCCATGACAATCAAGCTGCCCAGGTCATCCTCTCAGTCTTTATTTATACAGGGGGTGGCCGAAGAAGAACCGGAGCTAGCCAAGTATGTGGCTGCCCACACTGATGTTCCCTCTGCAGATGACGTAATCCCGCTAGAAAAGATACCTTACTTCATCAATAAAGGGCTATCTTTGAACTACCTCGAGCTTAATAAGCTTTGTATAATGTATGCTATGGAACACGGTATAGGCACTCACCTACACACACAGGTGACAAATGTGTACACTGCAAACCTGCTTACTCCAGTGGAAGACGCTTACCGTATAATCGAGGGAGGGGACCATCCAGTCATCTTCGGTCGGAAGGACGACCCACAACCCTTCACCATAGAGAAGGTCGATCTTGAATCAGATGCCGGGAGACTGCCTCTGTATCTTTATAGCCCCCAATCCAAATACCTCATACAAAAACAGGGGCATGATCTGGAGACTATGCCAGGCTTGAACTACGGCACTGGGCGACGATTATCTTTAAAGCCACCAGTCCCGGCTGGCAAACTGCGGGACTACTACAGCAAGACCCGATGTGGACTAGGGTATGTTACGTCCACAACGACCCCTGAGAGTTCAGATGAGGAATGCGACTGGAATTCACGTTCAACCGGGTCACCAACTTCTGATTCTGATGCCAGCATCGAAGACGTATTCAGAAAAGTCCTGTCAGTCAACATGGCATTCACCGACGCTTACGAAGAAGATGAAGACATTCCTGAAACCCTTGAGTTAGAGCCGTAGGCCCAACAGCTGGATGCACAATAGGAAAAGCGGTTCGAACAGAGAGAGCCTCCTACTGAAGATGAGGTCATACAAGTGGATCTCGGCGACGAATCTTCTCCAAAACCAATCTTCGTCAGTAAAAGCTTGACAGACGGAGGGCGAGAATCGCTACTGGTACTCGTCAAAGAATACATTGATGTGTTCGTCTGGAGCTATGAAGACATGCCAGGACTAAACCCCGAGGTTGCCCTTCACAAGCTCAACATTCGGCCAGATGCAAAACTGGTCAAACAACAACAGCAACGCTTCCGCCCAGGCATCATGGATGCGATCGAAGTCGAAGTCAACAAACTGATAGCCAGCGGCTTCATTCGTGAGGAACAACATCCAGACTGGGTCGCCAACATAGTTCCGGTCCTCAAGAAGAATGGGAAGATTCGAATCTGCATCGACTTTCGCAATCTGAACGAGGCATGTCCCAAAGATGAATTCCTCCTCCCTATCACATACATCATGATCGACAACACATGCGGCTTCGAACGCATGTCATTCATGGATGGTTTTTCGGGGTACAACCAAATCAAGATGTCTCCTGACGACAAAAAACATACATCATTTCGAACACAGATTGGCATATACTGCTACACAGTCATGCCTTTCGGTTTAAAGAATGCTGGCTCCACGTATCAAAGAGCTATGAGTATCATCTTCAGGGATCACTTGCGCAAGACCTTGGAGTGCTATGTTGATGACATCGCCGTCAAGAGTCGCTGTAAGGGTGACAATCTCCAGGATCTGAGGACGGTATTCGACCTGATGCGAGCACACAACCTGAAGATGAATCCCACAAAATCCTTCTTGGGCGTATCCAGCAAAAAGTTCTTGGGTTTTATCATCACCGCCCAGGGTATCCACGTAGACCCTGAGAAGACAAAGGCAATCATGGAGATGGGTCTTCCGAGAAATCTCTGAGAACTCCGAGGCCTCCAAGGGAGGTTAGCTTACATCAGGAGGTTCATTTCCAACCTCTCCGGGCGTTGTCAGCCATTCACCCATCTCATGAAGAAGGGCGTCTCATTCGTATGGGACGAAGAATATCAGCGTGCCTTCGACAGCATCAAAGAATATTTGTCGAACCCTCCAGTCCTGGTGGCCCCGGTTGCTGGAAAACCATTCCTGCTCTATGTACGAGCAATGGAGCATTCCCTCGGTGCTCTGCTGGCACAAAACAATGAGGCAGGCCATGAACAAGCCATATACTACCTCAGTCGAATGATGATCGAGCCAGAGCATCGATATACCGTCGTAGAGAAGGAATACCTCGCCTTGGTGTTCGCCATTCAAAAGATGCGGTACTATGTCATAGGACAAACCATACATGTGATTTTACGAGTCAACCCTCTCAGGGTCCTCATAACTAAACCAGGGGCACTCAGCTCTCGCCTCGCTACATGGGCAATATTACTGTCCCCTTACCATATGATTTTCGTCCTACAAAAGGCTGTTAAAGGTCAAGCCCTGGCAGACTTTTTGACAGCCCACCCAGGCTCGGAGTCGTCCAGAATATATAAAGAAATCCCAGATGAGGTCGTCGACTCGCATGCAACCTCCCACGATGATATATGGCAAATGTTCTTCGACGGCGCCCCGAGGACCGGACCTAAGGACAATATCGTCGTTGGAGTCGGAGTGGTACTGGTTTCTCCTTCCGGACTGGTGATCAATCGCGCTTACTCCCTCATAGAACCCTGCTCTAACAATGTGGCCAAGTACAACGCTTTAGTCATTGGCCTCCAACTTACAAGAGACCTGGGGGTTGAATATCTTGAAGCATACGGCGATTCATAGTTAATCGTCAATCAGATCCGGGGTTCATACGAAGTCCGCCATGAAGATATGATCCCCTATCACCAAATAGCGATCAACATCATCTCGTCGTTTGAGGGGTTCTTCATCGAACACGTTTCCAGACTCCGAAATATCGAAGCCGATGCCTTAGCAGGCCTTGCCGCTTCCCTAGCAGTGCCAAATCATACTCATCAATCGATGGATGTGATAGGCCATGAACTGGTCTATCCCAAGAACAATGTTCAATTCGTGGCGAGTTATTCCGCTCAGACGATCGACGAAGTCCAAGACTGGAGACAACCATTCATTGACTTCGTAGTTTACGACATCCTGCCCGAGAACCCAAAAGAAGCTACCTCTATCAGAAGGCGTTCTCTCAGATTCTTCTACGATACAGAGACGAAAATGCTGTATCGTCGATCCTACGATGGATTATTACTTCGATGTCTGTCAAACACAGAAGCCAAAGAAGCTGTACGTGAAGCTCATGACGGTGTCTGCGGGGCCCATCAGCCTGGCCTAAAATTGTAAGACCGTCTTTGCCGGATGGGCTACTACTGGCCCACGATGGTAGCAGATGCGATAGACTATGCAAGAAAGTACAAAGCTTGCCAAGTCCACGCGGACTTCATCCACTAACCATCCGAATTTCTACATCCGACAGTGGCGTCCTGGCCATTTAAAGCATGCGGAATGGATATCATCGGTCCGATTACTCCATCTTCCTCCCGAGGACATCGCTTCATACTTGCCATCACAGATTACTTATCCGAATGGGCGGAAGCTGTTCCGCTTGCAGAAGTTAAAACTTCAAACGTGATAAGCTTCCTCAAGCATCACGTCATCTATCGCTTTGGACTGCCCCGAAGGATCATCCACGATAATGGTCCGCCGTTTGTAAGCCACTCCTTCTACCGGTTCTACGACAAGCACCGCATCCAGAATATTGCTTCAACGCCATACAATCCAGCAGCGAATGGGTTGGCAGAAGCATTCAACAAAACAATCATCAAACTTCTCAAAAAGTTCGTATCGTCCAACAAATACGACTGGAACGAGAAGCTTGGTGAATACTTGTGGGCGTACCGTACTACAGTCTGAACAGCCACAGGGAACATACTATTCTCCCTGGTGTACGGGAGTGAAGCAGTTCTCCCATTGGAGACTCAAATACCCTCGCTCTGCGTCGCTCCCACTTATCAATTGACGACGGACGATAACTACCGTCGCCGACTACAAGAGTTGGAGGCCTTAGATGAAAAGCGTCTCTTGGCTCAGCAACGAATCGAGCTTTATCAAGCACGCATCTCTGGAGCCTTCAACAAGAAGGTTAAAATCAGAACATTCCAAGTAGGCGATCTCGTTCTGGCAGTTCGGAGGCCGATGGTCATGACTCACAAAATCGCCGACAAATTCCAGCCAAAATGGGAAGGTCCATTTATCATTGAGGCTGTATTCTCCAACGGTGCTTACCGCCTCGCAAAACAAAACGGAGACTTGCTCATGCTGCCAGTCAACGGCAAGTTTCTGAAGAAATACTATGTCTAAACCACATTTCCAAATTCTAGATTATTGAGTTATGTACCCGCTGGTGTCGCTGAACTCACATCCACAACACTCCAGATCATCGAGTTATGTACCCGTTGGTGCCGCTGAACTCACACTTCCAAATTCCAGATTATTGAGTCATATACCCTCCAGTACCGCTGAACTCACATCCACAAACACTCCAAATTATCGAGTCATGTACCCGCTGGTGTCGCTGAACTCACATGTCCAAATTTTAGATTTTCGAGTTATGTACCCGCCGGTACCGCTGAACTCATATTCCAACTCTCCCAGATCATCGAGTCATGTACCCGCAGGTGCCTCTGAACTCATATTTCGGTCACTCTTTTAGGTAGTAAGTCATGTATGATCATACCTTTGAACTTATTTCTCTGAGAGAGCTCCTCCCTTATGATCCACTACCCGCACTTTTAGTGCACAAAAAGGGTAACGGATCCACAAAATTTCCAAAGCGACCACGTCGATGTTACCTCTGAGTCGTTTCACTTCTGCCAAAAACAAATCACCCCTCTACATAGAACTTTCATGTCCTCATTACCTCTGAGTTGTTCCATGTACCCCTTCATGGAGCCCACTCCTGCCATGTCCTCACTACCTCTGAGTGGGAAGGCTCCATCGAAGAAACCCTCATATTTGCCATGTCGTCATTACCTCTGAGTAAATATATTGGTCCTCCCTCGACTTATTATCTGTACCAAAAAAAAACCCTAGGGTACGCCAAGGATAATAGGTCCACAAATATCCTCTGCTGAGTCCACTCCTGCCATGTCCTTATTACCTCTGAGTAGGAAGACTCCACGGTAAAACCCTCATACTTGCCATGTCCTCATTACCTCTGAGTAAGTATGTTGGTTCCCTTCCATCCTATTATTCGTATCCTAAGTCAGGGTACGCCAAGGATAATAGGCCCACAAATGTCCTTTGCTAAGTTTCTTAGTACAGGCCCATCATTCCTCATCATGTCCCGGGAGCCCAGCTGCTCCATGGCATTCTTTTTCCAATACCCGAAACGTCCATGATCACCTAACCGTGGAACTGTTCTAGGTATCCCCAATCAAACTTGTTATCCATACCTAAAACCAAGGTATGCCAAGGATAATAGGTCCACAAACAAGTCCCCCATTCGGGGCAAACACCACCATAACACCACAAGCACAACAGGCAGTACAAATAAAGGATGGAATAAAGCATGCTCTTTTATTTGGAAGGCAAAAAGTACTACATGTTCTAGGGAAATGTCCCATTTAAAGAAAAAAAGAACAAAAATAAAAAAAGGAGAAAAAGGCCGTCTATGGTTCGGCATTACATAATTCCAGGAGACGGTTCTTCACCAAGGTGATCCCCTGATCAAGCCGCTGTTTAGCTCGGCGCTCCGCTTCCTGGGACAAACGCTCCACATTATCCAAGTCCACGTGTGCCTGCCAGTCGTCCTCCAACTTCTTCAGGGTAATTTCCAGATCAGCCGAGGCTCGATTCACTCTGTCAGCCTCCTGGATAATTAGCCCCCTTTCAGTACGGGAAGCCTCAAGCTCAGACTCCAGGAAAGCTAACTTCCTCTGAAGCTCAAAGATCTGCTCCCGCATGTCAATAATCCCACGGGAGGCAATCGCTTCCCGAGCCGTAACATCTTCACTCTCGCGGCTCAACTCATCATAGCGATCAGATAAATCGTGGAGGTCCTTTAGCATGGCAGGCCTGGTCTTATCCCGAGCAGTCCTTATCTTCTCTACAGTAGCTGTGAGGAAACCGTGCTCCTGATCTATAGCAGCAGACAGATCAGCCTGCCGTAGCACCTGAAGCTGATCCACCAGCTGATCAGCCTCTAGCAGTTTTGCCTCCAGAAGTGCGACTACCCCTGTCCCACCGGAAAGAGTCTTAAGGATATCAATATGACCCTGGGTGCATTGCCGGGTCAAGACGAAAGAGGTTCCTCTTTCCATAGCAGCCACTATCCCCCTCTTCAGGTAACGATAAAGGCTGCCAACCACGACTTGTAACGCTTCGTCCAGAGCCTCTGTAGAGGACGGCATCAAAGGAAGCATGGTCGGCAACGTCGAAGGAGGTGCACTAGAACTTGCCACCAAGGGGACAAATTTCGAGAAGAACGATGCGCGGATAGCAGCTAACTCTTCCTCTGCCACTCGAAAAGCCTGTACACTTGCAGGACAGAGAGGTCGACTCTCGAAGCTACCTGAGTAGAAGAAGATGCAAGGACCATTGTCCCCTATCCCGGCTGTCCCACCACTTGACTTTCCGAACTCGAGACAGCGGGAGGCCCCTCAAGACAAACCGAAAGGGGAGGAGACACGTTCCTCTCTGCCAATGCCCTTTCGACAGAGCGTGTCCATCATTGACACTGGAAAGGCAGGACCTGTATGTCCAGAGGAACCATCAATCGACGTAACCCAAAGGACGTGATGATAGAGTAGATAGGCCTCCTCGCAAGTTAAAATTTGGCTTATCTTACCAGGGGAGGAGCATGGAGGGGGTAACTCGCTCCCAGCCGACGTGGTCTCCTCACCCGTGACCTCCAAGTTAAATTTCACTGGCTCTTCTGTCCCAGCCACCCCAAAGGGAGGTACGATTCTATCAGCATCATTTTGATGGAATTTCGTAATTTCGGGGATAGGTCTGTCGGAACCCTCATCATCTTGAGTCATGACCTCGGCGACTTGAGATTCCTCTTCTTCTGACACCTACGGAAGGGAAGGAAAATGATTAAAGATCAAAACTGGAGGAAACGAAGAACTGAATAAAAATGGTAGTAATTCGCTTTACCTCCAAAGCGGGGTCGACCTCCTCGCTTCTCTCCCTTATAGTTAGCCTGCGACGTCTGGTCGCAGCCAATTTTCCGGAGTGAAGAATACTGCAAACGGGGGAAATTTGTCTGCTACGCTTCCGTACCGAACCAGGTGCGACAGGCGACTGATCTGCCCCAACATCTTCCACCGGAAAGGAAGAGTTATCTGCATCACGCTCTTCATCCTCATCATCTGCAGTAGTAGAGTCTGAGTCTGGCACTTCGACTCTATTCTTCTTCTTCCTCGTCTTGGCCCCTTGGGGCTTCTCATCCAAGCCAGTACCAATGATAAAACTGGTATCCGTGCTAAAACCAATGGAGAGCTTGTTCGCCATGACATGGTACAAGGCCTCCATGTACAGAATCTCTATCGATGCCTCAATGGCAGGAACCGAGAAAGTGGCACGAGTATGGAATATATCATAGTAATGCCAGGCCCTGATGTCGTCAAGGAGGCTACCTTCAAAACCCAGACATGAGCTGGGACTATCTAGAAAAAGTTGGCTGTACCCAAACTGACGAGCAAACCTGCTAGGTAGGTAAGGTTCCAGGAAGACGGCATTACGATTACGGTATACCAGGTGGGCAGGGCGGATGTTACGCAACCACAAGAGCATCTGGCCGTCTAGAAGTTGAGGAGGACCAATACCGTCGAGGTGAACGCCCGCTATTTCCTCAGTAGTGAAACGAGGGACGAATACGAAAAAGTTGTACTTATCTGCTCTCGCCAGCGCCATCTGGCAGGCACATCATACTCCCAAGGCTCGTTGCAATAACGGAAGATAAAAGCGTCATCAGCAATTATGCCGTCTTTAGAACCCGGTCTCATCAAAGACCGGTAGTGCATTAATAGCCACCCCATCAGATAATGATAGGGCAGCTCAGTCCTTTCAAAGTTTTTGTCACCTCGCGGGCGATGACCTTGGACGTAAAAGTACGGAGGCCACGGTGTATGCTACACTCCATGGCCGGGAGAAGAGCTAGTTTTGCTCTAAAAACTAGCTTCACAGCAGGGAGAATAAAATTACGGCTGATCCTTTCAATAGAACCAGCTCCTCCTGAAACGACGCAATTCCGCAGCCATACCATCAAAAATCCTGCTAGGAGCGCCTTCTCTGACAGCTCTTGGGTATCCTGATAAAAATAACCAAAAGAGTCGGTCTTACTTCCAAATCTGTCGCTAGTAGAGGCCACCGTCTTTGTCGACGACATCAAAGCCTGAACCGCCTCCCGGGATTGAGGACTTCGGGAAGTAACTCGGTCTGAGGCTCCCGTCGGGAAGAGATAGTTCACCCAGTCCTTAGTATGGGGAGCATTCCCTTCCGAGCTGCTTTTCTTCTTGGCTATCTGCTGGCACGTACTATAGTGGCACATTATTTCCGGATAAGTAGCCACGAATCCCGTATATCGTTCTTCCAGCTCTTCGAACTCCTCATTCGTAGGAGTGTATGCTTCAAAAGCTTTATCCCCCCAAGGAAGTTTGGAAATCGCATGCATCTCATGGAGTGCCAGCCCCATTTTCCCTACAGGGGTATAGAAGGTTCCCGTACGGCAGTTGTACATCTCCAGTAAAGCTATAAATAACTTCTTGTTTACAGGTAAGCCGTAGCTGGTGTCCCGAATAGCGTGATAAAGACCAATCTCACGCAGAAAAGTCTCATACTTTCGCGAGATCCACATAGACAGATTGATCCATGAGGGGATGGGGTGTATCCAACTTGGGAGTGCCAACCGGCCGATTGGATAGGAGCCTTTCCGAGCAAGTTGGTTCAGGAAAGTATCGGCTGAAAAAAATATGAAATTGGGGCCCGGCACATTCAAGAAAGCACCCAGGGCCAATCCCATTACATAACGGCTGGCATGCACCTTGCCCGCATACACTGACTTCATGCTGTTGTTGTAATGGATGTCGCCCACAAACATCCCATTCCGGGTAGGAGTCAAAGACTCTTTCATCTTCCTGTCCAGCAGGAACATATTGAACCATGATAGTGGGAAGTGACGCTCCATTTGAGGGATGCGGATCGCAATTCCGTTAGAGATGAAGCTCCAGTTCTCCGATATATCTAGAACTTGACTGTTCATCACAGTCAAAGCGTCTCCAAAGAAGAATGCAGGTTTAAAGTATTCCCCTTCCAAATTTTTTGAATTCATCATGGCACATAGAAAGTGGAAGGGTTAGTTCTTGAGGGCATTTATCCTCGTCAAAGGCTCGTCACTAAGAAGCTGGTCCGCCGCATACCGAACTATCTGATCGTACCTATAGCCCATAGAGGCCTGAGCACGACCCACTAGAGGTTCCCCCGCAGCGTTAACTGGGAAATTTACTGAAAAAAGAAGACAAAAGAAAATAAGTCAAAAACATGGATAAAGAGAACCGATGGGTGTTTTCGAGCTTATGCGGTTCTAACTTAATGGAGCCTCATGCGGCTCAACTCAGAAAAACACTTATACGGCTTCATTCGGCGAAGGTTCATGCGGCAGTGATCTCATATGGCTCTCAGAGGTCGGATAAGTTCACGTTGTTCACATGACAAACAAATTCGTACGAGTCTATGTGGCTCAGCGCAGCCTATGCGGCTTCATTGACAAAGCACGTATGCGGCCACAACAACGATTCTCATACGGTTCGCGGCTTGACCATGAGATGTACATACGGCACACATGAAGATGAAGGCTCGCACATAAGGTATGCGATGTAGCCATGATAGTTAGGGTTCCAAACTCACGCAGAGGTCCTTACCATCGATAGCGGGGAGGACGTCGGGGTGAACTACGGGCACGTCAGCTGGCGGAGGAGCTGCCACATTCGTCGTCGCAGAAACAGCTGTCTTACCCTTCGCCACCGATGAAGACGCTGCCTTCTTCATCGCAACAGTCTTCTTGGGAGCCATTACTATGATCAGAAAAGGAGGACGAAGAGAAGAGAGCTAGGGCAATAGCAGAAAGTAAAAGAAAGTCTTTTCCAAACACCCTGCTATTTATAGGCAGAACCCCAATAGACCGACGCATTGATTCATGTGCAAAAAAACTGACTCTTCGGTTATCAAGGCGATCTGATTATTTAAGGCTAAACTCTTGGGATCCTGCCCCAAAAAATGGCCTTGAATCTGACAACAAATTAAGGGTAATCAACGTAAAATATTTGCACACATGGCATAAAGACGTGGCAAGGCGCCCATGCGGCTCAGATGGCCATGCGGCTGAGGGGAAGCTATGCGGCTGAGACACCCATGCGACCAGAACATCCTATGCGACCAGAGGAGTTTATACATAGCCATGCTTCTTATTCAAAGTATTTCAATTTTGTAAATTAAAAACTTTGAAGGGGGTCTTGTAGAAGCATGGAAAAGAATAAAGAAAGGTTCATGCGGCCAAGGATCTCCATGCGGTTCAGAGAGCCCATGCGGCTCAGGGATCCATGAGGTTCAAGAGTCTATGCGGCTCGAATAATTTCATGCGGCCCAGAGAGGAGCCACGTGGCCTTCAACAGCTTCTTCCCTTCGTCTTTTGCTGCATTTAATGCCCTGACGGCTGACAACTCTGACGAAATGACAGCTCTGACAAAAAGGGGCAATAATGATTAACGTAATGGCGCGTCCCTAGGGAAGAGAAGAAAAGCTTCTCACAGTTGGCAGAATCCATCTAATCACGAGGCAGGCATGCGGCTGCTACATTTATGCGGCCGCCCATCAGCATACGGTTGCATCCTTTATGCGGCCGACCATCAGCATGCGGCTGCATCCCTTATGCGGCCGCCCATCAGCATACGGCTGTCCACTTCCATGCGACTGTCCATCTTCATGCGGCTGTTCATCCCCATGTGGCTGCTCATCTTCATGCGGCCATTTAGCCTCATGCGGCCTACTCATCTCCGGCTCTGCCAAGATGATTGAGACACGTGGCAGTCTTATCTTCCTGGGATTATGGGTGTTAATAAATCTTAATCAGATTTGTTGCAATAAATGCCCAGATCAAATCAAATCGAGCAAATTAGACACGTGGCAGGCCATTACAAGTCGTACATATTCATGGCAATCAGCATTTATTGTCCACAGAGATTTAATGCAATCACATTAATTGCTTAAATCTATCATATACAAGATGGACGGCCCAGATTAACTAACTCTCAGGCCGCCGACTTTTGGATGGGCAATCTTTGCAAAACCCTAATGATGCCCCCCACTCTTATAAATAGCAAGGTGTCATTCCCTTGCAAGAGGACGGACACACATACACACAGAGAGACACATAGAGAGAGACCCCGGCCTGGATCCAGAGAGAATCAGAAGGAGCATATACAGAGAGAGCAAAGAGAGCATTTCTTCATCAACGCCAAGTACTTCTTCTCCAGAGCCAAGGCTGCACCCGATCGTCCAAGGAGTAAGGCAGAGCTGTCGTCACTTTCCCGAGCCTCTATCGTCACCCCCCAGAATCTAAAATAAACAATTGTACTTAGATTACTGTACCTAGGTTTTCGTCCCTAGGCTTGCTTTGTACAAGCGAGTTTGTATTGTGAGTCTAAGTTCAGTCCTCCGATAATTGTTTTGTTCTTTTACAATCAATGGCAAACAGTTCTTCGTGTACTTAACTGTCAGGACACGAAGAATATGTTAATGGATTTAGTTTTTGGGCTATCGGGTTTCAAACCCATTAACTTAAAACCTACAATAAAACTAACCCTAACCCTACCCCTATCACATAACTCGAGCTGACCCCTTGGCCAGCCCGAGCGCGTTAAACCCCCTTCCCCCCTGGCCGAGTTCGAGCCCCCCTTTTCCTTTCTTTTATTGTTTTGTTTTGTTTTGTTTTGTTTTATTTTATTATATATATGTATATATATGTACTTATATATATATGTATATATATTTATATATTATTATATATACTGTTATATTTATATATATACTGTATTTATATGTATATAAATATAGTTATATTTAGTATTTTATATATATGTACATTATATATATATATATATATATATATATATATATATATATATATATATATATATATATATATATAATATATATATATATATATATATATATATATATATATATATATATATATATATATATATATATATAATTATATTTGTTGTATAATTATGTATATATTTTCAAATACAATTTTGGTGCAAAATATTATTATGTATAATTTCACAAATTATTTTATTATATAATTTTGTGACTTGTATATTTTTCCACTTTAAAATATATTTATATACATATTTAAATTCCTGTATTTTATAAATCATGGCCACTTGATGTCCAAACCTAACATGAGTTTTGGACCCAATTGTGTCTAATACATTCAGAGTCTATACAAGTTATATTGGACTTGATTCATGGCATTGGGTCCCGTATCTGGACTTCGGTTCAATTTGAATACGTGGACAAAATAGTAAATAATTAATTAATTATTTTCCAAAAATTGTTACTTGCTGTTTTTAAATTTTATATATATTTTAAGTGCTGTAAAAATCTAGGAAAAATTGTATTTAAATACTATGTTAATTTAGCTAATTTACTACTATTTTTATAGAATTTAATAAGTAATTTTGGTATTTTATAAAAATAGGAAAATAGAACTCATTTTTAGGATAAATGTGTTTGCTGATTTTTAATAAATATCTATGAGGGTTTATAAATTCCAGAAAAATTAGTATAAGTTTCTATAATTAACAAGGATCATTATGGTACTTTATTTTATGTAAAATTGAGCTTTTTGTCTATCTCAAAAATTATTGGAACACAGTGTACAGTTTGATTTATTTATTGAATAGTTACGACTTGCAATATTTTGTATTATTGTAGTATTGGACCACCCTCCTACACTAGTATAAAGACCCTATAAAGTTAGTTTGGGTATTGTGTCACCACACACTGGTCTCCTATGCTAAAGTCATTATTTGGCTAGGTGTCCAGTTAGAAAGTCGTATTGCACCACTAGTGTCCTAGTGTTTAACTTAGTATGAAAACTAAGTTTATGAATTACTTTTACAGTGACTAGTCATCAGACATCTCTAGCATTTCTATCACTACCTTGGTTTGCTAAAGGCAAGTACTTCAACAAACTTTATATACTGCTATAACAATAAACTATGATTTCCAACCATGTTAAATGCTGATCCTTGGGGTAGCAAGTTAAAACTTCACATATTGTATTACTTTCAGTCTCTACCATGTTTAGGACAGTTTTTATATCTCTCACATGTTTAAATAATGGGTTAAGGGGAAACTGTTAGTAGTGTACATAATCATGCTCCCCTTCTTCGTATGTATTTACCGAGCACTGTCACATTCTATATGTAACTTTGTCGTATGTCTGATCCCGCATTTGTGTATGGACTTACATCGATGCCGTTAAGGGTACGTATGTACACTTTAGAAAATTGATATATACCACTGCACATCCTGATTACCTATTGACTGATCACTCACCGACTACAGTTTTAAACTTTAAAACAAATACTTATTGCCATGATGAAATATATCTAAAACTGGATAAACAAGATATGTCATTTTATTTATTTCCATCATATGATCAGTATTATATGTTTGTTAGAATCAGTTCTTGCTCCCATCCTGACTGGATAAACGTTGTAGGTATACTTACTGAGGAGGAGTTGCTTTGCGAATCCTGTTATGGAGTTGCTGCCGAGGACCAGGCTTTATCTTACGAGGATGTACCTGCGGGAAAACTCGTCTAGTTTGTGTAGTTGCTCAGGATATTTTAGAGTAGTCATGTATTAGACTACGTATTTTGTAACTGGACCTGTATCCAGTTTTATATTTTGGACTTGTACTTGGAACTTACTTATATACGAGATGACTTTTGTGTTTGGAACATTTCTGACTCTTTATTACTTATAGAACTGTTAGCACATTTTAGTCTTATCTTGGTATCTTTAGAACAGCTTACTATGCTTTATCTCAAGCGTAGGCTGGACATGACTCAGCCCGGCCCAACAATTTGGATAGCGGATCGTGACATTTTTAGTGGTGGCCCATGTAGGTCCTGACTAAATTGTTTGGTTACGTTATTGTACCAAGCATGCCTGCAATTAGGAACTTAAGATAATTAGACAATACTAAGGAATGACGCTTAGAACACCTAGAGGAATACTAGGATTGCAACATAGGAAACACATCATATCATATGCTCGCGATTACAATTAAATTTTCTTGTTTATGATTGTTTACTTTAAAGAGTCCTTATAAGTCCTTTTTATTTAATTATATGTTGCTCACCCGCTCATCCCAGTATGCCACACCTGAAAATGGCATACTTTCCATCCAGTCGGTTGACCAGTTGACCGATACACCTCCACCTCCACCTACCATACTCCCCCACTCCACAAATCTACCAACCCAGATGCCTCCACCACCTTCTACATCACAGACCCAGCAGGATCCGATACTCCCATCACCACCTATTACCATCACTGCCTAGGCTTCCGTCACGCTCGACGGGAACCAACTGCTCACTCTGATCCAGGGTTCCTAACGACCCATCAGGAGCAGACCACCCTACTCCGTCAGAGCATGGAGCATTCTGAGGAGCGTACCGTGGTCCTACCACCTGTAGAGCCACGGCAGAGAGCAGGAACAATCAAGGACTTCATGGATCTAAACCCCAAGGAGTTCTTATGGACCGAGGGCATCGTAGTAGTAGATGACTGGCTAGACTCAGTAGAGAGGAAGCTCCTTGGAGCTAGGTTGCCGAGTGACCTCCAGGTCGAGGCAGCAGGATTTCTGCTGATAGACTTAGCAGGAGTTTGGTTCAGGAATGAGCCGCTATTCGCGAGAGGGAAGGACACTTGGGATCAGTTCAAGATCCAGTTCAAGAAGAAATTCTTCTCGACCACCGCTAGGGTAGCCATGGGGCTACGATTCCAGAACATCCAGCTGTGGAACCGTTTTGTTGACGAGTATGCAGCAGAGTTTAGTCGATTGAGCCGTTTCGCTCCTAGTCTAGTTGCAGACCCAGAGGAGATGACGCGTAGGTTTTGCCAAGGTCTAGTTCCAGACATTGGCATTCTTATAGTGGCGAATGGTACGACTGACTACTACCAGTGCCTAGAGTTGGCCTGGAGTATAGAGGAGCGTCTTCAGTCTTGCAAGAGGCCGGCTTATGTACACCTCGAGGGACCGTCCATGTGTCAGGCTTTCTAGCTGAGAGCACCGATGCCGCACCAGCAGACATACCGTCCCCCTACACCTCATCACCCAACCCCACCAGCTAGAGCCCCGGGACCCCGGCAGCAGAAGAAAGCTTTGTGTGCATTTTGTAAGAGGCCAGGCCATGATGCTATCGTCTGTAGGAAGAGGTTAGGGCAGTGTTTAGCTTGTGGGTCTACCACCCATCAGCTTTGGGACTGCCCAGTAGTGAGGGTACCAGGTGTCGGACCACCGTCTAGAGGACCGTCGCTTTCGACTCAGCAGCAGAGGTTTAGGCAACATTTACAGCAGCAGAAGGGACCCCAGGGGAAGGCTTATAGTCTGGCTCTTAAGGCGGAGCCGGAGCAGGTTTCAGAGCCAGATTATTTGGCTGACGTCATTACAGGTCATATTTATTTGCATACTTTTCTAGCTCTATGCTTGTTTGATTCTGGTGCATCACATAGCTTCCTGTCATTAGAGTTTATGCATAAACACCACTTAGTAGCTACACCTACCGAGAAGATGAGCAGAGTAATGACGGGAGGCGGACCAGTGCCCCTTATAGCCATCTATAGATGCTCTATTACTATAGCTGGGAGAGAGTTTAAGGGACGATTCTTTGTGATGCCACTCCCCGGGTATGATATCGTATTAGGGATGGACTGGCTTAGCTATGCCCATATAGCTATAGAATGTCATGAGGGTAGTATTCTGTTCAGTCCTCCAGGCACGACACCATTCAGTGTCAGGAGGACAGGGCCAGAGATTAGCCTATAGCCGAACTGTTGTACGACACCAGAGGATCTTCCAGTACTTCTGCCTGACAGAGATGTGGAGTTCACTATAGATTTAGTACCGGGTTCATCACCAGTATCCCGGGCTTGCTATAGAGTAAACCCCAAGGAGGCTGTAGAGATGAAGGAGCAGATTAATGACCTGTTGAAAAAGGATTTCATTCGATCTGGTGTTTCTCCACGGGGAGCGCCAGTGCTTTTTGTGCCGAAGAAGGATGGTACAGTCCGGTTGTGTATTAACTACCGGGCATTGAATACATCACCATTAAGAACAAATATCCTCTGCCCAGGATAGATGATTTATTCGACCAGTTGAGTGGAGCGAGGGTGTTTTCCAGGATAGATTTGAGATCCGAGGACCACCAGGTAAAAGTCAGGGCTGCAGACATCCAGAAGCCGGCATTGAACACGAAGTAGGGACAGTACGAGTTTTTGCTGATACCATTTGGTCTCACAAATACGCCAGCTATCTTTATGAACTTGATGAATAAGACATTTCACCTGTATCTGGATAAGTTCGTCGTAGTATTTATCGACGACATCCTGATATACTCGAAGACGCCGAAGGAGCACATAGAGCACTTACGAACAGTTTTGGGGAATCTGAGGCAGGAGTGGTTGTATGCCAAATTGTCGAAGTACGAGTTCTTTTTGGACCGAGTGGAGTTTCTCGGTCATATAGTTACTGGAGAGGGGATCTCGGTGGATCCCAGAAAGATTGCTGCCGTTGAGACATGGAAGGCTCCGACGTCAATTTTAGAGATCAGGAGCTTTCTGGGTTTAGCCGGCTATTATAGGAAGTTCGTCCAGAACTTTGCTAGGATAGCTGAACCCATGACGAAACTGACGCGGAAGGATGTAGAGTATATCTGGTCAGAGGACTGCCAGGCAGCATTTGAGGAGCTGAAGAGGAGGCTGACGACCGCTCCAGTTCTGACATTATCTTCAGGGTCTGGAGGTTTCACCATATACAGCGATGCTTCGGAAAAGGGGCAAGGATGTGTCCTACAGTAGCATGGAAAAGTGATTGCTTATGCATCTAGGCAATTACGGACTCATGAGCGAAACTATCCTACCCACGACCTAGAGTTAGCTGCGGTGATCTTTGCACTCAAGTTGTGGAAACACTACTTATACGGAGAGCGTGTAGAAATCTTTACTGACCATAAGAGCTTGAAGTATGTGTTCACGCAGAAAGAGCTGAACATGAGGCAAAGATGATGGTTGGAGTTGATGAAGGACTTCGACATCGATTTACAGTATCACCCCGGGAAGGCAAATGTGGTGGCAGATGCGCTGAGCAGGCATCCGATGGCATGGTATCTGATGATAGATCGGCATTTGTGGGAAGATCTGGAGAAGCTCAGTATCGAGATAGTTCAGCCAGGATCAGTGATACAGATGATGGCGCTTGACATTCAGTCAGGTTTGATGGAGCAGATCAAGGAGGCACAGTCTACAAATGAGAGCCTTTGCAGACTTCGAGCCCAGGCTTTAGCTGGATTGCTGGATGACTTCACCATAGCGGAGGATGGATCCTTGAGGCATGACAGCCGGTTATGCGTGCCGAAGGAAGAGCTGATAGAGGCAATCTTGCAGGAGGCGCACAGATCGTGATATTCTATTCACCCTGGTGCCAACAAGTTTTACGGTGACTTGCGGGAACATCTTCGGTGGCACGGGATGAAGAAGGATGTATCATATTTCATTTCGAGATGCCTAGTTTGCCAGCAGGTCAAGGCAGAGCGTCAGAGGCCAGCTGGTCTATTGCAGCCGTTACCCATTTCCGAGTGGAAGTGGGAACACATTACGATGGACTTCGTCTCAGGACTTCCTCGTGCCCAAGGAGGAAAGGATGCCATTTGGGTCATCGTTGACAGGCTGACGAAGTGTGCGCACTTCATACCCTTCAAGGTGGGGCTTTCCACCGAGAAGTTGGCAGAGCTATACATGCAGCAGATAGTTCACTTACACGGAGTACCAGTGAGCATCGTGTCAGACCGAGATAGCAGATACATGTCCCACTACTGGAGGAGCTTGTAGGAAGAATTGGGCAGTCGGCTCAAGTTCAGTACGGTATACCACCCGCAGACAGATGGACAGTCCGAGAGGACGATACAAATGCTAGAGAACATGCTGAGGACTTGTGTGCTGGACTTTGGCGGATCATGGGAGAGCCATCTGCACTTAGTAGAGTTTTCATACAACAACAGCTACCAAGCCAGCATCGGTATGTCTCCTTTCGAGGCACTATATGGACGACGATGCCGTACACCGCTCTTTTGGACGATGTTAGGGATAGAGTTATGCTTGGGCTAGAGATGATCACGGATGCAGCAGAGAAGGTCGGGATGATCAGAGACAGGCTCAGAGTTGCTCAGGATAGACAAAAATACTGGGCCGATGCTAGTCGCAGACCGATGGAGTTCGCTGACGGAGATATGGTGCTAGTAAAGATATAACCTATTAGAGGGATGATACGGTTCGGACGAGAAGGCAAGTTGAGCCCCAGATACATCGGGTCGTTCGAGATACTTAGCAGGATCGAAGACGTAGCTTACAGGGTTGCACTTCCACCCAATCTAGCAGGAGTTCACGATGTCTTTCATGTGTCTCAGCTGATGAGATATATTTTGGACCCCAGCCATGTGCTAGATCATTCAGAGTTGGAGATCGGACCGAGCCTTGCAGTTACTGAGCAGCCAGTAGAGATATTGGACATGAGGGAGAAGAGGCTGAGGAACAAAGTTATACCCTTAGTACGAGTAGCTTGGAGCCGTCACTCTCCGGGTGAATCTACTTGGAAGAGGGAGTCGGACATGAAGGAGAGATATCCTTACTTGTTCGACCCAACAGCCACGAGGGAACCACCCGTTCCCCCTTGATACCCTAGAGGTTAGTCTTAATAGTAGCCTTAGTCTTTTGTTTGCATTACTTGCTATGTTAGAATATTTGTAGAGTCTTCTATCCTTGTGAATTTCGAGGACAAAATTTTTCAAGAAGGGAAGATTTGTGAGCCCCTAGTTTTTAAATATTATTTTTATAATTTTAAATAGTGTTTATATCCTTAAAATAAATTATTATAATTATTATAAATTTTTCTAAAATTTTTAAATAAATTTTAATGATTTTTATAGCAAAATATATCATTTTGCAATTAATTAAATTATTTTAATATCCATTTGCAATTGTTTTAATTATTTTAATTAGAGTTTGCAATATTCGATTTGTCTGTGCAAATTAAATTTTGCACAGAACCACAGTGGGGGTGTATATGTAAATTGGAATTTGCATTTAACTAAGGCGGTTGTGTTTAGTGTAAATATCAAACTAGGAGGGGGCTTTCTATAAAACCCTAACCCGACGACCGCCGCGCTGTCGTCGTCTCCGACTAACCCCGACGAAAACCCTAACCCTAAACCTAATCTAAAACCCTAATTCGACCGACCTACAGCCCTATAAGACCACCCCAACCCCAAACCCTAACCCTAGACTTTCCCTGACCACCCCAATGACCACCACAGCGCCGTCCAACCCCACTTTCTTCCCCGACGATCGCCGGAACCCTAGATCTAGGTTTCCCGTCGCCCAGAGCCACTTCACGACGAACCACCACCGCCAACCGACGCGTCTCGACGAGCTGACCCCCGTCCTATTTTTCCTCGACCACCCCGACGACTCCTCCGCCGTGCAACGCCCCCGAACGCCACCGTCTCTCGGACACGTACGTGTCTTCTAGTCTCTAGTGTCGCGTTGTGTCTCGTGTTCACATTACTGGACTCGTCAGGACACAAGGAACCCAGTGATGGGCATGGACACGGCTAGTTCGAGTCGTACGTGTCGTGCACGACCCGGACACTTGGACTCGACCATTCTTCGTGTCCTTAACTGTCAGGACACGAAGAATATGTTAATGGGTTTAGTTTTTGGGCTATCGGGTTTCAAACCCATTAACTTAAAACCTATAATAAAACTAACCCTAACCCTACCCCTATCACATAACTCGAGCTGACCCCCTGGCCAGCCCGAGCGCATTAAACCCCCTTCCCCGCTGGCCGAGTTCGAGCCCCCCTTTCCTTTCTTTTTTTTTGTTTTGTTTTGTTTTATTTTATTTTATTATATATATATATATATATATATATATATATATATATATATATATATATATATATGTATATATGTATATATATGTATTTATATATATATGTATATATGTGTATGTATTTATATATTATTATATATACTGTTATATTTATATATATATATACTGTATTTATATATATATAAATATACTTATATTTAGTATTTTATATATATGTACATTTATTGTATATATATATATATATATATATATATATATATATATATATATATATATATATATATATATATATATATATATATATATATATATATATATATATATATATATATATATATATATATTATTTATATATATATATTAAAATATATATATATATATATATATATATATATATATATATATATATATATATATATATATATATATATATATATATATATATATATATATCCATTATATAAAATATATATATATATATATATATATATATCTATATATATATATATATATATATATATATATATATATCCATTATATATATAAATATCTATATATTTATGTATATATATAATTATATTTGTTGTATAATTATATAATTATGTATATATTTTCAAATACAATTTTGGTACAAAATATTATTATGTAGAATTTTACAAGTTATTTTATTATATAATTTTGTGACTTGTATATTTTGCCACTTTAAAATATATTTATATACATATTTAAATTCCTGTATTTTATAAATCATCTCCACTTGATGTCCAAAACTAGCATGGGTTTTTGGACCCAATTGTGTCTAATACATTCAGAGTCTGTACAAGTCATATTGGACTTGATTCCTGGCTTTGGGTCCCGTATCTGGACTTCGGTTCAATTTCGAATACGTGGACAGAATAGTAAATAATTAATTAATTATTTTCCAGAAATTGTTACTTGCTATTTTTGAATTTTTATATATATTTTAATGCTATACAAATATGAGAAAAATTGTATTTAAATACTATGTTAATTTAGCTAATTTATTATAGCTTTTCCAACATTTAATAAGTACTTTTGGCATTTTATAAAAATAGGAAAACATAACTCATTTTCAGGATACATGTGTTTGCTAATTTTTAATAAATATCTATTAGGGTTTATAAATTCCAGAAAAATTATTATAAATTTCTATAATTAACAAGGATCATTATGGTATTTTATTTTATGTAAAATTGAGATTTTTGTCTATCTCAAAAATTGTTGGAACACAGTGTACAGTTTGATTTATTTATTGAATAGTTACGACTTGCAATGTTTTGTGTTATTGTAGTATTGGACCACCCCTACACTAGTATAAAGACCCTAGAAAGTTAGTTTGGGTATTGTGTCACCACACACTGAGCTCCTATGCTAAAGTTATCATTTGGCTAGGTGTCCAGTCAGAAAGTCGTGTTGTACCACTAGTGTCTTAGTGTTTAACTTAGTATGAAAACTAAGTTTATGAATTACTTTTACAGTGACGAGTCACCAGACATCTCTAACATTTCTATCACTACCTTGGTTTGATAAAGGCAAGTACTTCAACAAACTTTATATACTGCTATAACAATAAACTGTGATTTCCAACCATGTTAAATGCTGATCCTTGGGGTAGCAAGTTAAAACTTCACATGTTGTATTACTTTCAGTCTCTACCATGTTTAGGACAGTTTTCATATCTCTCACATGTTTAAACAATGGGTTAAGGGAAAACTGTTAGTAGTGTACATAATCATGCCCCCTTCTCCGTATGTATTTACTGAGCACTGTCACATTTTATATGTAACTTTGTCGTATGTCTGATCCCGCGTTTGTGTATGGACTTACATCGATGTCGTTAAGGGTACGTATGTACACTTTAGAAAATTGATATGTACCACTGCACATCCTGATTACCTATTGACTGATCACTCACCTACTACAGTTTTAAACTTTAAAACAAATACTTATTGCCATGATAAAATATATCTAAAACTGGATAAACAAGATATGTCATTTTATTTCTTTCCATCATATGATCAGTATTATATGTTTTTAGAATCAGTTCTTGCTCCCATCCTGACTGGATAAACGTTGTAGGTATACTTACTAAGGAGGAGTTGCTTTGTGATTCCGATTATGGAGTTACTGCCGAGGACCAGGCTTTATCTTACGAGGATGTACCTGCGGGGAAACTCGTCTAGTTTGTATAGTTGCTCGGGATATTTTAGAGTAGTCATGTATTAAACTACGTATTTTGCAACTGGACCTGTATCCAGTTTTACATTTTGGACTTGTACTTAGAACTTACTTATATACGAGATGATTTTTGTGTTTGGAACATTTCTGACTCTTTATTAATTATAGAACTGTTAGCACATTTTATTCTTATCTTGGTATCTTTAGAACAGCTTACTACGCTTTATCTCAAGCGTAGGCTGGACATGACTCGGCCCGGCCCAACAATTTGGGTAGCGGATCGTGACAGTTTTGGCGTCGGTTTCTCAGAAAATATAGGGCACGACAGAGAAGTCTATTTCCTGGTATTTCTAGAGGGTTACATCGTCTCTCCATGGGGGCTTACGGAATCAAAAATGATCGAATAGATGGAAAGAAAATTGATTACAAAATAGGTACCTGCACTGCTGCTGCGCTGCTACTGTTCATCTGTCCGCGCGCGTTTCCCGGCGGCTTCGGCGGGCCGGCGGCGACTCCCGGCGGCGCACGCACGCGTGGGGGTGCGCCCAGGTGTAGGGGTCGGTGGGGCATAGGTTTGAGGCTTCGGGTTTGCTGTTTGTCGAGAGAGAACTCTCGCTCTTACGTATATATGTATACACGCGCTGACCGAACAGAGGGTCGGGTTTCGTGGGTTTTTGCTGGGCTGAGCGTGGGTTCAAAAATAGTGCTAGCGGGCCCTAGCTCAATGGGTTGGACCGAGCACCATTGGTTGGCTTTGGAAAAACGGAGATACTCACCAAGCCTCAATTCTAACAATTAAAATCCCCTAACACAAATGGCAATCACGACATATGAGCTAGCCTTAAAAGCATGTCGGATGGCTTGAAGGCCGAAGAGCCTATCAGAGCCTACTTTTTGCAAGACTTTGGCCCGACCAACTTTTGTTGGCCCAAAATATTGCTCAGCAAGAACTAACCCATTATCATCTCTAGTAGGTGTTCCAATGCTCTGATTGGCATGTGGGCCTGGCTGGGTTAATGGGTGTGCCTTTTATTTGATTTCTACAAATCTATATACATAATAACAATTAATATACATGTATATCCATAATTAGATATCCAAAAATCTAAATAAAATCTTAACAATATTCCCTAAAGCTTATTATAGATGTATACACATATATACGCTCACGTATATACACATACACGTATACTTCTATATACATACACTCAAAGCAAATATATATATATATATATATATATATATATATATATATATATATATATATATATATATATATATATATATATATATATATATATATATATATATATATATTTTGCAAAGATATATATATATATATATATATATATATATATTATATATATATATATATATTTTTTTTTTTTTTTGAGGGTGTCCACTTCTTACTGGTGCTTGGAGGCATGCCTCCAAGGGGGCTCGAACCCGCGCCACTGCGCCGGGGTGCACCACCGTTCCCAACGGTATATATATATATATATATATATAAATATATATTTATATATTTATATATATATATAAATATATATATATATATATATATATATATATATATATATATATATATATATATATATATATTTTTATATATATATTTAATATGATATCATATATACAATATCACTGAATTATCCCCAAAGGGTTTAAACATATCCTTGGCAACTGTTTCATAACAAATCAGGCACTACTAATAATATCAATAAAATAATATATATTACTATACATAATACCTATATGAGATAAATATATTTTACTAGCCTTTCTAATAATAATGAAAACATATATTCAATTATTAAATAGGCACCATAAATCTATATATACACATTTATATAGTTTAAATACTCTAAAAATGCACAAGGATAATGTAAAAGAAATAGTTATCATATTTTCAAGAATAAATATTCAATCGAAATAACTGAATATTGATATTATACATATATATAACATTTATTCTAGGAAATTATTATTAGATACTTAAAACAAGGTAGGAGTACACACTCAAAGTATATCGTCATAGACGTCTTAGGACTCATTGTAAGTCTATACGGGCTTGGGCTCGGTTCGGGCCCAGTCCGGACTAGTTTGGTATACCCGAATTTCCTAAAAGTCCAAATAATAATAAATAACTAATTAAACTATTTATAGGGATTAACTCGCAACTTGGCCTGGTTTTCTTAGTTAGGACACACCTACGACTTGGCATTCCCCTACCAAGGCTAAACACTAGTCAAAGCACGCCACTGTACTATCCATACCATGGTTCCTAGTTGTCTTGTACTTCAAAACTGAACCATGGCTAAAATTACCCGCCATAATAATTAACAAAATAATTATTTATAAAAATCACCATTTAAATTAAATAAATAAAAAAATATTTCAAAAATTTTCGGGAAGGGAGGCTACAAATCTATCCACCTTAAAAATAATTTCGTCCTCAAAATTCTATTTCATAACTATTACTTCAAATATAAAAAAAGGAAGTCTACTATTTCCTTAATCTCCTTAAATCTTAATTCCTCAAAAATATTTTATTTCTTTCTCCAAGCCATTTTGTAACTACGAAACTTCGAGAACTTCTACCCACCTTTGGTCACACTACTCCTAAATATGGTCACTAAAATCTTATAATCTCCTAACTAATTGTTAACCATCCTTCCAACAGATATCTACGGCATATGGCATCTATAATCCCTTATATCTATAAACGACCAAATATTCAATAATCAAGCAATATTATTCTATAACTTAAGAATTTCTGACGAATTCTAGACAACACGATCATTCGTCACCCCAAAATAGGAAGGGACGAGAATCGATGGCACTGGAAAGCAAGGAAGAATAATCGAGAGAAAATATGGAGTTTCAAGAACGGTAGAGAAATTTCTAAAAGAATTTTCAAGGCAGTGTGGATTGAGATTTCTAAGGTTTAGTCATATTCGCAGGCTCGTACCGGTACAGTTACGTAACCGATACGATATGCTCTGACCTGTATGGGCCACCAAAAAAACTTATCACGACCCGCACCCACTTTTCGGACGCGATAGCATGAGCAAGCCAGCTACGTATCGAGCGAACTCCAGCCCAACTCGAATACGTATACGCTGTCAAGGCTATGGTATACTGCCAAATCATGGCAATACAATCTATATCTCAATCCACAATAAGATAATAAAACATGAATGAACACTATGGGTCGTGGTCTGCAGCCCACTAGCATATATGTCCGATAAGACTTTAAAGGAAATAACAAGAGTCTAAAACTGAACCATGAAACATGATATCTCATAACAAGGAATGTAAAGCACGAAAGGATAACAAACGTACTAATGATACATGAATCCCACAAGAATCGCAAATCCTTCGCCATCCAGAATTACTAGCTTACTCCATGCAATCACTAAACCTAAAAAGATCATCAGGTCCTCAGAGAACATAGCAAGATACATAATATACATGCCTATTTAACAGTTTTACCATGCGTAAGAGGATAAACAAGAAAACAGGAACACGACAAATGACCACGAACACGAACACGAACACGAACACGAACACACTAACATGAACACGAACACGAACATGAACACTAGAGCAACTACGTATAAATGAACTGTCGGATGAACGATAATCACGAGATCAATGGAAGAAACCAAACCCTCATTTCGAGTGTGGACTCACGGGTTTGAACTAAGCACTAACCCTCGTCCCGAGTGTGGACTCTCTGGTTAGCTCACGACAAGACACCCTCGTCCCGTGTGTGGACTCTTTGGTGTAATTGGTCAACCCTCATCCCGAGTGTGGACTCTCTGGTGCCAATTAACACGACAAATACCCTCGTCCCGTGTGTGGTCTCTCTGGTGCAAATAATCGATATCCTCGTCCCGAGTGTGGACTCACGGATGTAAACAGATCAAAAAAAACACCCTCGTCCTGAGTATGGACTCTCTGGTGCCAAGGAAACAATATCAAGGATTTAGCAGTTCAATTACATGTACTCGTTCTATGACCCGACTCAAGCAAGGTACTGACGAGAACAACTCCAAATGTGAAAACATGAACACGGCTATATGTAATGAAAACAACTCAACAGAATATAATACGAAGAGCACATGTCCATAACAATCAAAAGACTGAATAACGAAATGTAATACATGTCAATAAAACTGTAGAGGAAGGCAAGGTATACTTGCCTGGAGGTTGCACGCAGATTCCACAAAATATAGTCAACGAGTAAGCCGATAAGTCCAAGTCATCATAACTGTCTCCGAAAGCTAAAACAGATATTGCCAACATTCTCAGAATAGTCAAATTAGCTAGGCTTGCCTGTCCTTAAGTCCAATTCTGGATACAGGGGCAAAACGGTAATTTCGGACCAAAACGGAGTCCGCTGTTGGACCCACTTTGCTCCGAAAAATGTGCCAGAGTCAATGGTCTCTAAAGTCGTCAAACTACATGTCTACGGATCTGGTTTGACGATATAAACCCAACGGTATGTCTAATTTTGAATTTCGGTGGGCCGTGCACAAAATCACCCGTTGAGTCGGACCGTGAGGCCCGCAAAATGGCGATCCAATCAACTGTCTCAAATTTGGACCAAACTTGGCATACAGGACCAGAAAAATGATACAGTCCTATTGGCGTAAGTTTCGTCTCGATCTGACGAGCGTGCACAAAGTAATTGAGAAATTTGCACAGAGACCGATACGGTAAATTTCGACGGATACGCATCAAATTTGTCGTGCACACGCGACCAATTTGAATTCTGTCAAAGCTCACACATCCACGAAGCCGATACGCTCCTTTCGATGCTTTCGATTCGCAACCACGTCGCACGGATTGGCAGGACGCACATCGTATCGGAGAGTTTTTTCCTATTTTCTGTGTTTTTGAAAACAGACTTTTGTTGAACTTCATGCTGGATTATCTTGCTGAAAAATAAACGAAATCAAAAAGCATAAACTGTGTTCTAGTGTCCTATAGGTTTTCTATAACTTCCTTCAAATAAATTTTCAAAATCGTTCATGGTTTGGAAGATAACTGACCTTAAAGTAGGGTAGTCGGTCTACGAAACTGATCTGCTTTCGAACAGTTACACGCCCGTTTTGGCATCGGTTTCTCAGGAAATATAGGGCACGATAGAGAAGTCTATTTCCTGGTATTTCTAGAGGGTTACATCGTCTTTCCATGGGGGCGTACGGAATCGAAAACGATCGAATAGATGGAAAGAAAATCGATTACAAAATAGGTAGCTGTACTACTGCTGCGCTGCTACTGTTTCTCTGTCCGCGCACATTTTTCGGCGGCTTCGGCAGGCCGGCGACGACTCCCGACGGCGCGCGCACGCGTGGGGGTGCGTCCAGGTGTAGGGGTCGGCGGGGCATAGGTTTGAGGCTTAGGGTTTGCTGTTTGTCGAGAGAGAACTCTCGCTCTTACGTATATATGTATACACGCGCTGACCGAACAGAGGGTCGGGTTTCGTGGGTTTTGCTGGGCTGAGCGTGGGTTCAGAAATAGTGCTAGCAGGCCCTAGCTCAACGGGTTGGACCGAGCACCATTGGTTGGCTTTGGAAAAATTGAGATACTCACCAAGCCTCAATTCCAACAATTAAAATCCCTTAACACAAATGGCAATCACGACATATGAGCTAGCCTTAAAAGCATGTCGGATGGCTTGAAGGCCGAAGAGCCTATCAGAGCCTACTCTTTGCAAGACTACGGCCAGACCAACTTTTGTTGGCCCAAAATATTGTTCAGCAAGAACTAACCCATTATCATCTCTAGTAGGTGTTCCAATGCTCTGATTGGCATGTGGGCCTGGCTGGGTTAATGGGTGTGCCTTTTATTTGATTTTTATAAATCTATATACATAATAACAATTAATATACATGTATATCCATAATTAGATATCCAAAAATCTAAATAAAATCTTAACAATATTCCCTAAAGCTTATTATAGATGTATACACATATATACGCTCACGTATATACACATACACGTATATACACATACATGTATACTTCTATATACATACACTCAAAGCAAAGATGTATATATATATATATATATATATATATATATATATATATATATATATATATATATATATATATATATATATATATATATATATATATATAATATGATATCATATATACAATATCACTAAATTATCCCCAAAGGGTTTAAACATATCCTTGGCAACTGTTTCATAACAAATCAGGCACTACTAATAATATCAATAAGATAATATATATTACTATACATAATACCTATATGAGATAAATATATTTTACTAGCCTTTCTAATAATAATGAAAACATATATTCAATTATTAAATAGGTACCATAAATCTATATATACACATTTATATAGTTTGAATACTCTAAAAATGCACAAGGATAATGTAAAAGAAATAGTTATCATATTTTCAAGAATAAATATTCAATCGAAATAACTGAATATTGATATTATACATATATATAACATTTATTCTAGGAAATTATTATTAGATACTTAAAACAAGGTAGGAGTACACACTCAAAGTATATCGTCATGGACGTCTTAGGACTCATTGTAAGTCTACACGGGCTTGGGCTCGGTTCGGGCCCAGTCCGGACTAGTTTGGTATACCCGAATTTCCTAAAAGTCCAAATAATAATAAATAACTAATTAAACTATTTATAGGTATTAACTCGCCACTTGGCCTGGTTTTCTTAGTTAGGATACACCTATGGCTTGGCATTCCCCTACCATGGCTAAACACTAGTCAAAGCACGCTACTGCACTATCCGTGCCATGATTCATAGTTGTCTTGTACTTCAAAACTCAACCATGGCTAAAATTACCCGCCGTAATAATTAACTAAATAATTATTTATAAAAGTCTAAAAATTATCATTTAAATCAAATAAATAGAAAAAATATTTCAAAAATTTCCGGGAAGGGAGGCTACATACACTTTCTGCTTTCCGTTTATATATCAGTTTACTATTTTTCGCACTATGTTTTATAATGTTTTTCTTTTGAGTTTATGCACTATTTACTATTTGTGCTGAGTACATCACTTTCCTTTTGGTCATTTTTCTTATATGACAAACGGGGGAGAAAATATGATACTTTCATTATACTTTCATTACTTTATTGATTATCAAGCTACACTTATATGTTTGCTCTAAAGGTTTTTGGTTTGAGATTTTTTTAGACTTCACAGATGTTCAGAAAACTTGATTTTTTGTCGGAGAGAATGTCATTCAGACAGTACTTGACTAGTTATTACGGGGGATCATGTCCATCAGTAAGCATTGTACCGATAAACAAGCTACTTCCGTACCGCACAAGTCTTCTTTCCAACAAAGCTGAGCAATGCTAAACCATCAATAGTTGTTTTGTCAAATTATCGAAATGGGGGAGACTGTTGGCCCATGTAGCCATGATCAACATGATTTCGACAATTGACTTAAACTCCGACTTTGATATGAAAAGAAAAAAGGTCGCAGCTGATATCATCAAAGCAATTTTTTTCTACTTTACTCTATATTTTCTATTTACTGAGTCTAGATAATTTGTGACTCAGGATCACTGGCAATTTACAAGATTATCCTCACAAACCCATTTTCTGACCTAAACCAAACCAAACATCCAAAATCCTTGCTAAACCAAAATAAGCCAGAAAATCCCTTCGTCGAACTCGGGCCGAGTTCTGACCGAACTCGGTCTACCTGAATTGCTCCTGGTCAAAAGCAAATTCCTACTCTTTTGGATCTCTAACGTTCAAAATTATGAATGTGCCCTAACTGAGTTTTGTCCAAACTCTGGTTTAAAACAGCCTATAAATAGAGAAAAATTTGTCATTTCTAATCACTTATTCATTCTTCATATTCTTTATCTATTCTAAAGCCTTCCTATCTTCAAAGAGCTTTCAATTTTCATATTTTTCAAGACATAACTATTCTTTTAAGTGTCGGTGGTTTTCGATTAGGAGTATTCGAGTTGTACAAGCTTGGAGTATAAAAGCTTTCTTCAGAAAAGTATTGAAGTTTGATCGTGGGTTTCGGATTAAAACATGACGGTATTGAAGTTGGCATGTTCTTCGGAGTAAAGCACACGATGTAATATCTATTTCAAATAGTGGATTAATAGCGAGCAAGAGTTCTCACGACTGGACTAGTCCTCTCAGAAAAAAACCAGTATAAACCTCGGTGTCTGCGTAATGCTTTCTTGCCCCTATTTAATTACTGCTTTGCTTCACCGCTTTTAAAACTTATATCTGCCTTTACCTACTTAAATGTGTATTGGGGATAATTTCTTTGCTGCACTCTATTCACCCTCCTTTAGAGGTGCCATCGATCCTGCAATAGAATTAGTGGAAGAAAGGTAGAACTAGTAGTGGAAACAAATTAAGAGACCGACATTATCATTAAATTTTGAAAAAAATGGTTACATTTAGAGAGTTATTTTGAGTACGGATTATTGTCATGTAAGAAAGAATGTAGGAGAATTTCAAGAAAGAATAACAATAAATTATGCATTAAATGGTGAGAACTATAATATTTTGGAGTTGTATTCTTATAAACTAATGAGAAAATTCAAGGACGATTTGATTTTGAGAGAATTTAGATATTTCATTACAAGATATTTCAGTATTGAACATTGACTTGATAAAACTAATATATGAGACGGGGATTATCATTACCCGCGGTGATGATATAAATTGATCGAATGATTAATAGGGGAATGACTAAGAAACGGGTACAATACAAATTTTCAAAAACTTGGAATACAAAGAAATATTACAACTAAGTTGGAACTTTTGAAAATTTTAAAGAAATGCCAGTTTAAGGTATGAGATTGATTTTTGGAGATTAAATTTTTATACTTGAGGAATAAGATTTCCAATGTAGTGGTGACCTTAAATCCAAGAAGAATTTGAGAAGTATGTGTTTGAACTATGAAAAAGATTTTATGGGCAAATTTCAAAACCAGTTAGAAATAAGGTGTTAGAAATTGAACTTTTATAATTAAGTTTGATAATGGATCATGAAAACAAAAAAAGTAAAATGGTTGGGGAATTATAAACAAGAGTATGATCAAGGAGTAGTACCGTTGGAATAATGGTCAAACATACCATATAAAAGTCGTAGAAGGGCTTGATTTTCATGATTGATGAATTATGATTTTGCTAGTGGTGTATTTGGAATGGTAAAATAAAAGCATAATTGATGAATAACGGCCAGATAAATTTTGTAGTAGTTGAGGTAAAGCGAGATGATTGCCTTGTCCTTTCCTTCTGTAAATTATTTCTCTTAATTTTCCTATCCTGTTAAAAGAGATTTGATTTCTCTATCCTTGAATCATTCCTTAATTTTTAATATTACTTCATTTTGATCCAATTTGATCGTGACCAATTGATTTTGATTATCTTTATCGTGCCAAAAGTTCTTGATTCTTGACTATACTCAAATGATTTTAATTCTGATTGTGCTTATATTTGAATCATTTTATTACTCGGGCCTAAACTTTGAGAATATTCTTTATCGTGTCTAGATTCTATTTTAATCATGATTAGATTTTGACCCTTGATCGTGCCTAAATTTTAATTTTTGTCATGCCTATATGACTTTGTATGACTAGGAAACTTTGATTCCCATGATCGTGACTACATGTATTGATTTTATTCTTAAATTGTGCCTAAAATTTAGAAATTCAATCAGCCTATGTGACTTCGATCACGACTATATGATTTTGAAAATAAACTTACTCGTGCTAGAAAGTAGAATTTGATCATGTCTAAATGAATTTTTTTGTCGTACCTAAATTTTGATTCTATTATTGCCCGTGCTTAGATTTTATTATTAGTCGTGCCTCGATTTTAATTTTTCTAGCTTTATCCTAAATCATGCTTAAGTAATTTAATCATTTTCAAATTCTTATTTATGTCTGAATTTTAATTTTTATTCATGACTTGGTAATATTGATCCGTAGAATTTGACCGTATCTAAATTCTACTGATCGACTATTCTATGTTTGGATTTTGATTCTATCACGACTTGATCAAGATCAAATAATTTTGATTATGTCAAAACATGACTAGATCATGCCTAAATAACTTGAAATTTACTTCTAAATCCTGCTTGAATGATTATGAATGTATTTCGATTTTATCCTTGATCATGTTAATACAACTAAATCGTGCATATATGATTTAATTATGATTATTCTTGGTCGTACAAATTCATATTTCCATTCTATTTCTGATCATACCGATCTTAAATTTCAAGGAAAAAATTTCTTTAAGGAGAGTAGATTTATAACCTCCTATAACTAAATTCCTTATATTTTTCGAATTTATGAATTCCTAATTTTCTAGAATTTCTCCAAAATATTTTACATTATGATTTTTGTAACCCCTCTTCCCGATTTTTTTTGAAAATATTTTTTTTTTATTTATTTGAATAAAATGGTGATATTTAGAATTTTTATAAATAATTAATTAGTTAATTATTACGGTAGATGACTTTAGCCATAGTTGAGTTTTGAAGTACAAGACGGCTATGAATCATGGCACGGATAGTGCAGTGGCGTGCTTTGACTAGTGTTTAGCCATGGTAGGGGAATACCAAGCCATAATTGTGTCCTAACTAGGAAAACAAGATCAAGTTGCAACTTAACCTCTAAAGACGTTTTAATTATTTATTAATTATAGTATTGATTTGTTGGAGACCCGGTTGTACCAATTTAGCCTGAACTGGACCCAAACCAAACCCGAGCCTATGTAGTTGTGTGGTGTGTCCAAAGACGTTCGTGTCTATATACTCTATGAGTGTGTGTCGTATTTCACCTAAATGATCTATTAGATAAATATTGTCCTAAAATATTATTATTATATAAACCTAATATCAATATTATTGATTGTATATTTATTTTGGAAATATGATAGTATTGCTAATATATTTTAGATTTTTCTAGTTTAATAGGTTATGAATGCAAAGGAGCACATAAGTTTATGTATAGGGTATATATATATATATACACCTATATTAGGCTTTATACATAAATAGAGTTTTGATTGTAAATTTAGTAATAAAAATAATATAGGTGTTACAACAATTTATTATATAAATTCTTTTATACTATTTTATATATAAAGATCCCTAGTATTTATCTAAGTATATATATATATATATATATATATATATATATATATATATATATATATATATATATATATATATATATATATATATATATATATGGATAGAAAAAAAAATTATATATATATATGGATAGAAAAAATGTGTGGACTTAAGTGTATACATGCCTTTGGTTGTACATGTATAGGAAGGTATGTATAGATATATATAGGGAGAGAGAGAGAGAGAGAGAGAGAGAGAGAGAGAGAGAGAGAGAGATTATATATATATATACAGTACATCAGTATATATAGCTATATATATGTATAGAAAATAAAAAGAAAATAAAAGAAATATGAGCAACCCACAGCCCAGCCCAACAAGCCAAGCTCATCACAACATGCCAAGTCCCAGCCCAGCCCAAGAAACCTTTCCATTCCTTCCCAGCCCAAAGAGCCCAGCCTAGCCCATCATAATTTACAAGCCGAGCCCGACCCCCCTAGGTCACAGTAGCCGACATTATATGTATAGATGGAGCGAGAGGGAGAAGGGAGTTACGATCCAAAACCCTAACCCTAATGCTCTTTCACCTCGCCAACACTCCAACCCCGTCTACTACGACCTCTGTGCGTACCCCGGCCACTGCAGCGCCGCCGCACATGGCCGGAGTCACAGGAAAGCACCACGACAGTAGGGTGCTTGAGCAATAGCAGCAGACAACAGTGCGTGGAAGCCCAACTTCCTGGTAAGTTTTCTCTCTCGGATCTTCGTCTTTTTCTGAACCAAAATGTGCGGTAGAAACTCAACCTATAGGGCTTCGATCCCAGTGGATAACTTCGACTCAAATCGAATCAGAATTGAATTGAAACTCGACGCCAAAATTGGCAAAATCATGTTCAGAAATAGGACATTAAGTAGTCGTTGTACCCCTGTTTACGAACAAATCCTCGTCAAACCATTATCAGTTTTGAAATTCTATTTAAACAGACATGTAGACAACCTATACGAGATCAAACTCCTTTTTGTAGAATTGTTTTTAATGTATTATACTGGAAGTTATTCATGGATAAAAATTAAGAAAAACCAGTTCTGAAAATCATAAAACTTCACGATACGACGTGCGTCCCGCCAAACCGGGCACCGTGGTCGCGAACCAAAAAACATCGAAAGGCACATATCGACTTCACGGATGTGTAGGCTTCGACGGAATTCAAATTGGTCGCGTGCGCACGACGAATTTGATGCATATCCGTCAAAATTTACCGTATCGGCCTCTTTGCAAATTTTTTAATTACTTTGTGTACGTTCGTCAAATCGAGACGAAACTTGCGCCAACAGGACCATATCATTTTTTTGGTCCTGTATGCCAAGTTTGGTCCGATTCTGAGACAGTTGATCGGATCGCCGTTTTGCGGGCCCCACGATCCGACTCAACGGACGATTTTGTGCACGGCCCGCCGAAATCCAACTTTGGACATATGATTGGGTTCGTATCATTAAAACGAATCCGTAGACATGTAGTTTGATGACTTTAGAGACCATTAACTCTGGAATGCTTTTCGGTGTAAAGCGGTTCCAACGACGGACACAGTTTTGGTCCGAAATGACTGTTTTGACACTGTGTCTAGAATTGGACTTAAGGACCGACAAAACTAGCTAATTTGACTTTTCTAAAAATGTTAGAAATGTCTATTTTAGCTTTCGGAGACAGTTGTGAGATTTGGACTTTATGGCTTACCAGTTGACGGTTTATTGTTGGTTCTTAATGCTACCACCAGGCAAATATACCTTGCCTCCCTCTACAGTTTGTTTACATGCTTATTCCTTTTATTATCTAGTTTTACTAGTTGATTATTGACATGTGATTTGTACACCATGCGTGCTAGTATATATATATATATATATATATATATATATATATATATATATATATATATATATATATATATAGCACTTGATCATAGTTTGCTTTGTAGTTCATATTGGATCTGTTCTTCCATGTATCTGGACTGAGTCGTGTCGTGTCATCACCGGTAGTTCGACTGAGTCGTATCATGTCATAGAATGAGTAAGTCATAACGGAACTGTTGTACCTTAATTCTTGAAGCCAACCTGCGAGTCCACATTGGGGACGAGGGTTAGTAGTTATCTGAACCTTGATTCCTGAAGCTAACCTGCGAGTCCACACTAGGGGCGAGGGTTAGTAATTATCTTTCCACACCTGTGAGTCCATATTTGGGGCGAGGGTGAATCTTGAAGCTAACCTGCGAGTCCACACCATGGACGAGTCTTAGTAGTTGTTCAAACCTGCGAGTCCACACTAGGGGTGAGGGTTTGATTATTCGATTGGTTATCCGTTGACATTGTGACATTTTGTTCTTTTTTTCTCCTCCAGCAATTCGTTTATGCGTAGTGGTTCTCCCAGTCGTGTATAGTCATATTTTCATGTTGATTGGTCTTTTCCTGTTTATCTTGTATTTTCTTTATAGCATGATAAACTGTTAGATAGGCATATTTTTATGTATCTTGCTATGTCCCCTGAGGACCTGATGATCTCTTCAGGTTTAGCGATTGCATGGAGTTAGTTAACAGAGTAGGATTGTGGATGATTACGATATACTTGCAGGATTCAGGTATTAATATTATGTTTATTGTCTTCTCGTGCTGTCATTCCTTATCATGAGATATCCTGCTTGTTAGCTTAGTTTATAGACTCACATTATTTTTCCTTGGAGTCTTATCGGATATATATGCTAGTGGGTTGCAGACTACGACCCATAGTGTACATTCGTGTTTATATTACCCTTGTGGATTTGAGATATAGTTTTGCCTTGCCATGAGTTGGCAGTTTACTATGCTCTTGACCACGTTTATGTATTCGAATCGGGCTGGAGTCCACTCGATATGTAGCTGGCTTGCTCACGAGCTCGCGTCCGAAAAGCGGGTGCGGTCGTGACAAGTTTTTTTGTGGCCCATACAGGTTAGAACATATCGTATCGGTTACGTAACTGTACTAGTACGAGCCTGCGACTATGACTAAACCTTAGAAATCTCAATCCACACTGCCTTAAAAATTCTCTTAGAAATTTTACTACGTCCTTAAAATTTCATATTTGTTCTCGATTATTCTTCCTTGCCTTCCGAACCATTGATTTTTGTCCCTTCCTATTCCGGGGTGACGAACGATCGTGCTGTCTAGGATTCATCAGAAATTCTTAAGTTATAGTATACTATTGCCTGATTATTGAATATTTGTTTGTTTATAGATAGGAGGGATTAGAGATGTCGTATATATGCCATAGATAGATGTTGGTAGTTAGTTGGAAGGTTATAATATTTTAGCGACAAGTGTTTGGAGAGAGTAATGTGACCAAAGGTGGGTAGAAGTCCTCGAGGAATTGTAATTTGAGATGACCATAAGAATAATTGATAGCTAGTGGGACCCCGTCTTCTACCGTACTATTGGACTTTTTCTTAAATTCGAAGACGAATTTATTTTTAAGGTGGGTAGATTTGTAACCCCTCTTTCCGAATTTTTTTGAAAATATTATTTATTATTTATTTATTTGAATTAAATGGTGATTTTTAGAATTTTTATAAATAATTAATTAGTTAATTATTACGGTGGATGACTTTAGCCATGGTTGAGTTTTGAAGTACAAGATGGCTAGGAATCATGGTATGGATAGTGCAGTGGCGTGCTTTGACTAGTATTTAGCCATGATAGGGGAATGCCAACCATAAGTGTGTCCTAACTAGGAAAACTAGGCCATGTTGCGACTTAACCTCTAAAGACGTTTTAATTATTTATTAACTATAGTATAGATTTGTAGGAGACCCGGTTGTACCAATTTAGCCCGAACTGGACCCAAACCAAACCCGAGCCCATGTAGTTGTGTGGTGTGTCCAAAGACGTCCGTGTCTATATACTCTATGAGTGTATGTCGTATTTCACCTTAATGATCTATTAGATAAATATTGTCCTAAAATATTATATAAAGATCCCTAGTATTTATCTAAGTGAGTATATAGATATATATAGGGATAGAAATAATGCGTGGACTTAAGTGTATACATGCCTATGGTTGTACATGTATAGGAAGGTATGTATAGATATATAGGGGGAGAGAGAGATTATATATATACAGTACATTAGTGTATATATATATATATATATTTTTACATTAGTGTATATATATATATATATATATATATATATATAATATATAAAAAAAAATATATATATATATATAGACAATAAAAAGAAAATAAAAGAAATATGAGCAACCCACAGCCCAGTCCAATATGCCAAGCTCAACACAACAAGCCAAGTCCCAGTCCAGCCCAACAAACCTTTCCTTTCCTTCCCAGCCCAAGGGCCCAGCCTAGCCCATCCTAATTTCCAAGCCGAGCCCGACCCCCCCTCCGTAAGTCACAGCAACCGACATTATATGTATAGATGGAGCGAGAGGGAGAGGGGAGTTGTGATCCAAAACCCTAAACCTAATGCTCCACCACCTCGCCAACACTCGAACCCCGCCCCCTACGACCTCTGTGTGCACCACGGCCACCGTAGCGCCGTCGCGCATGGCCGGAGTCGCCGAAAATTGCCACGACAGTAGGGTGCAGGAGCAGCAACAGTGCCTGGAAGCCCAACTTCCTGGAAAGTTTTCTCCCTCGGATCTTTGTCTTTTTCCGAACCAAAATGTGCATTAGAAACACAACCTATAGGGCTTCGATCCCATTGGATAACTTCGACTCAAATAGAATCATAATCGAGTTGAAACTCGACGACAAAATTGGCAAAATCCTGTTCAGAAATAGGACATTAAGTAGTCGTTGTACCCCTGTTTACGAACAAATCCTCGTCAAACCATTATCAGTTTTGAAATTCCATTTAAACAGACATGTAGACAACCTATACGAGATCGAACTCCTTTTTGTAGAATTGTTTTTAAGGTATTATACTGGAAGTTATTCTTGGATAAAAATTGAGAAAAACCTGTTCTGAAAATCATAAAACTTCTCGATTCGACGTGCATCCCGCCAAACCGGGTGCCATGGTCACAAATCAAAAAGCATTGAAAGGTGCGTATCGACTTCGCGGACGTGTAGGCTTGGACAGAATTCAAATTGGTCGCGTGCGCACGATGAATTTGATGCGTATCCGTCAAAATTTACCGTATCGGCCTCTTTGCAAAATTTTTAATTACTTTGTGCACGTTCGTCAAATCAAGACAAAACTTAGGCCAACAGGATCGTATCATTTTTCTGGTCCTGTATGCCAAGTTTGGTCTGATTCTGAAATAGTTGATCGGATCGCCATTTTGCGGGCCCTACGATCCGACTCAATGGGCAATTTTGTGCACGGTCCGTTGGAATCCAACTTTGGATATACGGTTGGGTTCGTATCATCAAAAGAATTCATAGACATGTTGTCACGCCCCGCTCCCGTAAGAGCGATCGTCCTCGCTAAGGCGTGATGCCGCACGAGCCTAAATTGCGCTCGTGCAAGGCGGGTTCCATAACGGCCGATTACAGCGGCTGCGACGGGGTCGTCGCACAGAAGTCCCAAGCAGAGACATTGAACACGCAGCGGAAATTTAGAACAAACACAAGTTATTCAAAGAAGCTCTTTTATTGATATTGAAACAACGGTTACATTGGGGGCACAAGGCCAAGATTACAATCACTCAAATACACTCGTCTCACATTACAAATCGCTCAGCTCTCTCTCATCTCTCGATACATATTGTCGATCCAGCAGAAGCTTCGGAAGGCGATGTCCATACATTATGTCCCGTATAAGTCTGGTCTTCACGCGGCCGCGCGCTTCGAATCGCCAAGGAACTCCGTGCCTCGACGCATCCAAGCGAGCCCCGCACCACGAGCTTCTACCTGTGCCTGCACATAAACACTGTGTGGGTGTCAGTACCACTGTACTGGTGGAGTGAGCTCCTCGCCCACCCATACAAAACCGACACGTTTATTTTACTTTGTGCATTACAAGCCCCCCTACGATTGTCTTTCTAGTCTTGCCTTAGGATCGATTTTAGGACCGACGCTCGGCCTATTCAGTGTCTTTAGACCATCTCCGTGCCTTGCACTAATAACGTACCCATACTTTGCTCTAGACCTTTCTCGTGCTTGCATTGTCAACGTACCGACTCATACTTGTCTTTCGTAATATACTCTTGGACGTAACGACTAGGTCGTGTCAAATACTTGCCCTACGGCCCTTCTCGACTTAACTCGAAACGTATAACCCAACTTGTGGAACCGATGTTGAGAACTCAAGTACGATAACGTATCTCGTGCCAAAGCACGTGTCTTTACGTATAACCGAATCGTAGTCTTTATAACACTTTGGTGCAACCGAGCACACATTTCGCAACACATCGCATACCGTGCTTACGCTTCCTTTGTTACGACCGACACCGTGCATGCGAATTCGCCGCTTAGCACGCCAAATATCTATATGAAAGGCCACTGGCATGACAAGCCATCGCGGACATAGCTCGGGCAGGCGGCGGGTCCTTCGATGCAAGGTAGCTAGCCCCATGGAAAGCCCCCGACTACCCACGCAATAAAAGCATGCGCGCTATAACGTCTACCCCCTAGGATGACTGGGCCCGGTGCCCCGGCGTATAACCAGTCTAGGCAGAAATCCTTGTCGACAAGGTGTCCAATGACCACGCACCTACGAGACATCTAAACTCACGTAAATGCATGGCCTACTTGTTGGTACGACCGGAACTATACTTAGCAACTCGTGCTCTGAATCACACTTGGCATAACGTGCCTCGGGATCGCGAGACTCCCAACCGAGGGATCGCCTCGAACTTCTTAACGTGGATAGGAATGCGAGACTCCCAATCGAGGGACCGCCTCGAATACTTAACGTGGATAGGAACGCGAGACTCCCAACCGAGGGAACGCCTCGAAACTCAACGTGGATAGGAACGCGAGACTCCCAACCGAGGGACCGCCTCGAATACTCAACGTAGATAGGAACGCGAGACTCCCAACCGAGGGATCGCCTCGAAACACCTTTGAACTCGAGGGAACGACTACTACGTAGCCTTCCAACTTAACTTGAACACAACGTGTTCCTTAAGTGCCATGGACCGTGTCTAACTTTACATCGTGCCAACCGTGGCTCGTGCCTGTAACTGACTCACGTCCAACGTGACGCTATCACCCAAGTCATACGTTATATGACGACACTTGAGATCGTGGGACTATTTAACTTGACAACCGCAGAAAGAGCGGGACGGCACTTAGAATGACTTAGGTCGATCGGCATAACTTTGCCTAACTTTCTCAAGCCTACAACTTAACCCGAGGGACGAGCCAAGGCTATGCCAAGCCTTGCGCAGTGGAAACGTGCATGCTTTATCGAGCATTTATGCGGGCGACGCCTATGACTTAGGCTAACTCATCGTTCGTGTCGAATACCAACTTTCCTTCTCCCAAGCCACGGGACGAAGGACCGAGTGTCATTTTAAAGCACGTTGAGCCGACTTCTATTGAGACCGTGGGACCATTTTCCATGTTCTAAGACATTCCGACGGGTCGGGATTTATTCCCTTAGCTATGTGCGTTCGTAGCTTTTATATTAGCCTACCAGTGCAAGTTGAAACCACACGAATTATTAAGTGAAGGCCGAGATGAGGCAAGTTCACCGAAACTCCCCCACCTGAGCGATATCTTCGAGTCGCCGTTGTAAGGCCAAGTCCGAACGCCGTCGGCGTTTCGATTCCTCCGATTGATTTTTTTGCGGGACGGGGCACTACATCATACACCACTCAGAACAAGTCTCGTCCTCGAGACTTTCCTGAAGGCAAACCATCCTACCGTTTCTATAGCCAAGACTTAATCGTACACATTCCGCCTACGCGTTTCTTCGATTTGGAGCCACGCTCGTGCTATCGCTAACTTAGTCGTAAGGCACACTAATCGATCAACCAACATTTGAACTCGTTTCAAATCAATGATCGCATTACCATCAACATTTCTTCGAAACTCACGATTCTAAAATCCTTGACACTTTCCCATTTCTCAAGTCTCACTTGATTCAACGTATCACTTAGTTGGATCGTGCATATATTCTAGGCGTCCCTAAAATACATGCATGTCAGCCAAGCCTCGTGATAGAGAATCCGCCATCACCACTCGAGTCGGATCGTGCACATATTCGGGCGTCCCTGATATACGTGCATGTCAACCAAGACTCGCGAGTGGTGCCTCCGTAACACCTATCGTTTCACGCTCGAACGCCTGCCTAACCGCTAGGCTATGTCTCTTTCGTCAGTACTGGAATCATAGTTCCCAAACAACGATATCAACACTGACCCCATCCTAAGGTCAAACCAAATCGTTGGTACGGGGTTTTCTACCCAAGCTCGCATCACTCCGATTTCTAAACATCGGGCATCAACTTCCTACACACATCCCCATATTCGTCGCACGGGGTACGAGTCGTATCGGTAAAGCCATCATACGATACTTCACGTTTCAACCAATCCTCGATAAGAACATATCGTTCGTTCATCAAGCCATTTCGTATCGTCTATCTCTTCTAACACGTTCGACATTAGTTCGTCTATCATTCATTCTTAAATCAAGCACGCTATGACACAATTCATCTCTAAATCGTAGTTCACATTTCACGTTTCCGAAATCATCTATTCCAATTCACGTAATCGATCACAAGGTCGTCTGACTTAACAATATGCCACGCTTCGATCTCACGCGAGTCCGATCATCCACGGTGGTTCATGAATCACCATACAACGCACCCGCAGAATAATCATTCTCATCGAGGCATAACACTTGTTTTGGGTCTAGACTAAATCATTTTCGATGCGCGGATTGGACCTACACAATCCTCAAGTTTTCATTCATTCGTCAATCATAAGTCCTAACATCCTCAAATTTTTCCTTCGCATTAAACCGACAAGTCAGGACAATCAAAGTTGCCGCGTCCTAATTTTTCTGAGTTCGATTATTCCCGCGACATGAATCACCATGTCAGCGCTCACGCGGAATGATCGTCCCAAATCCGATGCAACGCATGTGCGAGGCTAGAGTAGCGCTCGTGCAAGACAAGACTGTCGACGTTGTGGTTATCAACGCAACCATCGGAATACGATCACTTTTATCCAACATTCATCTTCAAACAGAATCCTAAGTATTGCATCCAACCGAATAATAGCACTTGCACGATCGTCATTCATCCGAGTCCGAGTACCTCCGAGTTATTGTATATCATCTTTGATACGCCTCAATACCATCGACGATATACGTAACCTGACGATTTTCGTTTGCAACGAATTCTGAGTCGTACGAATGATGCTATCGTCCGACTGGATAATCTCCTCGAACCGTTCACCACATCAATTTCTTCAACCCAAATTCACGTATCGTTTATCCTTCTGTCTCAAGTCATCGACTAACGTATTTCCTCAATTCGCATCATTCCTTGCTAACTCAAACCCTCGAGCAACATCGATTTCAATTCTCAGTCGTTTACGTAACTTCAAATCGAACATTTCATGCACTCTACCTACCCGTCATGTTAACTTTTCGTATACGATCTGTATCAATTTCTTCAATCAAGTCATTCATTTATTCTATCGTTTAGAATTTCCATTCAACCATTTCGTAATTCGCACTATCGTTTACAAATCGTTCGAACGGTATCACGTTTGCGACTCTCGAATCATGACCATCTAAGCGCTACTCGTTCTAAGGCTTTGCGATATCATCGCTTGTCGACATACTCGTACTATCCGTAACTCCTCTGGTTCCGCTCGAACAATTTCTATAACGTCCATACACCACTCGGGTTCGAGCCATCCGATTTAGTCCTCAATCACGTTCGTATCGACGCACTAAGTCATTCGCACAATCCTCAAATCCCAATCAATCCTTCGTGTACGCCTAAGCGTTACTCTGATAACGTTTCTATCGATATACACTCCAAGGGTATTTCCGTTTCCGACCAAGCGGTACTTAATATTGTTCGCGACTCGTTTGAACCAAAAGGTCGAGGTACGCGATACGCGGACTAAGTTGTGCCGTATAACCATCCCGTATGGACTATACTCCGACTTCGCGTGCTCATTTGCTAATGTCGACGTAGGACTCGTTAGGCACGCACGCGACTTGCTAACTTTAGCACGTATTTTCTATCAACTCAAGGTCGGCACCGTTCGGCCTAAAGGCCACCACCTATCGATGCGTTCGATTGAACGCTTGTACAAACTTTCGAAAATATTAGACTTATTGTATGGACATGCCGAGGGACGTTTGAGAGAGAGCGCACCAACGATATCACGTTGCGGAAGCACAATTCAGAGTTTACAAAATAACGGAGTTAAAGAATTCAATCGATAGTCCAAGGACGTAAAGCCGTGCTCTGATACCATTATGTCACGCCCCGCTCCCGTAAGAGCGATCGTCCTCGCTAAGGCGTGATGTCGCACGAGCCTAAATTGTGCTCGTGCAAGGCGGGTTCCATAACGGCCGATTACAGCGGCTGCGACGGGGTCGTCGCACAGAAGTCCCAAGCAGAGACATTGAACACGCAGCAGAAATTTAGAACAAACACAAGTTATTCAAAGAAGCTCTTTTATTGATATTGAAACAACGGTTACATTGGGGGCACAAGGCCAAGATTATAATCACTCAAATACACTCGTCTCACATTACAAATCGCTCAGCTCTCTCTCATCTCTCGATACATATTGTCGATCCAGCAGAAGCTTCGGAAGGCGATGTCCATACATTATGTCCCGTATAAGTCTGGTCTTCACGCGGCCGCGCGCTTCGAATCGCCAAGGAACTCCGTGCCTCGACGCATCCAAGCGAGTCCCGCACCACGAGCTTCTACCTGTGCCTGCACATAAACACTGTGTGGGTGTCAGTACCACTGTACTGGTGGAGTGAGCTCCTCGCCCACCCATACAAAACCGATACGTTTATTTTACTTTGTGCATTACAAGCCCCCCTACGATTGTCTTTCTAGTCTTGCCTTAGGATCGATTTTAGGACCGACGCTCGACCTATTCAGTATCTTTAGACCATCTCCGTGCCTTGCACTAATAACGTACCCATACTTTGCTCTAGACCTTTCTCGTGCTTGCATTGTCAACGTACCGACTCATACTTGTCTTTCGTAATATACTCTTGGACGTAACGACTAGGTCGTGTCAAATACTTGCCCTACGGCCCTTCTCGACTTAACTCGAAACGTATAACCCAACTTGTGGAACCGATGTTGAGAACTCAAGCACGATAACGTATCTCGTGCCAAAGCACGTGTGTAAGCCCCTGATTTTTTAAAAATTTTTAAACTAGTGTTAATTAATTATTAAATGTCATTATTGGTTTTAAAATAATTTAATATGATTTTAGAAATTTTCTAGAATTTTTAAATGAATTTTAAATGAGTTTTAAATACAAAAAATATTATTTTGTAATTTATTTAAATGTTTTAATAGTATTTTATAATTTTTAGAATTATTTTTATATCATTATGCAATATTTAAATTGTTTTAATAACTGTTTGCAATTTTCCAAATTATTGAATAGTCATTTTGTAATTAGTTAATTATTTTTGTATATGGAATGCAAATTGTTTTTTGCATATAAACACTGATTAGGACCTAATTGTAATTTCCTAAGTTTTTGGGGGCCTAAACACAAACCCTAAACCTACCCCCCCCGACCGACGACCGCCACGCCGACGGGCAGCCCCCGCCTTTCCCGGCTGCCCGACCGACTTCGACCGACCTAAAACCCTATAAAAAGACCCCCTCTCTTCCCCCAACCCAACCACGACCAGCCCCGACCAGTCTCCGCCCAGCTCCGCCCGTCTTCCCCAATTAAACCCTCGCCTGAACCCTAACTCCGGCGAGACCCCCAGCGCCGCCTCCACAGCAGACGTCGTCGCCAACCACCACCACCATCGCGTCCGCCTCGACGAGCCGCGTCCAGCGCCACCACTCCGCCGCCGTCCCGACGTCTCCTCCGCCCGTCAGCACCATCGAAACCCCCCCTACGACGCCGGACACGTACGTGTCTCTTTGTGCTCGTGTCGACTCACGTCTCGTGTGCACGAACACAGACTCGCTTGGACACGACGAACCTACTGGTAGGGTTGGACACGCGAGATCAAACGCGTGCGTGTCGTGCTAAGCATGAGACACAGACTCCTGTGTCCCTAACTGTCAGGACACAGGACTGTGTTTTATATTTTTTTTATTTATTAATATCACCTAATCAGAAATAAAACTAAACAAAACCCTATCCTAACAATCGGGCCGGACTGGCCTACTGGCCAGCCCGCACAGTTTAGAAACCCCCCCCCCCCCCCCCCCCCCCCGCTGAACAGGGTTCGAGCCCCCTTTCCTTCTGTCTTCTTTTCTCTTTTTCTTTTTCTTTTCTTTTTCCTTTTTATATATATATATTTATATATATATGTATATATATTTTAGTTTATATAAATATATGTATATACTGTATTTTACAGTATTATATATATGTATATATATTTTATAATTAGTAAATTTTGTGTATATTTATGTATATACCTTGATATATATATATATATTAATATATATATATATATATATACACTTTATTATTAAAGTATTTTTCCTATATATGTATATATATTTAAACATGTATATTTGTACTCTATAAATTAAGTATTTTCTTTACAAATATATATGTACTTTTAACACATGTATTTATATTTTCCACTATGCATAACTTTGCCCTATTAAAATATTAATAATTATTTTGTACTTTTACCAAACTGTATTTATTGTATTTAAATTACTGCAACCATTTGATGTCCAAGCCTAGCATGGGTATTTGGGCTCAAATGTGTTTTCACACATTCAAGACCTGTACAAGTCATATTGGACTTGATTCATGGCCTTGGGTCCTGTATTTGAACTTTGGTTCAAATTATATACATGGACAAAATACGCAGATAATTAATTATTATTGTGCATAGCTGTTTTATGATTTTCTAAAAATACTCAGGGTATTGCTAAAATTATGGAAAAATAGTTTTTAGATACTTTGTTAAGTTGGCTAATTTAGTATAATTTTTGTAGTATTTAAATTACTATTTTGCCACTAGTTTGGCATATGAAACCAAAACTCATTTTCTGTATACTTAGGAAAACTGATTTTTATAAAATATTTGTACTGGTGAATAAATTCCAGAAAAATTATAATAAATTTCTATAGTTAGCAAGGATCGTGTTGGTACTTTTTTTATGCAAAACTAGACTTTTTGTCTATCTCTAAAATTGTTGGAACACAATAGTCTTTTGATTTATTTATTGATTAATTACGACTTGTAGCTTTTTGTGTTATTTGGAGTTTTAGTCGTGTTGAACCCCATCCCTCACTAGTGTAAAGACCCTAGAAAGTTAGTTAACATAGTGTGTCACCCCACATTGGTCTCCTATGCCAAGTTATTATTTTGGCTAGGTGCCCAGTCACAAGTCGTGTCACACCAGTTTAGCGATCTAGTATTTTAGCTTAGTGTAAAAGCTAAGTTTATTGTATTTATTGCTACAGTGACGAGTTACTGGACATCTATAGCACTTTTATCGCAGCTTGTTTTGCTAGAGGCAAGTACATCTACATACTCAATTACTGTCTTTTAATGCTAGAACATGTATTAACCCTGTTAAAAGACTGATCCTTGAGGTAGCAAGTTATGTCTTCACAAGTTGTATCACTTTCAGTACCGGCCATGTTTAGTACAGCTCTTATACCTTCACATACTTCTTACGGGTTCTCAGTACAAGTTTTACTATGCTTTAGACTGCTCTGAGTATTCACATGTTTTTACCATTCTCGAATCTCTCACATGTTTAAATAACGGGTTAAGGGGAAACTGTTAGTATTATACGTGAACATGACCCTTATTGTATGTATTTACCGCGTTCGGTGACATTCTATATGTACCCTTGCCGTATGTTCTGATCTCGCGTTTGTGTATGGATATACACCGATGCCGCTCGTGCACGTATGTGCATGCCAGATATGTGCCGCAGTACATCCTGCTACCTATTGACCGATTCACGTACATGCTACGGTTTTAAACTTTTAAACTATATGTTGTCATTTCCAAAAAGAACCAATTAAACCATGATATGCCATGTTCCCTATGTTACTTTGATACTTGATCCCAGTTGTACCATGAGGCCATGTTTTCAGTATTTCTTGTTTTATAGACTCATCACACCATATTTCTCGTTGTACATCTCTTTCATTATATGTTCAGTACTTTAGCTGTAGAGGTTGTACTTGCTCCCGTCCTGACAGGATAACGTTGTAGGTATACTTACTGAAGAGGAGTTGCTCTGTGATTCGTATTATGGAGTCACTGCCGAGGACCCGGTTTTGCCATACGAGGATGTTCCTGTGGGGAGACTCGTCTAGTTTGCTTAGCTGCTTGGGATATTTAGTGTAGTCATGTATTAGACTTTACCATTTTGTAACTGGACATGTATCCAGTTTTATATTTCAGTTTACTTGTACTTGGATATTTCACTATATACGACGACTTTTGTGTTTGGAGCATTTATGATTCTTCTTCACTTATAGAATTGTTAGCACATTTAGTCTTATCTTGTTATCTCTAGAACAGCTTACTGCGCTTTATCTTAAGCGTAGGCTGGACATGGCTCGGCCCGGCCCAACAATTTGGGTAACGGGTCGTGACATGTTTTTTTGGTGGCCCATACAGGTCCTGACTAAATTGTTTGGTTACGTTATTGTACCAAACATGCCTGCAATTAGGAACTTAAGGTAATTAGACAACATTAGGAAAGACGCTTAGAACACTTAGAGGAATGCTAGGATTGCAACATAGAAAACACATCACATGTTTGCTATTATAAATTAGATTTTCTTGCATATGATTGCTTACTTTGAATAAGTCCTTATAAGTCTTTTATGTGTAATTTAGATGGTGCTTACTCGTTCGTCCCAGCATGTCACCCCCGAGAATGGGGCCCTCCATATCCAGTCAGCTGACCAGTTGACTAATACACCTCCACCTACTACATTCCCCCACTCCACAGATCCACAGACCCAGATACCACCTTCCACATCCCAGGCCCGGCAGGACCCGATACTTCCACCACCTCCTATCACTATACCCACCCAGGCTTCCGTCACACTCGACGGGATCCAGCTGCTCACACTGATCCAGGGGTTCCTAACAACCCATCAGGAGCAGACTACCCTACTCCGCCAGAGCATGGAGCGTTCTGAGGGACGTCCCGCGGTCCTACCACAAGTAGAGCCACGGCAGAAAGCGGGGACGGTCAAGGACTTCATGGGTCTGAATTCCAAGGAGTTCTCAGGGACTGAGGGCATAGTAGTAGCTGATGACTGGCTAGATTCTGTAGAGAGGAAGCTTCTGGGAGTTAGGATGCCGGATGACCTTCAGGTCGAGGCAGCAGGATTTCTGCTGATAGACTTAGCCGGAGTCTGGTTCAGGAATGAGCCGTTGTTCGCGAGAGGTAGAGCCACCTGGGACCAGTTCAAGACCCAGTTCAAGAAGAAGTTCTTCTCGACCGCTGCTAGAGTAGCCATGGGGCTACGATTCCAGAACGTCCAGCAGGGAAACCGTTCTGTTGATGACTATGCGGGAGAGTTTAGTCGCCTGAGCCGTTTGCTCCTAGTCTGGTTGCTGATCCAGAGGAGATGACCCGTAGGTTTTGCCATGGTCTAGTTCCAGACATTGGCATTCTTATAGTGGCGAACGGTACGACTGACTATTACCAGTGCCTAGAGTTAGCCCGGAGCATTGAGGAGCGTCTTCTGTCTAGCAAGAGGCCGGCTTCTGTACACCATGAGAGATCGTCCAAGCGTCAGGCTTTCCAGCAGAGAGCACCGACGCCACCCCAGCAGACTTACCATCCCCCTACATCACATCACCCGACCCAGCCAGTTAGAGCCCCGGGACCCCGACAGCAGCAGCAGAAGGGAGCTTTTTGTGCCTTCTGCAAGAAGGTAGGCCATGACGCTTTCGTTTGTAGGAAGAGGTTGGGTCAGTGTTTAGCTTGTGGGTCTGTCATCCATCAGATTCGAGACTGCCCAGTAGCCAAGGGACCCCAGGGGAAGACTTATAGCCTAGTCCTTGAGCCGGAGCCGGAACAGGTTTCAGGAGGTTAGTTTTGATCGTAGCCTTAGTCATTTGTTGCATTGCTTGCTATGTTAGAATGTTGTAGGATCTTCAATCCTTGTGAATTTCGAGGACAAAATTTTTCAAGGAGGGAAGACTTGTAAGCCCCTGATTTTTTAAAAATTTTTAAACTAGTGTTAATTAATTATTAAATGTCATTATTGGTTTTAAAATAATTTAATATGATTTTAGGAATTTTCTAGAATTTTTAAATGAATTTTAAATGAGTTTTAAATACAAAAAATATTATTTTGTAATTTATTTAAATGTTTTAATAGTATTTTGTAATTTTTAGAATTATTTTTATATCATTATGCAATATTTAAATTGTTTTAATAACTGTTTGCAATTTTCCAAATTGTTGAATAGTCATTTTGTAATTAGTTAATTATTTTTGTATACGGAATGCAAATTGTTTTTTGCATATAAACACTGATTAGGACCTAATTGTAATTTCCTAAGTTTCTGGGGGCCTAAACACAAACCCTAAACCTACCCCCCCCCCCCCCCCCGACCGACGACCGCCACGCCGACGGGCAGCCCCCGCCTTTCCCGGCTGCCCGACCGACTTCGACCGACCTAAAACCCTATAAAAAGACCCCCTCTCTTCCCCCAACCCAACCACGACCAGCCCCGACCCGTCTCCGCCCAGCTCCGCCCGTCTTCCCCAATTAAACCCTCGCCTGAACCCTAACTCCGGCGAGACCCCCAGCGCCGCCACCACAGCAGACGTCGTCGCCAACCACCACCACCATCGCGTCCGCCTCGACGAGCCGCGTCCAGCGCCACCACTCCGCCGCCGTCCCGACGTCTCCTCCGCCCGTCAGCACCATCGAAACCCCCCCTACGACGCCGGACACGTACGTGTCTCTTTGTGCTCGTGTCGACTCACGTCTCGTGTGCACGGACACAGACTCGCTTGGACACGACGAACCTACTGGTAGGGTTGGACACGCGAGATCAAACGCGTGCGTGTCGTGCTAAGCATGAGACACAGACTCCTGTGTCCCTAACTGTCAGGACACAGGACTGTGTTTTATATTTTTTTATTTATTAATATCACCTAATCAGAAATAAAACTAAACAAAACCCTATCCTAACAATCGGGCCGGACTGGCCTACTGGCCAGCCCGCACAGTTTAGAAACCCCCCCCCCCCCCCCCCGCTGAACAGGGTTCGAGCCCCCTTTCCTTCTGTCTTCTTTTCTCTTTTTCTTTTTCTTTTCTTTTTCCTTTTTATATATATATATTTATATATATATGTATATATATTTTAGTTTATATAAATATATGTATATACTGTATTTTACAGTATTATATATATATGTATATATATTTTATAATTAGTAAATTTTGTGTATATTTATGTATATACCTTGATATATATATATATATTAATATATATATATATACACTTTATTATTAAAGTATTTTTCCTATATATGTATATATATTTAAACATGTATATTTGTACTCTATAAATTAAGTATTTTCTTTACAAATATATATGTACTTTTAACACATGTATTTATATTTTCCACTATGCATAACTTTGCCCTATTAAAATATTAATAATTATTTTGTACTTTTACCAAACTGTATTTTATTGTATTTAAATTACTGCAACCATTTGATGTCCAAGCCTAGCATGGGTATTTGGGCTCAAATGTGTTTTCACACATTCAAGACCTGTACAAGTCATATTGGACTTGATTCATGGCCTTGGGTCCTGTATTTGAACTTTGGTTCAAATTATATACATGGACAAAATACGCAGATAATTAATTATTATTGTGCATAGCTGTTTTATGATTTTCTAAAAATACTCAGGGTATTGCTAAAATTATGGAAAAATAGTTTTTAGATACTTTGTTAAGTTGGCTAATTTAGTATAATTTTTGTAGTATTTAAATTACTATTTTGCCACTAGTTTGGCATATGAAACCAAAACTCATTTTCTGTATACTTAGGAAAACTGATTTTTATAAAATATTTGTACTGGTGAATAAATTCCAGAAAAATTATAATAAATTTCTATAGTTAGCAAGGATCGTGTTGGTACTTTGTTTTATGCAAAACTAGACTTTTTGTCTATCTCTAAAATTGTTGGAACACAATAGTCTTTTGATTTATTTATTGATTAATTACGACTTGTAGCTTTTTGTGTTATTTGGAGTTTTAGTCGTGTTGAACCCCATCCCTCACTAGTGTAAAGACCCTAGAAAGTTAGTTAACATAGTGTGTCACCCCACATTGGTCTCCTATGCCAAGTCATTATTTTGGCTAGGTGCCCAGTCACAAGTCGTGTCACACCAGTTTAGCGATCTAGTATTTTAGCTTAGTGTAAAAGCTAAGTTTATTGTATTTATTGCTACAGTGACGAGTTACTGGACATCTATAGCACTTTTATCGCAGCTTGTTTTGCTAGAGGCAAGTACATCTACATACTCAATTACTGTCTTTTAATGCTAGAACATGTATTAACCCTGTTAAAAGACTGATCCTTGAGGTAGCAAGTTATGTCTTCACAAGTTGTATCACTTTCAGTACCGGCCATGTTTAGTACAGCTCTTATACCTTCACATGCTTCTTACGGGTTCTCAGTACAAGTTTTACTATGCTTTAGACTGCTCTGAGTATTCACATGTTTTTACCATTCTCGAATCTCTCACATGTTTAAATAACGGGTTAAGGGAAAACTGTTAGTATTGTACGTGAACATGACCCTTATCGTATGTATTTATCGCGCTCGGTGACATTCTATATGTACCCTTGCCGTATGTTCTGATCTCGCGTTTGTGTATGGATATACACCGATGCCGCTCGTGCACGTATGTGCATGCCAGATATGTGCCGCAGTACATCCTGCTACCTATTGACCGATTCACGTACATGCTACGGTTTTAAACTTTTAAACTATATGTTGTCATTTCCAAAAAGAACCAATTAAACCATGATATGCCATGTTCCCTATGTTACTTTGATACTTGATCCCAGTTGTACCATGAGGCCATGTTTTCAGTATTTCTTGTTTTATAGACTCATCACACCATATTTCTCGTTGTACATCTCTTTCATTATATGTTCAGTACTTTAGCTGTAGAGGTTGTACTTGCTCCCGTCCTGACAGGATAACGTTGTAGGTATACTTACTGAAGAGGAGTTGCTCTGTGATTCGTATTATGGAGTCACTGCCGAGGACCCGGTTTTGCCATACGAGGATGTTCCTGTGGGGAGACTCGTCTAGTTTGCTTAGCTGCTTGGGATATTTAGTGTAGTCATGTATTAGACTTTACCATTTTGTAACTGGACATGTATCCAGTTTTATATTTCAGTTTACTTGTACTTGGATATTTCACTATATACGACGACTTTTGTGTTTGGAGCATTTATGATTCTTCTTCACTTATAGAATTGTTAGCACATTTAGTCTTATCTTGTTATCTCTAGAACAGCTTACTGCGCTTTATCTTAAGCGTAGGCTGGACATGGCTCGGCCCGGCCCAACAATTTGGGTAACGGGTCGTGACAACGTGTCTTTACGTATAACCGAATCGTAGTCTTTATAACACTTTGGTGCAACCGAGCACACATTTCGCAACACATCGCATACCGTGCTTACGCTTCCTTTGTTACGACCGACACCGTGCATGCGAATTCGCCGCTTAGCACGCCAAATATCTATATGAAAGGCCACTGGCATGACAAGCCATCGCGGACATAGCTCGGGCAGGCGGCGGGTCCTTCGATGCAAGGTAGCTAGCCCCATGGAAAGCCCCCGACTACCCACGCAATAAAAGCATGCGCGCTATAACGTCTACCCCCTAGGATGACTGGGCCCGGTGCCCCGGCGTATAACCAGTCTAGGCAGAAATCCTTGTCGACAAGGTGTCCAATGACCACGCACCTACGAGACATCTAAACTCACGTAAATGCATGGCCTACTTATTGGTACGACCGGAACTATACTTAGCAACTCGTGCTCTGAATCACACTTGGCATAACGTGCCTCGGGATCGCGAGACTCCCAACCGAGGGATCGCCTCGAACTTCTTAACGTGGATAGGAACGCGAGACTTCCAATCGAGGGACCGCCTCGAATACTTAACGTGGATAGGAACGCGAGACTCCCAACCGAGGGACCGCCTCGAAACTCAACGTGGATAGGAACGTGAGACTCCCAACCGAGGGACCGCCTCGAATACTCAACGTAGATAGGAACGCGAGACTCCCAACCGAGGGATCGCCTCGAAACACCTTTGAATTCGAGGGAACGACTACTACGTAGCCTTCCAACTTAACTTGAACACAACGTGTTCCTTAAATGCCATGGACCGTGGCTAACTTTACATCGTGCCAACCGTGGCTCGTGCCTGTAACTGACTCACGTCCAACGTGACGCTATCACCCAAGTCATACGTTATATGACGGCACTTGAGATCGTGGGACTATTTAACTTGACAACCGCAGAAAGAGCGGGACGGCACTTAGAATGACTTAGGTCGATCGGCATAACTTTGCCTAACATTCTCAAGCCTACAACTTAACCCGAGGGACGAGCCAAGGCTATGCCAAGCCTTGCGCAGTGGAAACGTGCATGCTTTATCGAGCATTTATGCGGGCGACGCCTATGACTTAGGCTAACTCATCGTTCGTGTCAAATACCAACTTTCCTTCTCCCAAGCCACGGGACGAAGGACCGAGTGTCATTTTAAAGCACGCTGAGCCGACTTCTGTTGAGACCGTGGGACCATTTTCCATGTTTTAAGACATTCCGACGGGTCGGGATTTATTCCCTTAGCTATGTGCGTTCGTAGCTTTTATATTAGCCTACCAGTGCAAGTTGAAACCACACGAATTATTAAGTGAAGGCCGAGATGAGGCAAGTTCACCGAAACTCCCCCACCTGAGCGATATCTTCGAGTCGCCGTTGTAAGGCCAAGTCCGAACGCCGTCGGCGTTTCGATTTCTCCGATTGATTTTTTTGCGGGACGGGGCACTACACATGTAGTTTGATGACTTTAGAGACAATTGACTTTGGCACGCTTTTCGGTACAAAGCGGGTCCAACGGCGAAAACCGTTTTGGCCCGAAATGACCGTTTTGCCCCTGTGTCAAGAATTAGACTTAAGGATAGGCAATCCAAGCTAATTTGACTATTCTGAAAACGTTGGTAATGTCTATTTCAGCTTTCGAAGACAGTTGTGAGATTTGAACTTTATGGCTTACATATTGACGGTATATTGTTGGTTCTTCGTGCTAGCACCAGACAAGTATACCTTGCCTCCCTCTACAGTTTATTTACATGCTTATTCCTATTATTATCTAGTTTTACTAGTTGATTATTGTCATGTGATTTGTACACCATGCATTCTAGTATATATTTATAGCTCTTGATCATAGTTAGCTTTGTAGTTCATATTGGATCTATTCTTCCGTGTATCTGACTGAGTCGTGTCGTGTCATCACCTGTACTTCGACTGAGTCATATCGTGTCATAGAATGAGTAAGTCATAAAGGAACTACTGTACCTTGATTCTTGAAGCTAACCTGCGAGTCCACATTAGGGGCGAGGGTTAGTAGTTATCTGTACCTTGATTCCTGAAGCTAACCTGCGAGTACACACTTGGGGCGAGGGTTAGTAGTTATCTGTCCACACAGGCGAGTCCATATTAGGGGCGAGGGTGATTCTTGAAGCTAACCTATGAGTCCACACCAGGAGCGAGGGTTAGTAGTTGTTCAAACCTGCGAGTCCACACTAGGGGCGAGGGTTTGAGTATTCGATTGGTTATCCGTTGACATCATGACATTGTGTTCTCTTGTTCTCCTCCAGTAATTTGTTTATGCGTAGTGGTTCTCCCAGTCGTGTATACTCATGTTTTCGTGTTGACTGGTCTTTTCCTGTTTATATCTTGTATTTTCTTTATTGCATGATAAACTGTTAGATAGGCATATTTTTATGTATCATGCTATGTCCCCTGAGGACCTGATGATCTCTTCAGGTTTAGAGATTGCATGGAGTTAGTTAGCAGAGTAGGATGGTGGATGATTACGATATACTTGCAGGATTCAGGTATTGATATTACATTTATTGTCTTCTCGTGTTGTCATTCCTTATCATGAGATATCCTGCTTGTTAGCCTAGTTTATAGACTCACATTATTTTTCCTTGGAGTCTTATCAGACATATATGCTAATGGACTGCAGACCATGACCCATAGTGTTCATTCATGTTTATATTACTCTTGTGGATTTGAGATATAGTTTTGCCTTGCCATAAGTTGGCAGTTTACCATGCTCTTGATAGCCTTTACGTATTCGAGTCGGGCTGGAGTCCGTTCGATATGTAGCTGGCTTGCTCACGAGCTCGCGTTCGAAAAGTGGGTACGGGTCGTGACAATTTTTTCCAAATATGTTTTATAATCTTAATGGGTTATTGACTTTATGTAGGTTTTTATTTTGGGCTTTCCAAAAATATATATATATGTGTGTGCGTGTGTGTATATATATATAAAATTCATTTGGGCTCAAATAGCTTTGACTTGAATAGGATAATAATTAAAGTAACTATATTTAGATATTTATATTGGGCTATAGTCCATTAAATATAAATTTTTATTGGGTCGGATTCTTGAATATATGAAAATATTTAGGCCTATATTGGTTTCATATTTTTATTGTATATTGGATTTATTTTGGCTTGATTATTATTGGGCTATTATTCAAATCCTCCATGGAGGATCTACCTAGAAGCTTCTCCCATATTCCTTGCTTTCCTTGCTTGGGGTGCAAGCACTCATCATTTAGTTAATGGACTACTCACATTCCTCACCACTCCATCCCATTCCATCCAGGTTTGCGTGCACCGTGTCCGTGTCCATACATTTCATTCCATCATTTATTACATTTAGGGGCGTTTGGTTCAAGTTTTTGAGGCTTGGAATGGGATTTGAATTCCTTACCCATGTTTGGTATGATTAGGATTGGGAATGAGGAGGGAATAGGAGGGGGTTATGTGGAAAAGCTATTCCAATGGATGTGGGAAAGCAATTCCCAAGCCCCCACTTGGGAATAGATTTGCTTTCCTAGGAATGATGTTTGACTATTTTGTTTGGACGGTTATACTCCCTCTTTATTTTCAAAATTTCAACTCCTATCCCAAACATGTGAATAATCATGAAATTAGTGAAAGGGTATTAAAGTAAAACTAAATAAATTAAGATTCCTATCTATGTGTGAACCAAACATGAAAATAATTTTTTTTTAAAATTTTGAACTACTTATTCCCAACCTAACCAAACATGGGTATAGGAATGTTGAATTCCTTTCCCATGGAAAAGGAATTGAAAAACTATTCATAGGAATCCAAAAACTGATCCAAACGAGCCCTTACATCTAATTTCCCGTGTACGACACACCGGGCACTAGGCAAGCCATGAGTTGTTCCCTGTGTCCCCGACACAACCAACCTCAACAGATCCACCAACTTCCTCCGCTACCACCACCTGTCCGCGAGCGGCGCCTTCGCTCACCCGTGCCTCCGGTCAGCATCCCGCGTGCACCTTTCTCCTGCCCCCAAGCATGCCGACCACCGATCGGTCGAGTTCCTTTACGAGTAATGCACGGTGAGCAACCACCGCACGCCCCGCTCTCTTTTTCCTGTCCACCATGACTCCTTGCTCCCTCAGCCACTTCACCGAAATCACCATCATCATCATCCCTAACTATCGATGTCCCGTGCTGCCACCAACACCACCACCTCCTGGAACACCACCGTGACCCTCATCAGCACAACCACCGCTCACAACCACCAGATTTGACCACTGGAACCTTGACCAACTATCGGATCTCCACCGCAACCACCGGCTCACCAGATCCCAAGACTGGTTCTACTGGCCAACCCATCACCAACACCACCACCACAGCCGCGGCCACCATCGCCGCCAGCATCATCATCACCCCTGCCATAACCAGCAGACTGACAGCCATACCCAATACCACAAAATAGCACTCATATCCACCTAACCCCAATTGTCGACTCCCAAGCCCGGCGACCCCGCGCTACTCTCTGCTGCTCATATCTGGCTTTACAGCAGCCCCATCGAGTCCCGAAAACTACACCCAGCGCTTGACATCGATGTCGTGCCTCTCCGTTGCCAACGCAGATCTGTGCTGGCCGTCGCGGCTCCTTGCACCGCCGTGAGCATTTCCTCTGGCCGTCGATGTCGCACTGAGCCGAAGCCCCCTTGGTAAGCATGAGCTCCTCTCCCTCTCGATCTCTCCATCTGCTCTCTCCCTCTCCTCCTTCTTTCTCTTCCTCGTTCATTTTTTTCTTCTTCATCTCTTTTCTTCTATATTTTCTCATTCTCTCTGACTCTCTCTCTCCTTGCAAAGGGAACTGGCTCTGTGAGCTGATCCACAGGCAGGGCCAGTGGGTCGGGCTTAGTTAGTGGGACAATATATATATATATATATATATATATATATATATAATTCTCATATAATTCTCATATATACTTATACTCTTACATATACTTATCCATCCCACAACAATCCAAAGCCCAAGTATTATTTATATAATAAAACAAATTAGGAAGAGCCTGGCCGGCCTACAACCCAAAGCCCAAACTACTTTTCCTTTTTCCTTATATATATATATATATATATAATATATATATATATATATATATATATATATATATATAATATATATATATATGCGGGATTTGATATTTGGCTCTAATACATTTTAAGCTTTATTAAAATTATTGAGCCCATTTATGGACTAGGCTTTCGGCCTACTTATTTGATCAATAAATTTTAGATTTTAAGTTAATTCTTGGGGACTAAGGTACTAATAGGATTTATGAATAACAATTTTAAATAGTATTTTAGAATGGTATATCAATAGTAATTTAAATTGGGCTTCACATTTTAATGAACTTTATATACTTTTGAAATACAAATAATATATTATCTTTTGTTGATAAGAATTATAAATAAGTACTTTAAATATATTTTATATATATTGTTGGCCTTGTGATTAATTTTTTTATAAAATTCCTTTAAATCACCTCTTGATCATGAATAATTTAGTCGTTTTCTATTCTTTGATCATGGACTTCTATCACGATCTCGAATATTGTGTTGAACTGTGAACTCGGACTTCTATATACCAATTTGGGCTATTTGGACAATTTAGGACATAATGGAACCGCCCGTTACATCATCTAGGACCATCTTAAGGAGTATATCATCTGTACCTATTTCGTGTTGGCTCGTTCGTCTCGTACACGTCGACTCCAACTAATTAAGGCAGATACATCTCTCTGTTAGTTTTCAGTACTTGATAGTGTATGTATCACATGTTCTAGATCTGTATTACTTGATTCTAACATGGTGTTACACGGGCTGGTACTATATGGTTCAAATCAGGAGATGTTATTATTTAAGTGTACCTCGAGCATTCCTCGTACTTATACTTTATCGTGTACATTAGGTGATCCTTGTGTTTGTATCTATTCGTGGGACCCGTATGCTCATACTATATTCGTGTGCTCCGTATGCTTATATCATATTTGTGTGCGTAACGTGTCGTGATTGGATCCATGAATATTAGTCGGGGCGGGGGAGTAGAAGTTGGTTATGTGATCAACCCCTTAGCGTATTTGTGTGCATGTCGATTATACACCTCACGTATAGTCGAGTTACCTTAGTATATTCGTGTACAATCCAAGCCGATCACATAACGAACTTGTGCTCTAATTCACTTAGACAGTATCGCTAGTTCTCTTATTTACAGTTCACACCATATTGCCTATGTTTATCTTTCCAGCTACTTATTGTGATTACCCGTTATCTTAGTTGTATTCTTCATTCCCTCGTTACTTGTACATATTGTATTCATTTCTATTACTTGTCATATATTCTCTACCATGTATATGGAACTGTTTTCAGAGTTTTGTACTTCGCTCCAATTCTGACTGGATAATCACATTTTTAGGACATGTTATACTCACATTCTTGGACCTTCACAATGATGCTATAGTTGAGCCGATCTTGATGCACCATGGACCACAAGTTGATCTCTGGAAGACCTAGACTAGTATTTCTCTATTCTTAGTTTATACTCTAATTCATTTCCACTAGTTAGTTGACCGAATTTGTCTCTGGATTATTTTGGCTTGTATAAAATATTTGTGGATTAAATTAGTAAGTTGATGATTTAGTTATTCTTAGAGTTTTCTTTTCCTTATTTATTTCTTCCTGTAGCATGATGTGGTTTGAGTACTCATTGATGTTGTTGGACTGATATTGTTGAGATGATTTTACATTAAGGTCTAGACAGCATTCTACCGCCAATGCTGCAGCGTAGGCTGCGCGTGCCTCACGTACTTGTGTCCCGAACATCTGGATGTGGGTCGTGACAGTATGCCTATCAATCGACCAAGAGGGATTTTCTACAAAACTAAAACTTCTATAAATAGAATGCCACTATGTTCTAGTTGGTCCTTCTAGTATAGTTGTTCTACCCTACTCGTACATACCTTAGATAATCACCCTCCGACAAATATTTTACCAACATAGCTTCTATCCTACGATAAATTGTACTCAAAGCTACCACAACTAGTATGGGTATTGATGAAACACCTTGTTCATCAATAGCATAAATACATCAGGTGCATCTTTCAATTCAAATGGTACCAAAAATCTTGTAGTGGCCATAGCGAATTCTGAATGTTGTCCTTGGAATATCCTTTTTTCGCATCGTCACCTGATAGTTTCCTGATATCAAGTCAATAAAATACCTTTGCTCCTGCCAGCTGGTCAAACCGGTCGTTAGCGAACTATACTTCGAGTTACAAGAACGATCTTGGGCTTCCAATGATCAATCAGTCTGAAGATGACGATCACCAACTCATTCTAAAGTATAAACTATCTATCAAGGTTTTCTAAGAATGAGACTAGCTAATCCTTCAAGTCATGATCTAACTTATACTACCTTAGAGGTCATCTATCTCGATTCTAACCAGTTCACCCACTTCTATGGATTGGGTTTTCTTTAATTATCTCTCCTAGCAATATGGTATTTTTACGCTAAGATGTGGTATGCTATGTCCTAACCCTTCTATGCTTGTCTACTAGGTAATAGGCATGCTAATGCTAGACAATGCTATATATGATGCCTTGACAACTACTTAGCTATCAACTAATCTTCTAGTCATGGTTGTTAATAGGTCTTTTCAAGCCATTCCTCATGTGTTTATAGTAGTATATCTAGTTTAATACTGTCCTTGTCATTCTTCAAACAAATATTCCTAGGTCGACACCATGGCACAACCTATCATCACACATCATTTTGATTCATTCCCTTGATATGAATCTCCCTAGTAAAGATCCTTCAGGTCACTGTCTGAGGTAACTTTACATATACATATCATCATATTTTCTATATCCTTCAAATGAACATTTTTTTATACCTTATTGTAACTTTAAGGATTCTGCCGTACCTTATTGAATCATCCTATCCATAACCGTACTTTCGAATTCTTTCAACTACAGTCTTTCATATGGGTGATCATATTTTAATTAGGGAATCGTACATAACTCTAAAATTCTACCATATATTCTACCAGTCACTTCATTAATTATGATTGAAAAACTTATTATACCTTCCTTTCTAAACCAAATAAAGCCTTTTATTTCTCTATCCCTTCTCTATCCATCAACACAATATCATAGGTGAATGGCAGAATGGGTGTAGCCCATTGATACTAGAATCTCTCATTGGGGTTAAGTCTCCTATAAGAATTGTATTTTGCTAGTCCGATCTACTCGGTCTATCTAATTAAGGCGTCTATCCGAACACTTACTACCTTTCATAACTAATTTCCGTTTAAAACACTTCTATCAACTACATTCTATTAAACAATAGAATATAATCCAAATGGTTCACCAATCACGAGTATTCGTCCTTCCGAAATCGGAAAAGACGAGAGTCTAAAACAAACAGTTTAAGAAAGATGATCAACTTAAATTATGAGTTCCAAAGGCGATGAATAAAAACAAAATAATTTTCAAAGCAATTGTGGATTGAGATCCTATTACAATATTCTATTGCAGGCTCATTCGGCATAGTAACGTAACCGAAATGATATGCTCTGACCTGCATGGGCCACCACAAAAATATGGAATGCTGTAGTCCTAAAATACGTAGGACTAGAAAAACGTGTACATGCCAGCTATGTATCGAGTGGACTCCAACACAGCTCGAATACGCATAAGCTGTAGAGTAACGGCCAACTATCTATACTGATTAACAATATCTCTAAGTCTCAATCCATAATAGTAGAATGCAAGAATGAACAATATATAACATAGTGTGCACCCCATGCTACATTTGTTCGCATAAAATCGAAAGAAATAACTTAAGTCTATAAATACTAGGATAACAAGTATAATGTAAATAAATAAAGATGAATACATAACCACAAGAGATACTTGTAATAGAAAATAGCAACCATCATGATCAGCAACCGACTCCGTTTAGTCGAATACATGGAGAGATTACCAGGTCCTTTGGGGACATAGCAACATACAACATGCCATTGTATAGAAAAGGAAATATGATCTAAAGGTATCTACTATATTCGGTCTACGTGATATGCATGCGAGAACATGAACTAAAATATCAGACTGGCACTGAGCCTCACAAGCTCCTCGGCAAGCTATTGCCCCAAGCACCGTGTCGTGGAACCAAGGGCAAACTAGAAAACAAATATCAAGGGTCTGCTACAGAGATAATGACATACTAGAATAAAACATGCCAACTAGAAAAGAGTGATACTGCAGTCACATTCCCCCCACCATGTTTAGAATCTAACAAGTCAAGTCCAGTATACTACAACAAGAAACAAGAATAATAAATAGTCTAGTAATCAACAGCGAAGTCAATACCATGAATACTTATGTAAACCTTGCATCATGTATGTGTTGGTGTCCTGTGTCGATTGTGTCAATGAACATGATACGATGAAACGTAATGCCTAGTGTTGATACTCGACGTCAATAGAATGACATCGGTACCCTCATGTGATACAAATACTCAAGTATCAACCAAATCCTATGTCACGTTCAATAAGAATAAAGACAAAAATAGTGGAAAGAAATAATCTGTAGCGTTGGTAAGGTACACTTGTCTGCAACCTCTGACTGCGCGTATGTCTGACCAACTCCAAAGTCCTCGCTACTCCCGTCACGTCCACCTATAATAAATATTCTATTATTAATAACTTAGTACCCCTCACCGTATATAGACTTACCCTATATAGACCATAATAATATAAGTTTACAAAAACTAGTCATATTAACTATTCTACATAATATAACATATATGTCATTAAATCTACCCATGAAAATAATATATTAATAATATAAAATATTACTCTTAAATCAGGAAAAATATCTACAAATATTCAATAATATTATTTATCATATTTTGTTGGTATAAAAACAAGTACCCAAACCCTATATTGATTCTACAACAATATTCCAAGACTAGGTATATGTTTTGAGTCCTTAAATAATAGATATTTTAAAAATTATTAATTAAAAAAAATCACAAAATAGGTAAACTTATATATTTATTATGAAAACATGCACAATAATTAATTTGGTAATGGTATACGAAGTTTCAAATCAACTGGATACATAGAACTCATGGATTTCGGTGTTTCGATATTACGGTGAAATATTCGAATTTTAATAAATAGGAAACGAAACCAAAATGCTACAAAAGTATATGTGTTTGAAAGTTTTGGAAGTATACTTTCTTGCCAAAAATATATGGAAGGTCGAAGTGGCTCAAAAATAGATGATAATTGGCTCGCAATAGAATTGGTCTATTTTGCACACCTTTTCGTAGAATGAACACCCCAGGTAAACCGTTTGGAACTGTGTAGATGGCCAATTGGACATGAAAATAGACACAGAGATCTTTGTATTAGTTTTAGTCTCACAAAAATTTGAGACAAAGAAGTATACGAAACCCTAGATGTAAAATAGCTTACCTGTTGTAACAAATTTATACTTGGAATCCAACTTTGGGTCACTTCTAAAATCCGCAAGTTCTCACCAAGTCGTCGTGGCTCCTCGGGGGCTTGCTAGGACATTAGGGGAAGATCTTGAGGAGGCTTGAGAGTTGATAGAAGGGTTAAAATTGGTCAGATGAAAAGGGTTTTGTTCGGATGGGGAAGAGCTATATAATGCCTGTGGTTCGTATTACGTATCTTGGTATACGTGTACGTATTTGACTCGTATCACATGTTTTCTTGCTTGGTTCGGCTTGTTTGGTTTGGCTTGGATCGACTTGGGTTGCTTTTGGTTGATCATGGGCCAAGGGAAAAATCCCTACCTACCACCACCATCTTCATTTATTAACCTCACCCTCTTTCTCTCTCCTCATTTACTCTTCTTCTTCATCATTACTTCTTCACCTACCAGGAAGAGTGCTTAGGCAAGTGCAGCTTGCTTCATGGAGGAACTCAGTTTTTATTGTTCCATTCTCTTCCTCACGAGATTCTAACACACTTTAATACTTAGTATTTCTAATTTTCTTGGTTCAATTTGTATAGATCTAAGTTTATTGTATTTCGAATTTCTTGGGTTTTGATCTACTTAATATTGTTATTTCCAAGTTTTGATGGTTCCATGTTGTAGAGAATTTCGTTCTGCCCCATTTTGACCTATGAAAGTCTGGATTTAGACTTGGGATGAAGGATTTATGAAGCTTTAAAAGAATGGAGTCCATGATACTTCTTCTCGGAACAGTGGAGAAGAAGAATAGTGCAGCCGCATGGCAGTTCATGGCTGCATAGCCTTCCTGGCCGCATGACAGTACTTGACCGCATGGACTCCCATGCGGCAAGCTTTCCCAACCGCATAGGCCATGGGCTCCTTGCCACGTCGCATAAGACTTCATTTTTGCAGCCGCATGAACTTCAGTTCTTTTCAGCCGCATAAATCATTCATCTCAGCCGCAGGGCAATGATGGCCGCATGACAATCTAGCCGCATGAACACCATCATCTTTAGCCGTATAAAGCCGTGGCAACTTCCAGCCGCATGAACCCGATCGTCCGCAGCCGCATATGACCCATTTTCCCCGCAGCCGCATAGGCCCCCATTTCTTTCCAGCCGCATGGCGCTGCTCCCCCGCAGCCGCATAAGTCCATCCTCACTACGCCAAAACATGCATTTTTCGACAGTCCAAAACTGTCGTAAATCACCTTAAACAACAGTTTTGGACTGTCAGAACATCCGTCGTTAATAGCGCGTCCCAAAATTTAAACGACAGTTTTGGACTGTCGTTTCATAGATGTATAAAACGACAGTTATTATCTGTCAAGTAAAAACAATGGACAAAAACTATCAAATAACATGTAACTTGGTTCCCCGCTAATTTTCCTTTTTCAACAGGTAAGATATGTCATTTTTTTAAATACAGAATTAAAAAAATTTCATTCCATTGATATCAAATCTATTTAAACCTGTTTATCCTCTATATAAAACTGAAATACACCTGACAATAAAATTTCATATAAACATCGACAATCATCAACAATGAAAAAACTTATCAAATTTGCATTAACTAATAAACGTATCGAGTTTACATAGCAATTTCCATAAAAAAAATAAAAATTCACTCCAATGTTGCTAGCTCACAACAGTTTCATTCTCATAATGAACAAAAAGTATGTTATTGCTAGCTTACAATCTCAAGTGCAGTACAAAAAAGTGAAGTTTAAAACCTCACAAACTGAACTGAATATTTTGGCCAATTAATCATTTCGCCAATAGTAATATCCTCAAACTTTCCGTCTCTATCGAACAACATCTCATTGCCATCAAAAACGTCATCGACAATGATGTTATAAGCTTCATCATTCAATGGTGCATCTATATTCACACGTCCTATAGCAATGGCTTTCTTTCTAAAATTCTTCAAAAGATAAGTCTTTATGGGCAATGTAGCTTGATCATGTCCCTGCATACAAACATAAGAAAAAAACCATTAAGTATATAATAGTTCTTGATTCTCCATAAGTATTAGGATGTACAGAAAATATTATCTAAGGAAAAAATGGGTTACTGCATAATTTGGATGTAGACCTTGAATTTTTATTTTTGATTTACTTTGAACATGAGTATAAGATAATTACTAACACATGGTAAAGTAAGGTTTTACTTTAATTTAGGATTTAAACGCTAATTAGCCCAAACAATAATGTAAGTTGGAGCATTTTCAAGTTATACGACTTCAAGGTAAATAATCAAAAGTTGGATAGCCATTACAGAACTTTACCCAGGGAGGAATCAATAGGAAGATGCAGCTTGTTGCTAATGTACGGGAATAGATGATGACTCAAACATAAAAACAACATACAGAAAATGAATGTCAGGGCACAAATTGCATAATCTATCATTATATGTGCATCTGCTTTTGCAACTAAATTTCCAGCAGAACTAGTTTACATCATCAAGTATTAGGGATAAAGTAAATATGAGGAACAATAATGCTTCCCTATTAACTAAAGTCATGCCAAGGTACAACGAGGTGTCAATTGCAATAGCTACACTAACTTTCCATCATCTTGCATAGAAAAAGGACACTCCCATTGTGATCCTCACCCATTATATATGTTCAGTTGGGTTTGTTCTGTTCATTAGTTGGTGGGCTGCATATATAATTTGTTGGGTAAGGCCAAAAATTCTGTTATAATAAGAACGAGTATGTAAAGGAATAGAGAGCAAAAGTAAAAAAAAAGTAAATAGAAAAAAAAGAACCATGGATAAGCAATGAGCTGAAAAAGCATCAAATTGCTATTTACCATGTATTCAAACAATAAATGAAATTTTATGCATGCACCATGGATAAGCAATGAGCAGCTACTATAGGCAAATTGGAATCTTCTTGTATATATCTATCTAAGCAATCAAGACTCAGAAGAAAAGAAAAACCCATTTGCCACAAGTAATCACTCAGGTACTCTATAGGCAAATAAGACCCATAACTTATTTCCCACAAGCAACAATAAAATTCTCAAGTCATGCACTATCAATAAAAAAATGACAAATTTTGACTTGGATTGTGAAACTCTGATGTATAACAATCATATATAACAAACAGACAAGACTCACCTCAGAAGGACTAGGATTGTGAAACTGTGATGAAGATTGATTTGATCTAGGAGTGTTAGATCCTGAAGCCTTCAAGGAAGCTACTGCTTCTTCAAGATTCTCTATCCGATTTAGCAAAGCGTCGTTTTTTTGCTTTTCTCTACGAGCAATCTTCCGGCTTGCAGCTGAAGCACGAATCTCCGTCTTTGAAACACCTTGACCCATTCCATGTACATAACCCTTACCATCACGGCCTAATACCTAAGCAATTTTCAAAAGAAGAGGAAGTAATTATATAGTATGAACTTGTAACAAATTATAAACAAACATAAAAATTAACTAGAATCCCACAAACCATTGCAACAGCATCATTATCCAAATCTTTCTCTCCTAAGTAGGAATCTTCATCTATAAGCCTTTTAATTTTTTCCTACAAGATAAAAATATGACAAATATGGCTATTAAGTGTTCATTATTTGTTAAATATAACAAGAAAAAAGAAGTCAAAATTTAAGCTTACTAAGTATTCGAATCCGCTTGTTGACTGGGTAACACGCGCATGATCATTTTTACTAGTGTTTAGGTGTGTGGCCAAGTATAATACAGATCTATTGACTTCACCTGTAGGACTCGCCTTTTTCTACATTAAGATAGGAAATAGGTTATTAACCTATTTTCAAATTGCATCGAAATACGAGAAATGATAGATAATAGATTATTAACATCTTTACCAGTTCATGTGCTACCCTCGTAAAACCTTTCCTACCAGTTGTATGTAATATCTTAACCTTTTTTCTCGTATTCCTTCCACAATCACGACGAAGTTGATCTTCATCTGTAGAGTGTAATTCAACAAAAGCTTCCCAATCTTCATCTGTAGAGTGTAATTCAACAAAAGCTTCCCAATATTGTAAATAAGATCAAGTAGGTTTTGAAGATGTAAAATTTTAAGGTAACTCGCAGTCTTCTTCAATACCTGAGTGGTACTAATGGGAACGACACCATGTTGATCTAATCCGACACAAGATGCCACATTAACATCTATTCCGATGTATATGATGGAGGTTCATAACAATAGCATGTCCCCTTTCGGAGCTATCATTTTCTGAACATCAAAGGACAACAAAGAGAATAATGAGACTGATATAAAACATGAATTATTCATCATTGCACATAAAAGAGAGGATATCTATGTATCATTTTTATAGTAGTCAGAAAAAGATAAACCACAGAAGCAAAACACCATTAGGAAACAAATGAATGTGAACACATGAATAATATTGAAACTAGATAAACATGTATTACCCTCAAAGGTTCAGTCCCATCAAAGGTTTCATGAAACATTTCAAGTTCAATTTCATTTGGGTTTAGTCCCCTCAAAGGTTTCATGTTCATTTCACTATCTATCAGTGAGAATATTACAATATTTTCTTAATTGACGAACCGAGCTGAACATGCAGTTACAAAGCAAAATTGCCATCATCTCATGGTTGACCAGAGCTAGATTTTATGATAGCTATCGAGATGTTAAAATACCAGAACCTGCAACTATAAGAACAAAACTAATCTAATGAATAGGTAAAAGAAGAAGGTATGAAGTGCTAAAACACTTACCAGATAAGCCCTCCACCACCAGTGGTAGTCCTTGCTGCACAACTGGAAGTAGCAAAGGACAATCGTTATCTCCATACATGTTACCAGGAGGATGATAAAAACTATGAAGAGGAAGCTGAAGTTGTAGTAGAACTGATTTAACCATATGGATGTCAAGATGAAAAAGAGCTCAATGAACACGGCTCCAAATGGAAGTATTCCTCCTATTAGGATAGAGAATGAAGGCTACATATACCATGTCTGCTGAAGTATCTACATCGGGATATTGTTGGTCTTCACAGGTTCCTCAATGGCTGGCTTTTTGAAACCCAGGTGCTACCAATAAAGACCAGAGGTAACGATATGCCGAACCAAAAAAATACCAAAGCAAACATTGTTCCGAAAGGGACTGCCCCAGACGACTTCTCACCCAAGATCAGAGCATTCAATACAAAGAAAATTGAGAAGACTACAGCTGGGAACATGAACGCAATCTTCATCGTGACAACCACACCAGTCTCTTCCTGGGCTTCCTAGAGAGGACCGGAGTTGACAGGTGGCCTAAAGACATCACCGTGGACTAACTTCCATCCAGTCTCTTCCTGGGCTTCATCTTCAGTCTCCAATTGGTTGTAGTTTGCTATATCTCTATATAGGGTTCTCATCATGATCATGGCAACCATACCAGAAAGGAAGAAGATAATCATCAACGAATTGATGATGGAAAACCAATAAATTTGGGTTCTTATCATCCAACTCACTGTACTCATGTTGCACACTGTTTGAAAGAAAAAAAGGTGACTCAATAATAAGAAACTTCTAACAAATAGATACATAAAAGTTCTCGTGGCAATTTGCATATACCCTTCCATCAATTGAAATGCAATTTTCTCTTCATCTATGGAAAAGTTGCAAATTTATGTTTAACAAGTAACCAACGAGACAACCAGCAAGCCTTATATCGTATTCAGTTGTGTTATGTTGTGTGTGTGTGCGTGACATGTAGGGAGACCACTTTTCTTGAGAAATATGGTACCTACACCCTTTTCGCTCTTCTCACTTTTCACCATTGCAAAAGCCCTTATAACATGAGTCAGTAGCATAAGTTACTACATGACATAATATTGTTCACAATACATGAATATTTTTAAGGATTGAAACCTACAAGGAGACCATCAGTAGCATAAGTTACTACACGACATAATACTGTTCATATTCTAAACTACCTGAAACACCATACTCGATCTTGCACTTTCTTTGCATTATAAATCACATGTACTGGTATTAGTTGGTAAATATGTCTCAATTATCACCTTCGTATGCAAACATTCGACATATGTGAAGTTAATAAAAGGAAAATAAATGCATCTGCTTGGAATGACCTCAAAGCCAACTATGTGAGAATCATCAGTCTCAGGGTCGTTATGAAACATAAACTTGAAGGTTACGTGGTTATTAATGTAATATTTATATTTTTATTCTGTTAGAAAAAAAATATTGACACATAAAATTTCAAGTTCACCTCACAAGTAAATTGTCATAGAACATTAGAAAGCAACATCTACAAACTTACACCAGCTAGCCTGTCTTTGTACCCAACACGAAAACCGTGTTCATAACTAGGCAATTGGCTTTTATGTCTTCATTGTCTAGAAACCGCGACAGGAATATTATCCAGGATCTTATTGGATGCACCAAAGAATTGTTGAGCATTAGTCAGATATTAGAATATATACAAATGTGTGTTTCTGTCAATGTTTAAATATGATAAAGCAGTCTTCTACAAGAGACCAAAAGTAGCTATGCTCATGTCATCTAAATTAGACTTCACGAGGTATCAAAACATATTGGATATGCTAACACCGTGCAAAGTGGAGAAACAATTGCACACTTGGCTTTAGCTCATATAAGAATTGGTTGCTCCTTGTATATTGGAGAACGAACAGCCACTTGTATGGAGCGAACCTCTAGCTTAGCAATAAATTTACAAGACAAAACAAATATGATGTTATACTTACATATGAGACCCCCAAAAAATTGCAACCTTTTAATATATCAACTATACTATTTCTCATCAACACCCCCACCGCCCCCTGCCCCCCCCCCCCCGCCAATCCCCGGGTGCTGTAGGCAAGAACTTATGACATTGGATAATGAAATCGTCTTTAATGAGGCTATAATCGAGGAAAGGGACCAGGGCATACAGGAGGTGCAACAACAAATTGGTGAGGTTCATGATATGTTCAGAGACCTAGCTGTTTTGGTTCATGATCAAGGTGCTATAATTGGTTAGTTATGTAAATTTTGATTGGAAAGTTAATATATACTTCCTATATGATGATAGTATCCTCTACTCTTTGATTAATATCATTGTTTGTTGCTAGATGATGTTGATTCCCACATTGAGAATTCTATTTCTGCTACTGCCCAAGCAAAAGGCCAACTTGCAAAAGCAGCTAGAACACAGAAGTCCAACTCATCTCTGGTAGAATGAGTCGAGTTGTGTTCAAATTTGAAAACTATTGATATCCAGTTGCTGACTTGTGTATTTGGTTTTTGCAGACATGCTTGCTCTTGGTGATATTTGGGATGATCCTTCTTATAGTTATCATAGTCCTTGCAGCATAATCACTGAAACTGTCATCTGCTTTGGTCTGTTCCTGGGAATCTATGCAAATTTCACTAGCCTTTCTCTTCAATCTTGGTTTGTTGGGGTTTGTTTTGATCCAAATGTTACCGAGTATATATAGTGTATAGTGTATATACCCGTGTGTCAATTTGTGTGTTCCCTTTTTTTTTGCTGACCATTCCTGTACATTTGTTAGCATAGTGGACGACTAACAGGTGCATGTAAGGATAATATAATCTATAAATCAAGATTATGAGTAATTTGATGTTTGAATTCCTTTGAAAATTTTGTGTTTTTTATTTGCAATGCTACAATGGATCATGATACTGGTATAAACTAAATCTGCTATTAATAATTAATTAGCTGTTATTATCTTATACTACATAGAGATGATATTGATAGCCCCTGCTACATATTCAATGGCAGCCAAGTTTTTGGTTACAACATGTGAGACCCCAAAAAAATCGGGTCTGGTTCAGAATGAGTAAATGTAAAAAAACAAATCTTTATACAAATGTTTATAAAATGGAGTGTGGCTAAATTGTAGAGGGTTGAGGCTTTGTTGTAGAATATGTTGGGTTCGATTCACACCAACCACACTTTAGGTAGACCAATTTTTTCTTTTTTATATACAATATGTCAGTCCGACCTGAATTTCTAATAAAAAACTGGGTTCGGATTCTAAAAGCAGAACCCGAACGAAAATCGGGATAGGTTTGGGTACATATTGGTAAATCTGAGAAATTTTTGGATGGGCTTCGGAATCTTCGGATTTTACATAAATTCAAACCCGAACCTAACTTGTTCCATACATTTGGTGCAATCTAAGGTTGAATTATCTTAGGAAACATATTTGAGCAACATCAGATTAAAAGTTTATCTAACCACAACTTGAGACCATTATATTGGCAATTAGAATAGAAACCTAATAATCAATAAAAGAAAGCATTACCAGTCCAATTATATGAATTTCACACTCAATGATGATTTCAGGACTGAATAGAATCAAAATGCAAACCCATGTGACTTAAGCAAAATATGAGATTTGTCAATATTAGGAAGTGTAGTTTGTTAGAGAAATTGTCTGTGGGATCACGGAGGAAACAGTTCAAAGGAATCCTCGAATACTTGCCAAAGAACTCTCCAAGGATCTTAAAAAAGAGTCTCTATATCTAAACTCCACATTAAATACAACTCAAGGTTGATGGAGGGCATTTGTAGCAGAAATATTGTCTATAACAGAAAACTGAAAAACCACCAACTTTGTAATATATTCCTCCAAATGTGAAGTCAATTTACCAGTTCAAGAAAATATTAAAACATATGATACTTCTCAGAATGTCTTCATGCAACTTCTTTTCCTTGACACCAACTAAACCCTTAACAAAAATGCATATTGAAACATACCAAGCCCTAGGGGACACGTTTTGTGACAAGACTTATATAGCCAAAATAAGGGTCGGCAAAATGTGACTCCTCAAGGTAATCAAAACATGCAAGTGTGGGCCTAGGTGTACCTAAAAAGGTATGCTCTTAGCATAGTTCATTCTATATTTGACCCTTGCCTTATGCTGAAGGTGAAATGTATTATATAGAACTGTGTACACCATAACATTGATCGGGCGTTGTATACATATAGATATCCAATCCAAATAAACGTCAGATAGATGTGAATATGTACGTACAGTTGGCGATGTATAGGGTGTCGAATCTAGCTTTTGTGGGTAGTATAGCTTAGACTTCATCCATTAAGGAAGGGAAAGTATTGGGGACAGAAATGGGTTCTTTTCAGAGGGTTTGAAGATTGAAGATGTTCAGGATTGAGTTGGATATATAAGAATGTATCAGAAACTGAAGCCTGAATCGATTTAACTTAAACTTCACAGTTCACACTAACCCAACACCAAAAACAAGCCGAACCCCTTCAACTTAACAAAACACAATGCCTAATCCCTATATTCCCATATTCTATATTTCCAAAATTCCAGCATTGCCATATACTATTTGTGCAAGATAGATAGAAATTGTATTGCTTGCCAAGCATTCTATTGAGGTTTCTCCCTCAATTATGATACTCCAATGTCAAGGTAGGAATTTAACACAAATATCCTTGAAATAACATTATACCGCCAAAACATGAGAGCTTGACTGGCAAGCATAAAACTTTACATATTTTGTACATTAGAGTATCGTGTTATTCAGTGAGACACTGAAGGACGCAAAGGTCGCACTCCTAGCTAGGGACAACCCTAATCCTAAACACTTAGCAGTGCAGACAACTTCAGAGAGTTAAAATCAGACAATGTGAATGATTCTACCTCGGACAAAACCACAAGTTTTTGGTAATAAATTTGTTGGTAAATATACACTGGTGTTAATTTGATTCAACGACAATAGTTAAGAACAAAGTAGCAAATTGGTGCACAGTGCATAGGATTCTAACAAACAATTAGCAGATCAACATAATAAAGAAGGATAGAAAATAGATTTAAAGAGTATTAAATTAGGAGAGTGATCAGGAAAGTGTACCAGTAAACAATAAGATTATTCTTGATAGAAGGAAAGAACAACAAACTAATTCATGGCGGAGTACTCGATCACATAGTTCGGCTTCTCCCCGAAACTAGCGACAAGGGCCTAGAAGGGGATATCCCAAACCACCTCCACTTCCCAGCCCGAATCAGTTTAACATTTTTTCAAACACCACAGCTTCAGGAAGGCAGTAAGCGAGAGCACGTCATCGGTGAAGGATACCGTGTTCGAGACTCCGAGGAGAGCTTCAATGGGTGCAACGGTTGGGGAAGGACCGGGCTCGGGTTCGAGAAGGACGTGAGGTACTGGAATTCAAGAAGTTGTATGGGATGATCGAGACGCGAGGCTCCGGCAACAATTATGAAGGAACGATTTCGGTGCAGATGACGACTGCAGTCGCCGGCAACGCAAATGCAGCTGCGACCGCCAAGGTCACAAATTATCTCGACCGGAGCTTCGAAAGGGATCCAGAGGAGTTCCATCGGGAGGGGGAGACATTTTTGAAGAAAGATGTTTTGAGAGGAGGAGAAGAAAAAATGAAAAATGGAGAAGAAATTTTTTGAAAAAGATTTCTATCGAGAGAAGATACAGCTTTGGTAAAAAAATGAGAGCCAAAATTTTCAGAGAGGATGGAACCAAAATTTTCAAGGGAAAGGAACCAAAATTTTCAACCAAATTTTGATGTTAAATAACTATTTTAATACGTCAAATTGAAACCTACTATTTTAGTGAAACATGTTTTGATGTTGAACAACAATTTCTATCCGTCGAAAATGAAACGATGGTTTTAGTACATCGTTGTTGGATAACTCTAACTGTCGCAAATCATCCTTTTTGGTGTAGTGCCTCCTGAGCCGCATGCGCCCGTCCACTTCCAGCCGCATGAGCGCGCATTCCTTCCTGCTTTATGAATCCGATTGTTACTGAGCCGCATGAGACCCGCGTCCCCAGTCGCATAAGCGCGCGTGTTCTCTGTCGCATGACTCCAATCAACCGTATGGCTCCTTCCACAGTCTTGTCCTATTTTGTTATTATTATATTATTATTGTTAGTAGTAGAATTAAATTAAATGGTCACATTTATGCTTATGTCATGTAAGTTCTGATATGTTCTATGGACACGATAGTGGCCCGCCGTGGCACATTCTTAACAAGTAAACTGACATGATATATCATGACATGCTGTTACGATAGCTAGCCTGACATGACAAGTATGAATGACCTGGACACCGTGGACGATTGTGTTTGTACAAATAAACCAGTATTGTCTTGCATCATGTCTAGGATGGGATCCCTGAGTACCACAGTCAGGGATACCTACTGCAATTGACTAAGGCTAATAAACTAAAATAATTCAGTAGTCATGAAGAGATTTCCCAGCTACAGGCAATCCCGTTATCTGGGCGCACCAAGTAGGACTTGTAGCTTACCGACGAGTAGGGCACATTTCCAGCACACAGTCACGTGTTGCATCCTTCATAAACGGACATTCGACCTGGATAACCTGGATGGTCTACACGACTTGTGGTTGTTAGGATAATCTTCTTGCATCTTGCTAGTAACTAGGCCTGTGACAATCCTAGTTAGTTAAAGTATCAAGCCGTACTCTTTGCTTGGCCGTGATTGATTGGATGGAATCTAGCCCAGCTTAGTCTTATCCTGATCCTGTACAAGATTGTGACATGACACGATTACTTATGCTTGCCTCAACAATAACGATCAGGGGTCCAGTTCTGTTCAGTCGAAGGGTTACAACCCCGGTCCTTGTTTGGTTTAAGGGTTGTAACCTGTCTCCCGGAGCAGTTCTGTATCATATCTTCGTTTATTGTCTTATTGCTCCCCATGCCATGCTTGTCATGTTTTACCTTTCTTCAATAGCATGATTATTTATACTGGCCTTAACAATAAAGATCAGGGGTCCAGTTCTGTTCAGGCGAAGGGTTACAACCTCGGTCCTTGTTTGGTTTAAGGGTTGTAACCTGCCTCCCGAAGCTGTTCTTTGTCCTCTCTTCGATTATTGTCTTATTTCACCCTATGTCGAGCTCATCATGTTTTACTTACCAACAAGTAGTTGAGACGGGTTTCTATTCAGGTAAAGGGTTCCAACCCCGGTCCTTGTTTGGATTAAGGGTTGTGACCTGGCTACTTGAATGGTTTCCTCGTACTCAATTTACTGTTGTTATCTTTATTATTATCAGTTTCGATTATATTCATCTTTAATATTCTATTGTAATATGCTGGTTTTAGTTAATAAGTGAAGCCTCTTTTGTGGCATTTGCTCTTTCTGGGGTCTGAACCAGCTGGTTTTGTATGGCCAGATATTGGAGCAGCTCCAGAGAATCTACCTATCTTCCAGCCAGATGGTGACCACCAGGCGTAACCCTGGCAACAAGTGGGTTTTTTGTCCTCCCACTTTATTGTAAAATTATTCTTTTGAGGCGTTTAGCCGGCGAGCACGTGTTAGCTCGTATTGCACCTTTATTTACTGTCTGCCTGCGGGTTGTAACATGATTGACAAATCTTAGGATTGATCATGTATAACTGAAGCTCTTGCTAGTCTTGATATTTTGTACAACTAGCTTCATGATCATCCGAATATGTAATATATGGGATGCCTTACTATTGTATATTTGGTGTTCTGACATCTTGTTACTATTATTGCTTGCTTGAGATTGAGACAATAGGCTTGTTCATGACCATAGGTGACTGATGGATTGTAGTTAAACCCTTATGTATCTAGACAGCCGTGATCGTATAGCGAGGTGGGTTGTACTTCGGTATGCGTAGCTGGCTATGTACGCCCCCGCTCTCCAATATTCTGGTTCTGGGCGTTACATGGTTCAAGTGGTGGCCATGCAGGTCTTGTAAATCAATATATGTGGGGGTTTACCGAATAGATGTCTCAATCATTACTCGCCTTTGATCTCTGTTCATATCCTCTGAATCCCTGAAATTCTTGTCCTGATCACATGCTTGTATCGTTGATCTGTCCTGGTCCTTCCTTATTGTTGCCTATGTCGTCTTCTTCAACGACATTATTCCTGGTCCTACCGATCGACAAGGTGGAGCACCTTCCGTGGACCAGCAACAACCTGGAGATTAAGCCAAGTATTCAGGAGTAGCCTCCAGAGTCGTGCTTACCGGAGGAGAGCCACCCGTTTAGCCCGTCCAGCCTGCAGAGCTTGATGATGGCACTTTGATGGGTCTTATCAGGTCATTATTAGCTTTCCAGGATCATCGAGGAGATGCCTTACACCAGGCGGTGGCAGATGCTCTGACCATAGGAGGTCATCAGGGGAACTGCGTGGCCAACAGCTTCAAGCGCTTGAATCCTCCCTTCTTCGACGACAGTGAAGATGCGATCGCTACTGATGCTTGGCTTCAGGACACAGAGGTGATTCTAGAAGCAGCCAGGACTCCAAACGACGAGAAGGTGGCCGTGGTGTGCCTGCAGTTATTAGATCTTGCCTGTAGCTGGTGGACAGTACAGGCCGTTGGATTAGTGGCCCCTATTTCATGGGCAATATTCAGAGAGAGATTCTAGACCAAGTATTTTGATGCTATAGCTCGGTGCGATCTACAGACGAGGTTCACCAATCTGAAGCAGATGGGCAGGACGGTCGACGGATATGCGGTCGAGTTTTTGAGACTCAGTCGGTTTGCTCCCACCTTGGTAGCAATTGAGTTCAATAGAGCTCAGTGGTTCTAGCAGGGACTTCACCTTGAGATCTTATTGGCAGTTGAGCAGTTTGAGCATCAGACTTTTCATTCGGTATTGAGAGCATCTAGGAGGCATGAGTATACCTCCCAGAGGATCGTGGATAGGACCGAAAGTCGGAAGTGATCCCACGGCCAGTTGAATCAATCTTCAGCACCAGCCCCGGTAGCCAGAGCTTTGACCATTGGAGCTCCGAGGCGGGCGGCCTCAGTGACGTCGGTTCAGTATTCTATTGTGGGGAGCCAGGGCACAGGGTTTGTGCTTGGTTTGTGGTGAGCCAGGGCATGTAGTATCCGAGTGGGAAGCCAGGGCATGAAGCAGAAGCAGAAGCAGAAGCAGTCTTCCGCAATGGGTTACACTCATTGTGGGGAGCCAGGGCATGTAGTATCCGAGTATTGCAGAGCACAGGGTTTGTGCTTGGTTTGTGGTGCCTCGGACCACAGGGTTGGGAATTGCCCGAATAGGGGGAGTACCTCTTTGTCAGTATTCTCTAGTCCTTCAGTTAGAGGACCAGCACCAGTCCAGCAGCAGCAGCAGTACCCGTTCCCGAGGCCATTGCCGATGCAGGCCCAGGCATTCCAGCAGCAGAGACCGTAGCAGTATTCCTAGGACCAAGCCCTGATCCAGAGCAGGCAGAGGAATTTTCAGCAAAGGGGAACCGCACCCAGAGGACATGGTCAAGTGCTGGCCTTGACCATAGGAGAAGAAGGAATAACACCGGGTGAGGTAGTGGCAGGTACTATTCTCGTCAACACCTTTTCAGCTTCAGTATTATTTGATTCTGGTGCCTCGCATTCATTTATGTCTGCACGATTCGCGACACGGATAGGACTGGAGCCCGAGTCATTATCAGTAAGGCTTAATATATTTACTAGTAATGGACTTGCGAGAGTAGATATAGTATTTTCTTCGTGTCGGATCGTAGTTAGCGGTAGAGAATTCTCCGCTAGATTGATAGAGTTCTCGATGGACGATTATGATGTGGTCTTAGGAATGGATTGGTTGAGGGACCAGTATTGTGGATGGCAGTAGCAGCGGTGCAGTTACCTCGAATAGTTAAAGAGTTTCTAGATGTTTTCCCCGAAGAGCTTCCAGGGATGCCGCCAGAGCGAGAGATCGAGTTCAGTATTGACTTGATTCCCGGATCAACCCCAGTGTCAGAGAGAGTCTACAGGATGGCGCCGTCAGAGCTAGAGATATTATACAAGATGATTGAAGAACTCAGGACCAAGGGATTTATTCGTGCTAGTGGATCGCCTTGGGGAGCCTCGATGCTTCTTATGAAAAAGAAGGATGGTATGTCCAGATTATGTGTAGATTATCGTACCTTGAACTCAGTGACAATCAAGAACAGATTGTAGTGTCCCGACCCGCAAGATGCCTTATAATGGATGGTTGGTTCGATGAAGTCTTGTTGGACTTGGAAATATGCGAAGGATTGCTTGGAAGGCTATTCGATCGTAGCAGGAATCGTCTTTTGAATGTGAGTAGTGTTGAACCCTTCAAAGATCCTTTAGCTTCATACTTAAAATAAGGATAGTATGCTATGTTTCTTATTGAGATGTTCAATAACACCTTGCATAGAATTTAGAAAGATAATGAAATATAAATAATCACCTGAACGTAAGCTGTAGTGCTAGATAAATGGTATGCTTGTACATTGTCGCAATGAATTGCATGACAGGTGAAGGCAAAGTCCTAAATACTTGGGCGGTGAGTATATCGAGCTTTGGCTCGATGAATAGATGGTAAAACAGATATTAAGACCCGGAAACTGGGCAGTGAGTATGCTTAAATTGTGTCTGAATGAATGTATTCTAAACAGATGCTATGTTCCAAAAATTGGGCGGTGAGTATATTGAGTTGGTTGAAAAGATGTATGGCGTCAAAGATGTGGCAAAGAGATTGGGTAACAACATTCTATTATCCTGTGCCGATGTAGAATGTTGATTTTACTAAGACCCTGGATTGGGCAGATGATGATGTGAGCGTTGGCTCAAGGCAAGATGGCAAGATGGCAATACGAATGAGAAAGATGGATTATTACTTAGTTTTCCTTAGCATGCATTATATGTCACAACTTGTCGACAAGATGGTTTCTCGAACGGTATTCCTGGGCCATGGAACTCGGTTCGTCCTAGGGAGAACAAGAATGGTGTCGATGTACTGACATCAGGATTTCAGGACTTACAGTAGGGGCTTGCTACCGCCCACTGAAAGGACGCTGAAATCCCATGGTACTGAAGTAGTCGCACGGTATTTCGGAAGCCTCCCATGGATTCGTACCCCATTTCGGAGTTAGCTGTTCGCCAAGAAGATCCAAGATGGCGTGTCGCCAGTGACCTTCATATAGATAGGTCCGGTAGTAATGATGTCTTATACCGGCAGAGTAAGTTATTACTCAAATACAGGAATGGCTATCGGCTGTTGGTAAGAATCACCTGAATGGTGATATTTATATTGATTCATGATATTGTTCCTAACAATGTCTTGTGCAGGCAGAGTAAGTATTATAAATGTACAGGGATGGCTACACGATCGTGGATAAGAATCACCAAAGGGTGATAACAGTATGCTTTAAATTATGTTGGCTATGAGATTTGCATGCTTTACTTCTTGTCGGCTATAACATAAAATTGACCCTAAGGCAACGAGAAAGAGTACTGTTAATAATGTTTTATAACATGATTACTTAGTGTTGTCTTCTTAGGTGAGTTGGGCCAGCACCGCTCGCCAGTACATTGATGATGTATTGTCCCACGTTGTGGGCAATATTACAGGTGTTTTCTTAGGGGAAATCCTGTGAATCAGTGCTTGGCATCGATGAATCGGATGGGTGTGCAGAAGCTCTTCTCTCAAGATGATGCCTTCTGCTATACGGGACATAATGTATGGAACATTATAACTCAGTTGTACCAGTGAATTGTAGCCAAATTGGCAAGTTCAATGTAAAGAAGTCGGTATATTCAGTTGTAGCCCAAAGGGCAAGTGTATACATTCAGTTGGCTATTCAAGAGTCTTGTAATCTGTTGTAAACTCTGTATTCCGTTGCAAATCTTGTAATCCATTATGATTATCAATAAAGAGATACATTTCTTCCTATCTTGTGTGACTTTAATTTATTTGCTTGGTTTTTCTGCATTGTAGATGTTTTCTGAGAAATACCAGGAACTGTAATGGTTTTGTCTTGTACAAGTACAATCTAGACTTATACGACATCACGTCCAGTGGCTAGTTTTCGATCCTCCGGGATCGGGGTGTGACATAATGGTATCAGAGCACGACTTTACGTCCTTGGATTCCTATTCGATTTATTTGGAATCAATGTTGCTACTAAGATGACTCTAAGCTGCTTCCGCGATGATTCAAAGATTGCTTCCGCGATTATTCAAAGTTTCTTCCACGGTGAATCAAAGTTGCTTCCGCGAATACTCAAAGTTGCTTCCGCGATGAAATCAAAGTTGCCTCTATGATGACTCATAGTGCTTCTGCGATTATTCTGTATTGCTTCCAAACTATTCTATGTTGTTTCCTTGACTGAAAGTCCGTTGATCCTTTTAGTTGCTCACTGGGTGTTCCATACAATAAGTCTAAATATGTGGGTTGTGATATGTGTGCTTTACCGAATTTCTAAAAGATACCAAAAAGAATAACAATGATGCGATGCGATAATAAGTTTGTGATGTATGCTGGATGTCTTATACGTAGGTTTCATTGAAGTCGATTGTTATACAGCAATCGACCGTGGGTGATGGCATGGTATGTTGGAACAGAATGTGCATAGATTTCAGTGAATGGAAATAGACAGAATCTTGAGTCGGTATTTGTGGTCAGCATAACCACTACAGGATGGATAGTCCATATCGGACGTTGGTTTGATACGAGGGAATATTGTGTCGAAATGGCTTGAGATCTGAGTGGTATATTACATATACCCTCGTCGTGATAAGATGTCCTTTGACCCTTGATGTGTTTATGATTTTGTGATTGCTTTACCTATAAGGTATTGGGTGGTATCGAATCATAGCTGAGCTTACGATTGATACATGATGGCTATGAATGTCCCTTGATGATTAAGTTCGGATGACCCGTTGTGAGATTTTGATGTGTTCGGGTGAACCATCGCTAGACCTTGTCAGTTAGCATTATGTTGGGTAATAGAGAATTGAGAATATGAAATGAATGCCTCGGTGGGTAAGGGAACGAATTTCAAATTCAGGCGAAGACTTGAATCAGTTGGATAAAAGGATTATAGGCTTGGTAACAATAGTGTAGTTTTTCTATCGAAAGATTTTGCGAGAATAACTAGGGACTGAATATTGAACGATGTTGGAATTGAGTATAAGAAATTGCATGTTGGATATCGACAGAACTAATGGTAATATTAGACGCTTATCGGGATGTTGCAAATGATTTAGAAGATGCAGAGAGTTGCATCGACCGAAAAGTAGAGAATGGGCTTGAGGAATAGATGATCTTAGCACGTTGTGCAGTATGCTTGAGAGAATTTGATGTGTCCCGAATTAACAAGTTATGATCCTCGACTATTTTGAGGCATAGAGAATGAGTACTTGTCCCTTGATGCATGAAAGAGTAGATGTTCCTTACGAGAGTCGAATGGCTGGGATATAAATAAGTATCGAGGTGTAGAAATATGTAATAGATCCTGTCGGTAGATGAGTAGATGATGTTGTCGCATGAATAACAAGTTTGGATGGAATATAGAATTATTGGATTATGACTTAGCTAATGAGTTATGTTATATCCATTAAGATGACCAATATATGAATGCTATATGATTGGTGCTATGGAGATTGGATCAGTACATGAATAGTAAATCTTCTTATAAAAATTACAAGAAGATGATGCAAAACGAATATTGATGGTTAACGTGAATTGCTAAGAGATGACCGTGTTGGTGCTAGAAAAATTATAAATGATGCCTTGGAAGAAATATGATTATGTAGTTGCCTTATTTTGTTAGTTAAGAGAGTACAGACCGTATCGATGATCTAAAAATGTGGAAAACGAATATGTCGCGAAGAGACCGTAGGAAGAGATCGTAAGTGATAAACTATTGAGATAGCAATGTCGGATGGGCTCGGAATAGTTGACCCGATTGAATAGACAATTTGAGTACGATATGAGGATGCAAGTCGGATTGAACAAGTGATGTTATGTCTATGCAAGTGGAAATTGAAAGTTTGGATATTCGATTGATAAGTTTTATATGATAGCTTCGGGAGTGACCATAAGGATTGTTGGATAGAATTGTCGGATAGATTTTGTCGGTTGCGGCTAAGTCTAGAATAAGGCTTCGTTGGGTATGACCCAAGTATGAGTACAGGTAGAAAGACTTGATCCTAGAATGTCGGTTGGTTGCCTAGAGTGTCGGTTGGTTGCCTAGAATGTTGGTTGGTTGCTTAAGTTTCAGATTGGTTGGCTTTGTTCTTCAGTTGACCGTGTTGGAAATAAGTTCATAAGATTGTGATGGTGTCCCATGTCCCTAAGTTGGTCAGACCATAGCGTTTCCCTATGATAAGAATTGGTTGCCTCTCAGATAAGAGATAGGTATGTCCCTGATAGCTATCCATCTCATATGAGTTAGCTGAATATTTGGTTTAGCTTAGATTAGCTGACCATAGAGACTTGACTGAATGCTAAGTTGACTGTTGGAAAATCGTAGGATGTCCCTAATGATGTTGCGCGAGTATAGTCGGGATGAGTAAGATGTTTCGGAAAGTAAACTTTGGAATGAAATAAAGATTAGAAATTTTGATGTTATAATATTGGATGGGATGACGGATCATGTTGGTTTCGAAATTTGGTTGCCTTTGTTAGAATGCTGGAAATTGCTAAAGCTGGTTGGATTGGTTGATTAATATTGAGCTGTGTAAATGAATGGTAGTGCCTTGAGACAGTTGGGATAATTTCATTGACCGGATCAGAATTAAGGATAAGTGTAATGACGGAATGGGATAGTATATGTAGCCGAGATCGACGAGAGCGAATGTGAATAGGAATGACCCTCACGATTAATATTGCTGGAATATAAGAGTTGCTTGTGCGAAGGGATAATATGTTGGCTTGATCAATACGAGAAAATGTTTGAGTACAGCGGGAAATGTTACTAGAGTGGAAGATGGTACACTTTGATAGATGAATCATGATCGAGAAAGTTACGAGTTACAAACATAGTGTATGGATACGAATGATGACGAGTACAAGATTTGGTCGATGAGTATCGAGGTATCGAAATAAAATATGGCAATAGAATTTATCAATTTTGGTGGCCTGAATGACGATGAACTTGAAAGGAATAATGGATACATCTAAGTCGGAATACTTTAGAAAATGTCTTGAGTTTGAATTGGCAACATCTATTGTGTTATCAGTTGGTTGGAATATTGAATATACAAGTGGGATTATACGAGATGCTAAAAAAGAATTACTGATGTTCGGAAGAGAAGTTATACCGTAGCTCGTTCGTCTTCCCTATCACTGAACTTGGCTGAAGTGCATGTATTTCGGGGACGCCTAAAATATGTGTATGATTCCAACAAAGTGGTATGCTAAATTCAAACGAAACCACGGGAAGGATTATCATGTGCTAAGGATTTTGCACGAGTGTTGGAAGAAAGATCAAAGATGGTAAACTATTTAAATCAATTGGGTTGCTGTAACGAGACGGTACATTACTTGAAATCATTCGAGAGATTACGGAGTAATATTAATTAGAGCAAGTTGATCGTTGAGAATTTCATGAAAAGTCGGTTGAAGTTTTGGGGATGAGTTTTGTTTTAAGTTTCGAGGACGAAATTTTTTCTGAGTGGTATATATTGTAGTGCCCCGACCCGCAAGATGCCTTATGATGGATGGTTGGTTCGATGAAGCCTTGTTGGACTTGGGAATATACGAAGGATTGCTTGGAAGGCTATGCGATCGTGGCAGGAATCGTCCTTTGAATGTGAGTAGTGTTGAACCCTTCAAAGATCCTTTAGCTTCACGCTTAAAATAAGGATAGTATGCTATGTTTTTTATTGAGATGTTCAATAACACCTTGCATGGAATTCAGAAAGATAATAAAAGATAAATAATCACCTGAACGTTAGCTGTATTGCTAGATGAATGGTATGCTTGTACATTGTCGCAATGAATTGCATGACAGGTGAAGGCAAAGTCCCAAATGCTTGGGCGATGAGTATATCGAGCTTTGGCTCGATGAATAGGTGGTAACACAGATATTAAGACCCAAGAACTGGGCAGTGAGTATGCTTAAATTGTGTCTGAATAAATGTATGCTAAACAGATGCTAAGTCCCAGAAATTGGGCGGTATGTATATTGAGTTGGTTGGAAAGATGTATGGTGTCAAAGATGTGACAAAAACATTGGGTAACAATATTCTATTATCCTGTGCCGATGTAGAATATTGATTTTACTAAGACCCTGGATTGGACAGATGATGATGTGAGTGTTGGCTCAAGGCAAGATGGCAAGATGGCAATACGAATGAGAAAGATGGATTATTACTTAGTTTCCTTAGCATGCATTATATGTCTCTTCTTAGATAAGTTGCATGGTCATGGACAACTTGTCGACAAGGTGGTTCCTCGAACGGTATTCCTGGACCATGGAACCCGGTTCGTCCTAGGGGGAACAAGGATGGTGTCGATGTACTGACATAGAGATTTTAGGACTTGCAGTGGGGGCTTGCTACCGCCCATTGAAAGGACGCTGAAATCCCATGGTGCTGAAGTAGTAGCACGGTATTTCGGAAACCTCCCATGGATTCGCACCCTATTTCGGAGTTAGCCGTTCGCCAAGATGATCCAAGATGGCGTGTCGCCAGTGACCTTCATATAGATAGATCCGGTGCTAATGATGTCTTATGCAGGCAGAGTAAGTTATTACTCAAATATAGGGAAGGATGTCGGTTGTTGGTAAGAATCACCTGAACGGTGATATTTATATTGAATCATGATATTGTTCCTAATAATGTCTTGTGCATGCAGAGTAAGTATTATAAATGTACAGGGATGGCTACACGACCGTGGGTAAGAATCACCAAAGGGTGATAACAGTATGCTTTAAATTATGTTGGCTATGAGATTTGTATGCTTTACTTCTTGTCGACTATAACATGAAATTGACCCTAAGGCAACGAGAAAGACCACTGTTAATAATGTTCTGTAACATGATTACTTAGTGTTGTCTTCATAGGTGAGTTGGGCCAGCACAGCTCGCCAGTACATTGATGATGTACTGACCCATGTTGTGGGCAATATTACAGGTGTTTGCTTGGGGAAAATCCTGTGAATCAGTACTTGGCATCGATGAATCGGATGGGTGTGCAGAAGCTCTTCTCTCAAGACGATGCCTTCTGCTATACGGAACATAATGTATGGAACAGTATAACTCAGTTGTACCAGTGAATTGTAGACAAATTGGCAAGTTCAATGTAAAGAAGTCGGTATATTCAGTTGTAGCCCAAAGAACAAGTGTATACATTCAGTTGGCTATTCAAGAGTCTTGTAATCAGTTATAAACTCTGTATTCCGCTGCAAGTCTTGTAATCCATTATGATTTTTAATAAAAAGATACATTTCTTCATATCTTGTGTGACTTCAATTTATCTGCTTGGTTTTTCTGTGTTGTAGATGTTTTCTGAGAAATACCAGTAACTGTAATGGTTTTGCCTTGTACAAGTACAATCTAGACTTGTACGGCATCACGCCCAGTGTCTAGTTTTCGATCCTCCGGGATCAGGGCGTGACATAGATACCCTCTTCCGAGGATAGATGACTTGTTTGATCAACTCAAGGGGGCAGCACTATTCTCGAAGATCGACTTGCGATCAGGATATGATCAGATCAGAGTCAGAGAGCAGGATATTCTGAAGATAGCTTTCAGATCTAGGTATGGGCATTGGGAGTTCCTTATTATGCCATTTGGAGCAACTCATGCGCCGGCTGTATTCATGGACCTCATGAATCGCATCTTCATGCCTTATTTGGATCAGTTCGTGATTGTGTTCCTAGACGACATCCTGGTCTACAATAAGAGTAAGACAAAGCATGAGCAGCATCTCATGGTGGTTCTTCAGATTCTCAGAGAACACCAGTTGTATGCCAAGTTCAGAAAATGCGAGTTCTAGCTCGATCGTATTTCATACTTGGGTCATATCTTCACCAGAGGAGGAGTAGAAGTGGATCTCCAGAAGAACATGGCTATTGAGTCGTAGCCAGTATCCAGCATAGTTGCAGAAGTTCGCAGTTTTCTAGGATTGGTCGGCTACTACCGGCAATTTGTTTCAGATTTTGCTCGAATTTTAGCGCCATTGACCCAGATGACCCACAAGGATGTGCAGTTTGCTTGGACAGCAGAGTGCCAGGGTTCTTTTGAGAAGTTGAAGCGAGGCTTGTTGACGGCACCCATTCTCACACTTTCAGATGGAACCGGAGGATTCTCAGTATATTGTGATGCTTCCAGCAGAGGTTTAGGATGTGTTCTGATGCAGCATGGGAAGGTAATAGCTTATGCGTTACGACAACTTCGTGATCATGAGGGAAATTACCTAACCCATGACTTGGAACTAGCAGCGGTAGTGTTTGCACTTAAGTTGTGGAGGCATTACTTGTATGGAGATAAGGTAGAAATTTTCATCGAATACACAAGAGCCTGAAGTATGTGTTCACCCAGAAGGATCTTAGCATGCGTCAGAGGAGATGGCTAGAGCTACTTGTGGATTATGATGTCAACCTGCAGTATCACCCAGGGAAGGCCAACGTCATTGTAGATATATTGAGCAGAAGAGCCGGAGTTTATTTCCTAACAGCGCAACCAGAGTTGTTAGCAGATCTTCAGAAGATGGGTATAGAAGTTGTCCTTCCTACCAGTATGGCATTGATGGCCAGTATGCAAGTTCAGTCCACTATAGTCGAGAGGATCCGGATGGCGCAGTCAACAGATTCCAAGCTCCAGCGACTCAGAGCAGAGTGCGAGATAGGACAAAGACCAGAGTTATGCATCCATGAAGATGGTACACTTCGACAGGGTAAGCGTCTTTGTGTACCCAGTGGAGATATCAGACATGAGATCATAGCAGAAGCTCACAGTTCTCAGTATTCAATCCATCCGAGCGGTACAAAGATGTACCATGATATCCGTCAGCACTTTTGGTGGAATGGCATGAAGAGGGAGATAGCCCGGTTTGTCTCTCGATGTTTGGTTTGCCAATAAGTTAAAGGTGAACATCAGAGACCAGCTGGATTTCTTCAGCCCTTGCCAATTCTAGAATGGAAGTGGGAGCATATAACCATGGACTTTATGACTGGATTACCTAGATCCTCGACTGGCAGAGACGCTATTTGGGTTATCATAGACAGGCTCACGAAAGTGGCTCACTTTCTTCTATTTAAAGTTGGACAGTCAACGGTTCAGCTAGCAGAGATGTACCTCAGGCAGATCATCAGACTTCATAGTGTGCCCGTTAGTATCACCTCAGACCGAGACTTCAGATTTATGTCGCACTTTTGGCGTAGCCTGCAGGAGAGTTTAGGAACTCACCTCCAGTTCAGCTCAGCTTACCACCCGCAGACTGATGGTCAGTCAGAATGTACGATCCAGACTCTTGAAGATATGTTGAGATCTTGTACGCTTGAATTTAATGGTTCGTGGGAAGATCACCTGCACCTGGTGGAGTTCTCGTACAAGAACAGTTTCCAGGCCAGTATCCAGATGGCACCGTTCGAGGCACTATATGGCAGGAAGTGCCGATCCCCGCTAGTATAGGACGATGTTAGAGAGAGGCAGATGCTTGGTCCAAAAATGATTGCTCAGACCGTTGAAGTGGTCAGGAGAGTCAGAGATCATCTTCGAGTTGCCCAAGATCGCCAGCGTCATTAGGCCGACTCTCATCGACGTCCTCTTGAGTTTTCTGTCGGCGATCATGTATTCCTGAGGATTTCGCCTAACCGTGGCGTCATTCGTTTCGACATACAGGAAAAGCTTAGTCCTAGGTATATAGGGCCTTTCGATATTCTAGAGCGAGTAGGTGATGTATCCTACCGTCTCGCTCTTCTGCCGTTGCTACGTGAGGTGCATAACGTATTCCATGTATCTTAACTACGACGGTTTATCCCAGACCCGATCCACATCCTGGACCATTCGAAATTGGTTGTTGGTACCAACCTTTCGTATGAGGAAAGACCCGTGTCTATATTGGATCGGAGAGAGAAGATACTCAAGAACAAGACTATTAGCTTAGTCCGTGTTGCTTGGGGTCATCACTCTTTGGGTGAGTCAACGTGGGAGCGTGAGGATGATATCCGATCACGATATTCCGACCTGTTTGACTCGTGAGGTATAATGTCTTCCTTATGCCTCATGCCTTCGATTTCTTGCCTGCATGAATGATTGCTTGATTGATTGCCTTGTTATAGCTTGCCTGTGATTAGTATAGCTTATCCTTGCTTCTCTAGCATCTTGATTAAATTTTGAGGACGGAATTCTTTTAAGGTGGATAGAGTTGTAATGCATGTGGTTCGTATTATGTATCTTGGTATACGTGTACGTATTTGATTCGTATCGCATGTTTTCTTGCTTGGTTTGGCTTGGTTCGGCTTGGGTTGCTTTTGGTTCATCATGGGCCAAGGGGAAAGCCCCTACCTACCACCACCATCTTCATTTATTAACCTCACCCCCTTTCTCTCTCCTCATTCACTCTTCTTCTTCACCATTACTTCTTCACCTATCAGAAAGAGAGCTTAGGCAAGTGCAGCTTGCTTCATGGAGGAACTCAATTTTTATTGTTCTATTCTCTTCCTCACGAGATTCTAACACACTTTAATACTTAGCATTTCTAATTTCTATGGTTCAATTTGTGTAGATCTAAGTTTATTATATTTTGGATTTCTTAGGTTTTGATCTACTTAACATTGTTATTTCCAAGTTTTGATGGTTCCATATTGTAGAAAATTTCGTTCTGCCCCATTTTGACCTATAGAAGTCTGGATTTAGACTTGGGATGAAGGATTTATGAAGCTTTAAAAGAATGGAGTCAATGACTCTTCTTCTCGGAATAGTAGAGAAGAAGAACAGTGCAGCCTCATGGCAGTTCATGGCCGCATAGCCTTCCTGGCCGTATGGCAGTACTTGACCGCATGGACTCCCATGCGACAAGTTTTCCCAGTCGCATAAGCCATGGGCTCCTTGCCACTGCCGCATAAGACTTCATTTTCGCAGCCGCATGAACTTTCATTCTTTTCAGCCGCATAAATCATTCATCTCAGCCGCAGGGCAATGATGGCCGCATGACAATCTAGCCGCATGAACACCAGCATCCTTAGCCGCATAAAGCAGTGGCAACTTCCAGCCACATGAACCCGATCATCCGCAGCCGCATATGACCCGTTTTCTCCGCAGCCGCATAGGCCTCCACGGCGTTGCTCCCCCACAGTCGCATAAGTCCATCCTCTTGAGCCGTATGCGCCCGTCTACTTCCAGCCGCATGAGCGCGCATTCTTTCCTGACGTATGAATCCGATTGTCACTGAGCCGCATGAGACCCGCGTCCCCAGCCTCATAAGCGTACGTGTTCTCTGCCGCATGACTCCAATCAGCCGCATGGCTCCTTCCATAGTCTTGTCTTTTTTTGTTATTATTATATTATTAGTAGTAGTAGAATTAAAGAGAATGGTCACATTTATGCTTATGTCATGTAAGTTCTGATATGTTCTATGGATACGATAGTGGCCCGCCGTGGCACACTCTTAACAAGTAAACTGACATGATATATCACGATATTCTGTTACGACAGCTAGCCTGACATAACAAGTATGAATGACCTGGACACCGTGGACGATTGTGTGTTGTACAAATAAACCAGTATTGTCTTGTATCATGTCTAGGATGGGATCCCTGAGTAACACGGTCAGGGATACCTACTGCAATTGACTAAGGCTAATAAACTAGAATAATTCAGTAGTCATGAAGAGATTTCCCAGCTACAGGTAATTCCGTTATCTGGGCGCACCAAGTAGGACTTGTAGCCTACCGACGAGTAGGGCACATTTCCAGCACACAGTCACGTGTTGCATCCTTCATAAATGGACATTCGACCTGGATAACCTGGATCGTCTACAGGGCTTGTGGCTGTTGGGATAATCTCGTTACATCTTGCTAGTAACTAGGCCTGTGACAATCCTAGTTAGTTAAAGTATCAAGCCGTACTCTTTGCTTGGCCGTGATTGATTGGATGGAATCTAGCCCAGCTTAGTCTTGTCCTGATCCTGTACAAGATTGTGACATGACACGATTACTTATGCTTGTCTCAAAAATAACGATCAGAGGTCCAGTTCTGTTCAGACGAAGGGTTACAACCCCGGTCCTTGTTTGGTTTAAGGGTTGTAACCTGGCTCCTGGAGCAGTTCTGTGTCCTCTATTCGTTTATTGTCTTATTGCTTCCCATGCCATGCTTGTCATGTTTTATCATTCTTTAATAGCATGATTATTTATACTGGCCTTAACAATAAAGATCAGGGGTCCAGTTCTGTTTAGGCGAAGGATTACAATCTCCATCTTTGTTTGGTTTAAGGGTTATAACCTGGCTCCCGGAGCAGTTCTGTGTCCTCTCTTCGATTATTATTTTATTTTACCCTATGTCGAGCTCAACATGTTTTACTTACCAACAAGTAGTTGAGACGGATTTCTATTCATGTGAAGGATTCCAACCCCGGTCTTTGTTTGGTTTAAGGGTTGTGACCTGGCTACTTGAATGGTTTTCTCGTACTCAATTTACTGTTGTTATCTTTATTACTATCAGTTTCGATTATATTCATCTTTAATATTCTATTGTGATATGCTGGTTTTAGTTCCTAAGAGAAGCCACCTTTGTGGCACTTGCTCTTTCTGGGGTCTGACCCAGCTGGTTTTGTATGGCCAGATATCGGAGCAGCTCCAGAGGATCTACCTATCTTCCAGCAAGATGGTGACCACCAGGCGTAACCCTGACAACGAGTGGGTTTCTTTTTGTCCTCCCACTTTATTATAAAATTATTGTTTTGAGACGTTTAGTCGGCGAGCACGTATTAGCTAGTATTGTACCTTTATTTACTGTCTGCCTACGGGCTGTAACATGATTGACAAATCTTAGGGTTGATCATGTATGACTGAAACTCTTGATAGTCTTGACATTTTGTACGACTAGCTTCATGATCATCCGAATATGTAATGTATGGGACGCCTTACTATTGTATATTTGGTGCTCTGACATCTTGTTACTGTTATTGCTTGCTTGAGATTGAGACAATAGGCTTGTTCATGACCATATGTGACTGATGGATTATAGTTAAACCCTCATGTATCTTGACAGCCGTGACCGTATAGCGAGGTGGATTGCACTTCGGTATGCGTAGCTGGCTATGTACGCCCCCGCTCTCCAGTATTTTGGTTCTGGGGCATTACAAACTATGCACATGATAAATATAGGAGGCCGCTCAGTTTATATATATATATATAAATATATATATATATATATATATATATATATATATATATATATATATATATATATATTTCGTATAAAAAAGAGAGGGGTGCTGGTTTTATGTTAGAGAAAATAATTTGAGAGATTTTAGATTCAGTTTGGTGGGATTTGGAGGAGATTTGATTATTTAAATCAAAGGTGTATCTCAAAGAGGTTTGATTAGGTCAAAATTAGGAATGTAGCTATAGAGTTGATTTAAAATAGATTTAAATTAATATGGCGCCATTAATTCATAAAAATTAGTAAAAAAAAATGTATAATAGGTTAGGGTAACCTATAATAGGCTTTACAAACCTTACTTCGACTAGTTTTGGGTCGGTAGAATTATTTGGATTGATTTGAGTCCAATTGTAAAACCCGTATATTTCTACTATTTTTTTATATATAAATTTGGTACTAATTTGTTTTATTTTGTATTTATAAGTCGCGTAGTTGCTTTATACGTCGCACGCGAAATTTCGTTTTTCGAATTTGCTCGACGAGTGCGATTATGTGCGAGCGTACATATTTTTAAAAAAATATTTTTCTATTTTTATAGTTTCAAAATAATATATATAATAGTTATTTTAGCTATCGTACCAAAGTTTCCAAGTTATTATTTTAATTTATTTTATTTATAAAGAGTCTTTTGTTTATAACAGTTATTAATTATAAATAAAGATTCTTCGTGCACACATATATTTCATAAATATTTTTATTAGTTTATTTTAAATAATAATGTAATTTTCAAAATTATTATTATATGCATTTTTAGAAAATATATTTTAAAATTTTGTGGCAATTTAAATCTTTGATTGGATTTTTATGAATTGATTTAAATAGTATATTTAATTTAAGTATAGATTATCTAGATTTAAATTAGAATTTGATTTGGATTACTATTGATTGAATCAATTTAAATTTGATTTAAATTAAGTAGATGAATTATCTATGGGAGATTTAAAACCCCTACTCCTTATCCAACTGAGAATTCCCATATCCTATAAATAGGCAGTACTCCTCCATAAATTCCTCACATCCACAAATTTCTCCACAAATATATGTGCATCGTGTCTGTGTCCATCGAAATTCTTACTCCATATTTTTACATATACAATTTCAACCTCTCCGTGTCGGACACACCCCGACACAAACGAATTCCTAACCCTATTTATCCCGACCACCGCCTCCTCGCTACCCCGGCCAAATGCCTATCTCCCCCGACTCCACAAACCTAACTCTAGAGAACCCACAACCACCACCCGGACCACCATCACCGCCGCCATCTCCTCCAAATCAATCGAACCCAGCATAACCACCACAACACACCCATACCTACCACCATTGCCATAATCACCATAGCCAGCAACCATCGGTCATAAACCATACTCGACCAGAACCCTCCGACGACCAAACGACCACCATAAACCTCGACTATCACCACCGTTCGAAACTAGCAAAACCGCCACCGTGATCGACCACCTCTACCAACGGCGGCTAGTTCCGCAAAACCCCCAAACACCACCATCATCACCACCTATGCCGTCACAAAATCAGACACCATTATCACTACCACCCGACTCCACCGTAGAAACTCAGCCACCGCCACAGTGACCGGCCGCTACCACGACCGACCGCTCACACGACAACACCGCCGCCACCCAAGAAATTTACCACCACCACCACCATAAAACAAACAAACAAACACCACCACCGCCCTTACCTCCACATCGCCGGTGATCCGCTGCCGTGCATGCGGTGACCTTCATCCCGCGCATCCGCAACCGGGTGCACCCGTCTCCGCCTCCGGGAGTGCTGCCCCTGTGTCGCCGCTGACCCCTCGAGCCGATCCCCCAACCGCGGATCTGGCGTCGGCCGCTGCTGCCAACATCACGCCCGTCCATCGGAAACCCTCTCCCGCTTCCTTCCGTGCGTCGACCCTCCCGCTCGCACCTTCCCGTTCTTCCCCTTCACTGTTCTTCTCCGCTCCACAGTGCCTAGCCGCGCCACCGCGAACGCCGCCGCGACGCCGGCGGAGCCTTTCCCATACCCTCGCTCTCCCGCTCTCACTTCCCTTCCTCGCTCGCTCCCCGTTCTCCGCCGCCACCCGACTCCTCATGGCCGCCCAATCCTCTCCGCCTCCTTCTCCAGTCCCTCTCTCCCTCATCCTCTCCCATCCCCATCTTTCTTTCTCTCTCCTCCTTTCAGCCTTCCTTTTCTTTTATTTTACTGCTGTGTGCTCCCTCCTTCGAGAGGAGCGCAACAGTGTACATTTTTCAGGTTTTTATTATTATTACTATTATTATTATTATTTTATTCTGTTGTTATTATTATTATTACTATTTTAATTATTGTTATCTTTATTATTGTAAGTACTGTTGTAAACAGTACATGTATAAAAATATATTTATATTTATATTTTTGGATATTAAGTTATTGGTATACTAGGTATAAATTGCTAGAAGCCTTATTATTATCATTATCGTGTTTTTCTTTTATGGTTATTATCATTTTTGTACCTACTAGTAGTGGATTAAAAATGTATTTGTTATAGATATTATAAATATTTTCTAAAAAGTTATATCATGAATTTTGTCTAAATCGATTTCAAATTTTGTTTTAACTTAGAATATATTATGATATTTATATATGTAGTTTTCTACCTATAATTTTATTTTGACAAATTGAGGGTTTAGCCTAAAAACGATTTCTATTTTTTTTAGTATGCATTTATCTAAAATTATTTTTCACTATAAAATATAGCTTCAAGCATTATAAATATTTTTCTAAAATAGTATATATTACTTTCACAAACCTTTCGACTATCGGTTCTTGACCATATCAATCCTATTATTCCTATTTTCTCTCCAATTCTGCACTTCATCATGCCAAACCTAACCAAGCTAACCGTTCTGGACCCGATGGAATACTTTGTGTCGTCAACAGAGGCTCCCTTTGCATAGTTGTAACACCGAAGTCGCATTTCATGCCACATTGATCATTGCAG